>OY728140.1:786963045-787588045 GCA_963277665.1 Viscum album
AGGAAAGAGTGGTGTAAATTTGGAGGTTTGGTGTTGAATTTTTGTGTTGGATGGAATTTTCTGATAGATGTGGAAGGAAGTGAATGGGTTCCATTGTGTCAGTTTAGGATTTCATAGTGACTACTTTCATTGGTTCAGATAATAGTTGTTGTAGCGTTTAGTTGGAATAGGTGAGGAGTGTCCATTGATGTGGTATTAATGGATAGAATACTGTATCATTTGAAATGGTTTCATGGATTTTTATGATGAATAAAAGGGATTTTTAATAGAAGTTGTTGTGGTTTCCATGTGTGAGGTATAGTTCATGTGTTGATTGATTAGTGTATTGGGGGGCTGTTTCATAGTTTCCTAGTGGCTTTGAATATGGTTGGTAATGATTAACATTTTAACATGTATGAGTTTTAATTTAATAATAGGTGTATGTTAATGAATTTTTAAGCTTTAAAATGAATTCATAATGGATAAGATAAACATATATGATGGATCATTCATGGTTTTATCTTAAATATAGATAATGAAAGTCATAATGAATATAATGTGGATGGTAAAATGGTAAATTTGGGAATGGATAATTGACATGATTGGATGGGATAATGATGTATTATTATGAATATTTAGTTTGATAAAGTCGGTCTAGTAATGATATCATGATAGATGAGGTTGTTAGAATGTGGACATGCTAGTGCAGTGATTCATTTAGAAATTAGTTGTGTTTTTTGGGTATAAACCATTGGTTTAGGACTTCATGTGACTATGATATATGCTATATTTTTCTTTCACTTTTTTATGCACCCCGTATCAGTTATATAACCTTACAAACTTTTATGTTATATGTTATGTTTAGGACTTCATGTGACAATGATATATGTTATGTTATAATTTACTTTATATATCTCTATTATAATGAGGGTAATTCTTCCATTTTTTATGTTTTATACCTTCTATTCTATTCTCCAAAAATATTACAATTAGAGGTGGACATTGGGGGTCATATTCATCTTTACTAAAAATATTTGAGAGGTTTTGAGTGGGGATAGGTTGTGGTAGAGTGGTGTTAAAAATATAGATAAGAGTTGTAATAGTGTTTAGCGTTAAGAATAGGTGAGAATTGCATGGGTGCAGCATGGTAACTATGTTTATTTGAATGAAGTGTGTGGTATAGTAAGAAAGACCATCTTGGATATAGACCATTATGGCCCCCTATGGTTTGAAACATGGCCCTTAATCTTAGTAAACACCATATAAAATTAATCACTGATTATAGAGTAATTACATATGAGAGGGAGAAAGATCATGTTTTTTTTCTTGTGATTGAATTGGGTTGATTGCTGTAGAGATAATGTGAATAAAATTAAATTTTAATATATAAATTCCATTATACCAAGATTAGGAGTTTACTTTCCTTCTTGGGGAAAAGGATCCAGTTTATTATTTACATGTGGGTCAGATCAGTGCGGTGAAATATGTTAATTTGGTTGACTATAAAAGGGTTTTCACTTTTGAGGATGGTGAGTCATGAAAGAGGACATTTCAAGAGTTCCATCATAAGTTTTTGGATAATTATTAAGAGGGTGTCTCTTCTCTGAAGATGAAGTACTGGTCAGTGGATCTAGATATTGTTATCATCTTAATCCATGTTATAAAAGACCATTTAATTCCATTGGTTTTCAATAAGATGATAGGGGCTATGTTCTAATAGTTTATCCTATTTCGTTATTAATATAATATGGTATATATTTCATTAGGAAATTTACATATGTATTTACATGAAATATTTATTACTTCAATGATGACGGTGATGAAGAGGAATGCGTTTCTATACCATCAGAAGGAGAGTCTAAGCATCTGGGATCTTGGGATTCAAGAAAATGATATTATTCAATTTAAATAATATTTTTTCCCAATTAGGAGTCCATGGATCATAATTTTGAGGCAATATAGTGTCCAAATATTTTTTTATGTGGTTACTCTTTTTATGTTTCCTATATATTTGGTGGTGATAAAGAAGGCAAAGGAAATCAAGAGGATTTATACATAGATGAGATCATGTTAAAATGGGGATATTCATAAAATTTTTAGGAGAAGAGTTATAAATGGGGGGATCTCAAATATTGGATGATTTGACATTCTAACAGTAAAGGAGTCATCTTCTATTTCATTTATCACATTTTTCCTAAGTTTTATGTTCATATTTATCCACAGGGATCCATATTCTATTATTTTTTCTTATATAGGTGACTATCATCAATAATTATAGTTCACAACTATTCTTAGTTATTATAATGATGTAAGAGGCTAGTATCTATTTTTTTAATTAGTTGTAGTTTCCTTAGATACCTTATCAATAGTGTGATTAATATGATTTTTTAGCTGAGGGGACATGGAGTAGTCAAGGAATAACCTGGTGATGTCCCCCAAGATTATAAATATTGGTTTGAGTGTTGTCATGGATGTAGTGTCCCGACCTTGAAGCCACTAAAACATTTCCCTGAGATGGTGGCTCATGTTTCCTCAAGCATGCCTTCCCATACTTCAGAGGCTAAAGACTAGTAGCGAGGGTCTAATGGTAGTTTGGTGGGAAGATTATATCATCATAATCATAGTACAACATGATGGTATAAAATAAATAAATCATTAAATAAGTAGTAATAACGAAAAAACATTAGAAAATAATAATTACAAATAACATTCCTAGTTCCAAAAAATAAAACCATTCATGAAAATGACTAATACAAATACACACAATCAACAAAGAGTTGGTAAAATATACCACAAGACTGAAAAAATTAAGTAATTAGAATACCTAACTCTTATAGGCCCCCTATGTATGTTCTTATCCCCAATATTTATGTAAAGTACTAGTAAAATGTAACGAGTCATCAAGAATCATAATCCAAGATCCTAAATAGAAGCAAAGACATATATCTAGGTACTAATGGTGGCATAAACTTGGTGTACGTAAAACTTAGTAGGGAACCAGAAATGGTGTCTAATTCAATATTGTTTATGAGTGTAAAATGAAGTAGTATGTATGTATAATAAATAAATGAATTCATAAAGGGAATCAACTCATCCTTAGGTTTCCCAAAAGAAACCAATCCAACCATACTTTCTTATATTAAATACAAACTATCTCATTACAAGTATTACATAATAAGGATGATATAGTACACATATTCATAATAATACTAATCATCATGATGAGAAATTAGTCCTAATACCCATGGCATTAATCACATGTGTCTCAGAATATAAGAATAACCTTATAAGGATCCACATGATTCATGGAAATTATAATTTAACAACTAGGGTAATCCTAATATAAATCAATTCAAAGTAATTTCATTTATTTTCTGATCCCATCCAAGGTATTCCATATCATAATCCACATATTTATCAATTCATATTATAATCCACTTTAGCTTATGATCTCTTCCATTGAATTTTATAATAGGATTCCAAGCATTACTCAAGCCATATATCTTGTCACACAAAATATGATCCTATCCGATACATTCCAAATAAGGAATCTAGGAATTACTCACAGAGTAGATCATATCACGAAACCTATGATCTCATCTGATGAATTCTATATAAGGAATCCATGTATCGCTCAAGGGGTGTCATAATTCAATTATACTGGAGCATATCTAATAAATTCCATATCTAGAATCCAAGTATCACCTAGGGATTAAGATAATTAAATTTAGCCTATGATCCCATCCTAGCTATCCCATATAAGGTACCCATGTATCTCTCATGGCATGAGATATTATATACCCTCACTACATTCAAAAATAAAACATAGTACATGGGAATGTACATGCCAAATAATAATTCATCACTAGACCAATTATTTAATAAAATAACTTGAAAATGGTAAATTGGTCTATTCCTGTATACATTCCATTTAACTATCCATCATAATTCATTTAATTTATCAATTCACTTAAATAAGCATGAAGGACCATGTGAATAGAAATTCCACATATAAATTCATTATATATTGTTTAAAATACACCTTAAACACATAAAACAAAATTAATATTCGACAAGGGTGTGTGTCCATAAAACCTACTATTTACTAAGTTCATCTAGTAATTATTTCTAAATAAATAAATCAACATACCATAGAGTGATATTTTTTTATATAAGTAAAATGAAAAAAAATAATTAATTAAGCGAGTGTTATATTTCATTCAAACCCTTATTCTGAAGGAATTAAATTGAACATGTCATGACCCATGTAAGGATACCAGATAGTGGGATATTCAATAAATCCATTTAACACCATTTATTTTTCTATAATTTAAATTTTAGGCCAAAAACACTCAATGATGTTTCAGCTAATTAAGCACATTCGTCATCAAGGGAGTATAAGTGATACACCCATGGGGTGATCCATATCTAGGTATCAATAAATAAAATTTACTATGGGCCTCATAATGTCTCTAGATTATATTCTATGAAATTAAATTTAAGAGTGACACATTTGAGGAGAAAAAATAGACATTCTTGCTAGCGACGCAAGAGAAATATTTTTTAAAATGATGAAACATAGAGGAAAAATCCATACACCATTTAAATTATTCTTAGGAATATTCAACCATCTATCATTGTTCTTCCATTTGATCTATAAAGGGATAAATCAGAATGATAGAAAATTTCCATGAAATTAGGTTAAATGGGCTTGAATGGAAATAACATCCAAAATAGAATGATAAAAGGGGAAATGAAGGAGGAGGAATTGTAAACTAAGCATTGGATTCCTAACATGAAGAAAATCAGTGGAATCAGATTCCATATAAAGGAGATCCATCCAAGACTAGAGGAGTAGGAGAGGAAATTTGATTAGGGCTATTGTGTGTGGGGATAGAGGGAGAAGAAGGGGGAGGAAATGATAAAGGAGGTGGGGGAAAATGGTTCTTGCATCCACTTTAATGAGAAAAATGATTTGGAAACAAATTTTTTCTAACTATGCAACAATTTTGTGGGGAAAATGTCTGAAGGTACACCCCCTCACATGGACAGGTGTGGGGTTAATCAAACTATACACATCCCATGTGATGATACTATCCTAATGGAATACCCTATCACATGGTTTCTGTGCATAGTTAAAAAAATTATTAACAAACCATGTGATTTAATTTACACATCTACACTAAATGACATTGTTTCATGGGATACCCCACATAGTTAAACAAACCAAGTTTCATCACTTAAAATTCCACATCGTTTGGGTCTCATGGTTAAACATATAATACTTTACCCATGAACACATATATATTTCTCCCAAAATCAAGCTTTTGAAGCTCAATATTTCTGAAACTCATCCATCCACTTAAGACACCTACCAGTCCTCTAACATTATTAAATAAATTTAAGGGGTTCAACTCAGAAAAGTACATTTAGAATAATATTTTAATATTAACCTTATCCACCAAAGTAAAAAATTCAATTTCATTTGGACATTTTCACCATGTTGAAAACATAATACATTATAGACTCTCCACCATAGAATTTATAATTCTTGAGAATCCTTAGGGAATAATGAAAAATCACCTGACCTACTCAGGTTGTGAATTTCCATTCAAACATCCATGTTTCATTTCCAAATTTCAAATGGGTTGTTAAAAGTAACATAAAACATGTGGTACTTAAACTTCTAAAACTCAACCCATTGATCATATCTATAATGAGAATACTAACACCAAACTTACCTGAGACCATATCATATAATAAAAATTCATGTTATCATCTCTTTCATATGTTTTCCTATGGAAATAATTTCAATAGTTTCTAGTTTTAAACAAACAATTCATATCCATGGTACCCCCACCATCAAAATTTCCCACAAAATCACATCCATAGTATATCTTGGTCATTTTAGTTACTATGCTACAGCATGAAAATCCATATAATCCTGATCCCTCATCCATGTATTTTTACAATATAATTATCAAATGAGCCCCGACATTAATTATATGTGACTGAGGAATCAACTATCAGGTCCAAGGATCTCATCCAAGGTAGTCCATACTCCACAGTGTACAAGAGAAACACCAATACATAGTTGAAATTCCTAAAAATAAGAACATATAACTGAGCCCAAAGGTAGTATATCACCTAGTAGACAATTAAATAAATCGTCAGGTGTCCATGAGTCCATCAAAATAATTCCTAATAGAAAAATTCAAGTGTCACTTAGGATTAACCGAACATATATAGATGTCATGGTCGAAACAATCTAAAAATAAGTACTCAAAAGATTGATATTTTTCATGTCATTTATGAGGTAATGAATCCATATATAAACTCATTTTTCAAATGTAATCCAAATTCCAAAATGATAGTGTAATGATTGGTCCTATACTATCACAACCAACCCCGCACAAATGTTATGATAAATTACCTAAGGTGTCCCCACAACATGAAGCATTATTTATACTGCCCCTCGAGTGGTACACACACAGAGTTCATTAGTCATTGAAAAAACTCATGTGATTTTATTTAATTCCCTTAGATCAATATATTATTGATTCACTCCCGACGTACTTTATATGATGTTACAATATTTGTCAAGATTTCCTTAAAACCAAGTGTACACTAATACGTCACATCGAGGATTCCATTGATGGTAATGTATATTTCTCTTCAAGCCACACCCATGTCACAATTGTATTTACTTTCCCTTATCCAAATACAAACACTATGTCTCCTGACTATGTGTCAAGGCCCAAACATGGGTCACCTATCCCACAAAACTAAAAACTTTTGGGGATAATGCTCATTTCTATTCCCTAAAACATGTATATTGGCCTCACCTGATGAGTACTTAGATTAAATACCTAGGAGATGTCATCATTCCGAAAGAAAAGTGATTGAAATGGTTTCTGACCAACCATATCGAACTTCAATATAAAAAATGGTCAAACCATATCTACTCAAAACCTTTTACAAATCTTGACTCCATTACTGAAATGTATCCATTACATTTCTAAGATACCTCTAAAACCTAAGGAAATACATGATCATTAAAAAATATGAACTAAATTATAATACCAACATTCAATGTCTTATACTGGTTTTCCTAGAACCATCAATTGAATTGTCATGTTTCCTTTCAAGCACATATATGATACCGACCTGAGCCATCGCCTTGATCGTTTAAGTATCCTGATCCATAATCTAGCATCTAAAAATGATTCCAACCCATAAATCATTTTCATATTGATTATTTTCACAAAGAGTAGAAAACTCAATATTACTAGCCTTAGATACTTATGGAGGATGATATGCCAATTATAAAATGGCCCCCATGGTCATATCCCATCTACCATTATAGAATCACTTTTTCATAACCGATGTGACACTACCCAAATTAAGTGTTTCCTAGGTGATAATTTATTGAAAACCTGAATATATTCCCTGGAACATGCTCCTTACACATCCTAAAATGTATTATTGGTGCATCCAACATGACTATACCAAGAATCAACATGAAGAGAGAGAGAGAGAAACTATGGAAATGTAAGTGTTCTAGATCATATTCAATTTTATACACATGTTTTCCACTAAATCCAAGTCACATTCACTCACCTCATAAGCACCTGACAGAAATCTAATACCAATATGAATCAATAGTGTTATTAGACTCAATAATTTTTTACAAATTTATCCTAAATAATTAGGATAACACAACCTTATAACTCATGGCTACTGATATCATTACACGGTCTTAAACCTAGGTCATTCAACTATGAGTATGACATGTGATCATAGAATTTACATACTTGTGTCTCTTTTCACTTATGAAATTGTGAGATAATGGGATTTTAGGTGTTTCACAACATTATTAGGTAAAATGTTTTGATATTTTAACAAAAACCACCAAAATAAATAAAACTCACTAAATTATTCCTCAACTCAAAATCCCTATTTGTAAGGAAATATACCATATTAATATCATCAGAGCAGCATGGGTGAATTTATCTTCATTTTAATTATAGGCCCAACGACACCATTAATCACAAAAAATGGAAGGATTACATGATCTAACAATGTGATTGACCATTCATATTTATACCCTATATATGTATAATCACATGATTTTTACACCCTTAATAGGGCACTCCTTACCGAATGGCCTCCTATCTAGCCGGAAGGGTGGCGTCTCATCATTAAGAGTCCTATTAGGGAAAAAGGTAGTTGAATGAAACCTCATATATAATTATCTTCACAAGAATTAAAAAATGAATTAATTTTCTAATTAAGTACCTAAATTTAGATAGCTTGTTACTTATACAATTAATTAAAACTTGGAAAGGAAACACATGCCAAGGACACTAGGCCTTACTGCCGAAACTCTAGGTTTAACTAAACCTAGGATGAAAACAATAGATGTATATAACAATGATCATTTTTCACACTAGGAAAATCTATATACACATATAAAACTAACCCCTATAGAAGAGTATATTCTATAAAATCCTTTATATGGATTTATTTTAATGAATTTATTTTAACATCCATTAACCCATATTCCTGGATCTAGTGCTAAAAACAAAAAATTTACATTTTTTGATAAGATACCAATAAAGGTGACCCAATATTATCCATCCAAAAATGAAAACATCAAATGGAAATATTGGATCACTTACATAACTGCGTAACTTATAGGTTTTTTGTTTTATAGAATTAGAAAAACTATCAGATATACCATACCCATAAATTCAAGGGAGTGTTTTTCTAACTATATCGAAATTTTCATATTCGATATTAAGTCTTCAATATCTGCCAAAAAACTTTTCTCATTAGAATAACTTCAATACACAAATCATTAAACAAAAATTCTCCATAACTTGAGGAAATGGAAACATTATAAAGGTGAGATCAAATACTCATTAAGGGTAAACATAAGCATTAATAATTTAATATCATCAGTGATCATAAGAAGAGTATAAGGGTATTATGAAATAATCAATGTGTATGTTCAAAAAATAATAATATTCATGCCCATAAATAATTGGATTATCAAGATTGTAACATTGAATAAATATATAGAAAATGTTATATTCATATTAACCAACAATCATGAGCCTTGGGACTTCAATTTTGATCAAATGAATTATTAAAAAACTTGTATAAAGATTGAAGATAACATAATGGAATATTGGGACATCATATTAATATCCAATTTTAAACATGTGTTAGATTTAACAAGAACATAGTAAAATACATAAGAAAATCTCTATGGTTACCCTCTTCTTTACTCTAAAGAAAAATAACATTACCCAATGAATAAGAGAGCTATTTGTGTGAACCCATTATATAAGCTATATTGATCTCACTCTATGCCATCAGGGTGCACCCACCATATTAGCTATATTGGGCTCACCCAATGATATCTTGGTTCACCCATTGTATAAGATACATTTACCTCACTTAGCATTGTATGGGAAAACCATTATATAAGCTTCATAGGGCACACCATTGAGCTTTAATGGAGATCAACCCTTTATATTAGCTATATCAGGGTCACCCTTTCATCATGAATAATTTCCAAGTAACTTTCATGAATAAAAAATGCAAAATCATTCACTTTCACATCATCAAAATAATCAACATTGTTTCATAGATCGATTAACATATGGAAAAGAAATGAGTTACATAAAAATTTTATAATCCATCTAGAGAAAGAATTAGCATGGTATAAATATTGCATATCCCCAATGGATTGTATAAAAAATCAAGGGTTTTTATCATTGATGAATGAAAATACTATTTAAATGATATTGAAAATATTCTTGAGGAAAATAAACTTTTCATTTTGAAAATCACTTTTTATTATTCGAAATTCAAAAAATATTATGAAAGTAATTTTCCTTGAGAATAACCTTTTAAAATTAAAAAGGAACCATAAAAGAAAATAATGGTCATGAATATGGGAAAATCAATTCAAGATGTAAATGTTAAAAATAATCATTCATTTCAAACATTTTGTAATGTAAGTCAAAATAAAGCTATTTGAAAAAAGATATGAAATTTACTTTTAAATCCCTTTAAAAGAACTTCAAAGATCACATAATAAATCTTTAAAAAACTATTATTTTTAGAAGATTTTTTTTGAAAACATATTATAAATAGTGTTTATCGATGAGAAAGATACTTGAGCTAAAAGAAAATATGAGAACAGTATCACATAAAAAGGATTTATTGATGTTTATTTAATAAATAATAGAGGAAAAAGAAATAAAACATATCGAAAAAATTCATAACAAGTGTATAAGAAGCATATTTTTATTAGGAAAAAAATGAATATGATTTCATCTGATGGAATGTTGCGAACAAACATTTTCGAAATAAAATAGATTGTAATATAATGACTTTTCCACTTTAATACTTCTCATTACTAATCCCTACGAAAAAATACCTTCAAATGATACTTTAAATATAATGAACATAAGTAGTTTCATGATATAACATGTCAAAGATGAAGTAGATATCCCTTATAAAAGATGATGGGTGAAAATCATAGAACACTTGTACCAAGGAAAGGGAATTAAAGATGAATAACCCTTACAAAGATCATATCATTGAATTGAGATTCACTCAATGAATCAATTTTATGTATCAAATGTATATCCATATAAAAAAGTGGAAATAAAACATTATATAATAAAAATTCAGTACACACATAACATTATAATATAAAATATAATAAATAAGTAATATAACCCAATGCAAATAAATTTAGATATAAATTTACTTATCACATAGTAATATTAAATTGAAATAACCTTTACTAAAATAATTAAAATTGAATCTTAAAACAAATGATGTGTGATTTATTCCTGGTTTAAAGTGTAAAATTGGAAGTATATACACTATATAAAATAAATTAGTTTCATGAAATTAAAATATTCCTTAATAAAGGGAAATTGAGATGAAGTCACATACTAATTTAGTAATCTCTATATCAACACATCATGAAAGAGAGAAAAATGTTTGGATTTGAAAATCACAATAACTATCAGGCTATAAATCATATATTAAATCAATGGGATGTATATTCGCCACAAAAAAAATAAGTGGTTAATATGGCATATGTCTCACAAAAGTAAAAGTGAGATTAGAAACCCTTACAATTAGTCTGACTTTATTCACATATGTTCAAACCTATTGTATAACAGAAATATATAAATTAATATTTTTCATAAGTACCATTACCAGGTATAATACCTTATACTAAAATATTTTATTCAATTTCATTATAATGATATATTTTAATTCATAATCAGTTATGTTTATGTCGGGTGTTTGAATGTTGTTGGATTCATTATTTCAAAACACGTTCGATTTGCTAAATGTGGTCAAAGAATACATTATTTAAAAATATAAATAATAATAATCCTGAAATATTTTTCATTTTTATACATCTATTAAAATTTTAAAACAAATAATGAAATATAGATATGAAAAATTAACTATATTACAATCATGGAGATAGTAGACCATACGTACAAATGAGTGATGTTTCCATTTTTAGATGATCATTATGGAAAGAAGGTATGTAATATTTTATCAATAAATAATGATAATAATATCCAAAATATAATATTATTTTGTTAAATATACAAATATTTCATTCACGTGTTTTTATGATTTAAAAAAGAATCCCATTGCTTTGTGGAGGTGGTAGTTCACACGGATGCATGAACGGCATTATCATTTTTCATTGTAAGAAGTAAAATGATATATTATATTTTTAGAATGATAAATATGTCAATAAAATCATAATTATTCTATTTATATGAACTATATTAATTAATAGCAACTTTATGACCTTCCTTATAATGTGTTAGTGAAAAACAAATCACATCGCTTCATGAGGCGGTAGTCCACTCTACACATGAGTGATGTTATCACATCCCCATAGAATTTTAATTAATAAGTTATATGTGATATAATAAGATTATATGTATAACTATGATAAAAATATCATATATATAATTTAAATATATCATTATATTATTCCATATTAGGTGATTATGGAAAACGAATGACATCGGTTCACGAGGTCATAGTACGCCTTACATACAGATTATGATTTTGTATACCATTTAATATAAGAGGATATGGAGTTAGATTATGAAATTAATATAATGATATCCTCTATATGGTATATAATTTTTTTTTGATATCATAATAATTGAATATTTTTTGATGGACGTGGAACAAAAATAAAATAAAAGCCCTATATTAAGCACGATATCCATTCTTCAAACATTGTATTTAGGTTAGATCCAATATCCTTATCAGGATAGATTTTTGAAAGAAAAATATTCTATGATTTGTATATATAAATAAGGATAATATTTTTTTCATTTATAGATAAAAATTTATTTTAATGTGTGAAGATGAGAGTGAGGCGGTGACCTTTTATAAGTGAGGTGTGTAACATACTTGTAATATTTGATAAGAAAAAGGCGTTACCATGTTTAAACATGAAAAAAGTATCCAAAATGGATCATTATTAATAATTATAAATTATAAGGTAGAAATATTAAAATAAAATATATTTTATAATAGTTTTAGGTAATTTTAACTCTTCTATTTTCAGTTTAACCCTCATAACTCTATTTTTACCTTAACTGTGGTAAAATTATTTTCACGGTTTTCACAATTCACTTTGGTAAAATATTATGTTGAACACATTATTTAATATAAATTATTTTTATTAAAAATATGGAATCCATTATACCAAATTTAATTCACATAATTTTGAAATATTAATTTAAAAATTCAACCCGCAAAGGTGATAAAAAAACGGGGTTTTAAGAAGTGTATTTTGCAAGAAATTTTTTTTTATATTAACTCAATGATAAATAATTATCATTGTGATAATTTAATTGAATATTAATTGATATATAATATATTAATTTAATTTAGTCCATTTTTCATTATGGGTTATTCTTATTAATTTAAAAGGATAAATATTATGCTCTTTAAAATGAGTTTTAGAAAACTCCCATTTTTATCTAAAAAAAAATTATACTGAAATCCAATATAAAGTTGATTAAAAATTGGATTAAATAAAACTAAATAATAATTATTTTTCTTTATATCATATTAAAAACATAATTCTACCATTAAACTAAATAATTTCTAGAAAATAAATGACATTTTTATAGAAATCGTTATTTTCAGTATTCACTGAAAATCAATTTTTTTTGAAAAATCAAAAAATTTCACACTAAGATAATTTCAATATTAAAAATTATGAAATTAATTAAATGTTTTAAAATAAATTTTATAAAAGTGGAAAAATTAGTTTCAATGTATTTTCAAAAAGCGCATTAAAACCACTATTTAGAAAATAGAGATTTTCAAAAAAGATTTATTTTTTCTTTGAAATTATTCTTATTTTATTTTATAATAAATATATAAAAAAAGAAATTGTTTTATACCTGTGTACACCAAATAATTTTTATAATTTAGTTATTACTATTCACACCCACCAATTTTATGGAAAGGTATACTATATTATAGTTCTTTTATAATCATGGTTGCATGTACCTGAAGTTGTTTGGGGAAATATATTTTGCAGGTCGTTTATGATTGGTGTTTCCTATAAAATATTCTATTGAAAATAACTTCTTCTTCTTTAAACTTAGGTTGTTAAATTCCCCCCCTTTAATAAATTTCATCTTCAAAATTTGAACTTAATATTGATAATTAAGGGGTTGACTTTGGAATACAGTTTTCTTAGGAACACACATCCTAAAATGGGTTAACAAAACATCCTCTAGATAATATAGAAAGGGATGTATGTAGGTTATATGGAATAATTCATAACTAGGTTCCCTTGTAAGAAACAATTTGTGGAAAGTTAAGATATAGACATGGTAGAAAAGTATTATTCCCTAAAAATTATATAGAGGGGCATAGATCAATGATTAGAAGAAAGTGAATGACCATGAAAAAGACAATTATTAAAAATCCTAAATCCAAAGTGGTGAGAAAATGATAATTAAAGTCATTAGAAATCACGGTAATAGGAAAAATGTTTCTTTAAAGATCATTTTATTGGAGTTTATGAATTTTTTCACCATATAGAATAGAATAATGAGTAAATCTAATAACATTATAAGTATAATTTCATCGTTTAATAAATTCCCACGAAAATATCATTTTTTCACCAAATGATGGGTATTCATGATTAATATTTCATTCATGAATAACTAAAACAAAATTTTAAAGGACCATGTATCCATAAAATTTATAATCAACCTATTACACCTTTGTTTATACATTATCTAAAGACAAATGATTTTTAAAAAGATAATATATTTCTAAAAATGAATAAACCTTCATATCATTAATCTCCAAAATTCAATCATAATAACCATGTTCAATATAAATAATTTCATAATTAAATAACCCTACATCCAATGTAAAATCATTAACCTTAACATTAAATAGTATTTTAACCTCAAATTTTATCTCATACCTTTCAACTTATATTTTCAAAAAAATAGTTATCTTATTCTGAAATAACATTAAACACTTAGTCATAAAATCACTTTTCTATCCCATAGTTATCTAAATGATAAAAATTATCTTCACATAATTACCAAAATAGAAAATATCATACAATCAATATAATTTACCAATAAATAAATACATAATTTTAAAAAAAATTAGTGAAAAAGTCATATTAAACAAAATCATTACATATACTTGAACTTAAAAAATGTAACTCAAAATGATATTAATAATTTTATGATATCATCACTTAAAACCAAAAAATGGATGTCAAGGACTTTGAACTTATTATTGAGCATAATTTAATATAACTATAATGGTATCTATAAATCTTAAGATAACTTCTTGTGAAAACTTTATAATTTCCAAATTTATCTAAACCCTCATCTAAAAAAAACTATAATATCCTCGAACCCGCACTCCCAGATCTAGTGCTAAAAATATAAACGTTACATTTCTAGAATTGATACTGATGAAGGTGACCCAATTTTTTTCATCCAGACCATAAAATATCAAAAGAAAATACTTTATCAATTACATAACTAAGGATCTTCTAGGCTTAGTGTTTTATTGGATTTTGAAAAACTCTCACATAGACAATACCAATGTTTTCAAAAGAGAGTTTTTTCCTCAATACCCATATTTTCATATTCCATATTATGAATTCATCATCTTCCATAAACATCACCATGTTAGAAATATTTCTAAAAAAATAATTGAATCATAATTATTCATATCCTGTTGAAATTGAAACATAAGAAGGGTGGAATGAAATGTTCAGTAAGGGTAAACATAAGTATTAACAATTTAATATCATCAGTGAACATGAGAATATCATAAGAATATTATGTCTTAATAAAAGTGAATAATCGTGTCATAAGAATATTCATACACATAAATACATGTATCATAAATATTGAAACATGTAATAAATATTTATCAAAGGAAATAGTAATAATAATAAATAATCACAAGCCAGGAAATATCAATCATGTTCAAAAGAATCATTAACCGTCCTTTAGCAAGAATAAAGAAAATGTGTTGGTCTCTAGGGAAATTATCTTGAAAACCCATTTGAAACCCCTTTAAGAAGAAATAGAATACTATTTAAATCTATCGGATAAAAACTCTAGTAACTCCTTCTTTGTTGCCTCTAAATAAAAGGAATATTACCTAAATAATATGTGTGATATCTTGGCGCATTCATTTAATATGCTATATCGAGTTCACACAGTGATATTTGGGTGCACCCATTATATTCGGTATATCAGGATCACCTAGTGATATCTAGGAACACCCATCATATAATGCTATATCAGGCTCATATGACATTATCTATGCACACCCATCATATAAGCTATATCGAGCTCACCCAATGCTATCTAGGTGAACCCATAAGCTATATCAGGGTCACCCATGAGATATAATAGGGATAAAACCTTTTTATAAGCTATATCTAGCTCACCCTTTCATTATCAATAATTTCTAACTACCTTTTATGAAAGAAACATTTATAATCCTCAACCTTCCAATCTTAATAATAATCAATATTCTTTCATAGATCGATCAATTTAGGTAAATTAAATAGGTTCCATGATAATATCATAATCCATCTACATAAATAATTTTTGTGGTATAAATTCCACATTTATCTAGTGGGATATATGTAACATCAAGGGATTTTGTCATTTATGACTATAAATATCATTAAAAGGCAATTAAAAATCTTCTTGAAAAATATCCTTTTTATTTTGAAAATCAATTTCAAAAACTAAAAACTAAAAAAATATTGTTAAAAAGATTTTCATTGAAAGTAAACTTTGAAACCGAATAAGGAATCCTCAGAGAAATTATTGCTCATGACATCTACAAAATCCATTCATAATGAATATGTTAAAAATAAATTCTTTTCAAACATTTTGTAAATTAAGTCAAAAGTGATCCAATTTGAAAAAATTATGTAATTTCATATTAAAATCCTTAAAAATAAGGTTAAAGATCATTTAAAAATGTATTAAGTAAATAATGTTTTTAGAAAATAACATATTTTGAAAATATTTTAGCAAACAGGATTATAAAAGTGAAAGATACCTGATCTAAAAGAAAATATATGATTAATATCAAATTAAAATGATTTCATGATGTATCAATAACTATTAAGGGAGGAAATAGAAATAGATAATCTTAAACACATTCATAATAAGTATTTAAGAATGGTATTTGGTTTAGGAAAATAAGAGCATATGATTTCCTTTAAAAGAACTATGGATATAAACAATCCTGAAAGAAAGGAGACCATAACATAAAGCCTTTGGTAATTTAATACTCTTAAATCATAATACCCATGAAAAAATATATTAAAATAATAATTTAAATATCATGAAAATATTAATTTTCATGATATAACATGTCAAAGGGGTAGTTGATACACATTATAAAAGAATATAGGTGCATAACATAAAGCCTTTGGTACTTTAACACTCTTAAATCATAATTCCCATGAAAAAATATATTAAAATAATTATTCAAATATCATGAAAATATCAATTTTCATGATATAACATGTCAGAGGGGAAGTTGATACACATTATAAAAGAATATAGGTGCATATCATTAAACATATGCACCAAAGAAATGTAATTTCAGACAAATAATCCCAAATATGATCATATCATTAAAATGAGATTTAATAGATGAATCAATTATGTGAATAAAATTTAAATCTGAATAAAACATGAGGAAATAAAAAAATATATTATAAAAATTCATTACACACATAATCTTATAATTTTGATTACAATTCAGAATTAATATAGCATAGTGAAAAGAAATTGCATTATGCAAATCAATACCTCTTGGAAACCATCATTTAAAATTCCCATGGATGAAATAATTCAAATTGAAAAATAAAACTATATTATGTGATAATTATTAATGATATTTCATGTAAAAATATTTATATATACAACAAATAAATTAAATTAAGTGCCTAACATTAAAATACGCCTCAATAAAAGAAAATTATGATGAAGTCCCTTACTGCTTTGGTAATCTCTTTATCCAAAACTCATGAAAGAGATTAGATCATATAGATTTTAAATCTAAATAATCGTCTTGAAAATAACCATATAATAAATTACTGGGTAGTATATACACATCAGAAAAAATAAGTGGTGAATATGGCATATGTCTCTCAAAAATAAAAGTGACTCGGGAAACCCTTACCTCTAATTCGATGTTATTCATACATGTTAAACCTTCTTATATAATAACCATATATTAATTGAATTATTTCTTAATAACATTTTCTAAATTTAATAACATATTATTAAATAATTTATTTTATTTATTTCGAATGAAATATTTAAATACTTAACGAGTTAAATCGTTGTTAGGTGATTTGAGGATGATCAGTTCATTATTTTAAAATGGGTTCAGTGCATTGATCATAGTCAAAGAGGAAATTAATTTAACTAATATAGAATAAAAATAATTAAATATTTATTATATTTATAAATTAGTTTCACTTTTAAAACCAATCATGAAACAAAGTTATGAAAAATTAACTATGATATAATCATGGAGATGGTATGACATATGTACACATGAGTAATGTTTCTATTTTTGAAAGATCATTATAGAAAGAAAGAAAATAAAATTTTCTATTAAAATAATTATAATAGTATCCTAAATAAAATATAATTAAATTAAATGAACTTATATATATCATCTATTTTTTTAGTGATGAAAACAATTATCACATATCTTCATGGAGGCGGTAGTCTATACATACATATGAATGACACTATCATTTTTCAATGAAAGAAAGAAAATGATATAATATAATTTTATAACTATAAATATTTAATATATATTATAGTTAATTCATTTAAATCACATATATTCATTAAATATTTCTGTATTACCTTCCATGTAAAGCTTTAGTAAAAAAAGAATCACATCGCTTCGCGAGGCAGTAGTCCGCTATACACAAAAGTGACACTATCGTATCCCAAAAGGAATGTATATTAAGAAGGCATAGTTTATATAAAAACTATATATGTACAAATATATTACAAATTTCCAATATATACTTTAAATCCATAATTATAAAATTTTTTATAGGTGATGATAGAAAAAAGGGACATGGGTTTGCGAGACGGTAGTCCACCTTACACACGAATGATGATTACATATCCCATTTTATGGAAGATGAGATGGATTTTGGTAATTACATTTACATAATAAAATATCATTATATGGTAGATAATGGTGTTATTAAATGATCATAATTGAATAAATTTTGAAGGTGGTGTATGAAGAAATAATATAAAAATTCCTGGTTAATAATGATACCTCTTATTCAAACAACCTCCCCAGGTTTGCACCAAAATCCTTATTAAGATGGAATTATAATCTAATAAGGATTATAGGAAATTGAGAGTGAATTTATGACGATATTGTTAACATTATTTTGTGAGAAAAATGTTTTTATAGCTATAAAGAGGATAGGATAGGGGTGTCCTTTTATAAGTGAGGTGACTGACACACTAGTAATTTTTGAAAAGATAAAGGTGTGACCATGTTTTTAACCTGTAATAAGGATTGAAAATGGTCAACTATATAGAATTAAAAATTAAATGTTAAAAATTTTTCCATAAGAAATGTTTTATTATAGTTTTTAATTCATTATATCCCTCATTATTTTAGTTTTACAGCCAGTAAATCCTTTTTTAGCTTAACTGTGGTAAAATAATTTAACTGTTTCATTATTTATTATGGTAAAAATCATGTTAAAATTATTATATAATATAAATAATTTTTATTAAGAATATTTAATTTATTTTATCAAATTTAAATCATATAAGTTGAAAATTTTAATTTAAAATGAACCTTGTAGACGTGATGAAAAACTAGTTTTTCAAGAAGTTTATTTTTCAAGAAAAATATGTATTTATACTAACTATGTGACTAATAATTATCATTGTATGAATTTAAATTAATATTTAAAAATATAAAATATTTAAAAATTATAATATTTAAATTTCATTTAAATCATTCCTCATTAGGTATTTCATGTTAATTAATAAAGAGAAAAGTTATTCACTTTATAGTAGTTTTTAGGAAAATCTTTTTTTTATACACAAAAAAAATAATGAAATAAAATATAAATTTGAAACAAAAGTGAATTAAATATATATAAAGAATAATTATTAATTATTAAATAATATTAAAAACATAATGGTAATTATAAATTAATTAATTTATTGAAAATAAATGAAATATTTACAAAATTAGAATTTTCACTTTTCACAAAAAAGTCAATATTTTTCATATTTTGCCAAAAGTTTACCCTTATATAATTTTTATATGATTAATTCAAAAATTTATCCTAGTTTATAAATTAAATTTTATAAAAGTGGAAAAAATTAATTTTAATATATTTGAACAAAGCACGATGAAACCGCCTTTTAGAGAAAGTATTGTTTTTTTAAAAAAATATTTCTTTTTCTGTAAAATGATTCTTATTTTGTTTTATATTCAATATATAACCAATGAATTTATTTTATAAAATTTTAAAACATACAATTATCTTAATTTAGTTTTTCCAATTAATATCATCCAATTTAACAGTTTGGTATAATATATTACCATTTATTTATACTCGTGGTTTCATGTTTCCCAAGATATTTAACGAAATATATTTTAAAGATCAGTTTGGATTGGTGTTGTGTATTGAGTACACTATCAAAGTTAGTTTTTTTTTTTAATTTTTGGTTTAAAATTTAGTCAATTATCATTTATTATAACATTTAACTCAGATATTATATATTTGATGCCAAGGCCAGTTATAAAGGAAACCAATACTAAACACTTTATTTAGAAGGCGTAGTGTAGAATTAGGAATGTTATCCCATAATTTACCTTTTAACCATAGTTTAGTTAGATACATGTTCTCACAAGATGGCTTATTTAATGAAAACTTATATTAAAAGCTACATAGAAAACACCCATTAGGGTATAATTGGAATTTTAATTAACTAAATCCTCACATAACTAGATTTTAGGAAAAACCCAAAGGTATTTATCATTAAAAGGGGACATTTTCTATAAAATTCAAGAATAAATTTATATAAAACCCATATAAATTGATTCATTCACTATAAAAAATACCATATTTATAAAAAATATACCCCCATGGGGCTAAGCACTAAAGTTTAATAGATAAAGGTGACCTACAAGGGTCCTATCATTCCATCCTGGGCCCATTCAAGTAAAACCCAATAAAAGTTGATATTATTATTATTATTCTTATTATTATTAAATAGTAAGAACGTTTTTAGCCATTTTATTATATTCACATATCATTTTAAGACCGAACTAATCTGTTCTAGTATAATTTATCTAATAAGTATAAAAACCCATGTTTAACAAATGTGGGTTGAGAAAAGTTTAAGATCCATAAGAAATAGAATAATTTTTTGAGTTAAATTATAAATATATTATATTTATACATTGGTATAGAAAGATGAATTATTATTCATGTGTTATAAATAAATTCTTTATAAGTATAAAATGAAATTCTTGTAATTGAAACTAGTCCATACATCTAGTATCAGAATTTAATTGGTTAAATATGATGACTTGATTAAATGGACTACCATTAAGAATTTATAAAATTAAAAGATTTATATATTTAAATTTGAATCCATTTAATAGAAATTATATATTGTTTTACCTTAGGTAACTATTTTTCAATGGATCAAGCCTATCTTAATTGGTTTGTTAAATTTTCGCCATCAATATATATAGGAAAACACTATTTATATTGATGTAGACATTTTAATTGAATTTTTTTCTCATTTCCCCTATATAAAAATTTTCATAGTTTAAATATAACATTATTGGAATATAACATATGTAATAGGAAATTCAATAAATGGTCTAAATTTTACAAGGTATATGCAAGACAAGTCAAACCTTACTTGGCTATAGGAAGGAATAAATAATAATTCTATTCCATAATGGACCAAGGTTCAAATACTAATGTAACGATTCAAAAAACTCCATGCATTTTTTTAAATTATTTGGGATTATTACGAGTCTTCCAAAATTAACGGTGTGGGATTCCGAGGTCCAGTGTTCCCAAAATGATTTTCTGAACTTTTTTTAAGGTGCATTCAGTAAACGCGCGGGCAGAGTTTTCTATCTTTTGAACCATTGCTCTAATTAAAAATAGAAGGGGACCGTTGAATCTGTAGTGCCGAGATTCAATTAAGGGAAGCTTCACTTCAACCATAGCAGGTCGGGAGAAAAAGTTAAATTTTTGACTTTATAGAAAAATAATAAAATAACTTAACAAGTTATTTTATTTCTTTTTCTCCAGTTGATGAGCAGCGTTGGTGTGGACCAGTGACTTGTCGAGAAAATTAAGGGATTCAATCTCTTTTATTCACAACCAGACCATTGGGGAATTAAGAGGTTCATTAATTAAATGAACCTCATTAATTCCTCGGTGCCTTACTCCCCTTTTCCAACTCTATTTAAGTGAGGACCGAGGTGAAGTTTTGACATGGCTTCATCGAGCAAGGACCTCTGAAGATGTGACACAATGTCTACCACCGAAGGAGGATAGAAGATTAGGCGACGACGATTTGGGATCGATGAACACCAATGAACTCAATCAGATAGGGAATCTCCTTCTACCAATGACCGTAATAACTCAATTGGTTCATGAGGTAGGGGTTTTTATTTAATTCAAGAAATTCCCATTTTTATTATCCTCATCCTTGAATTTGCAGGTGGTCGATGTAGGGGATTTGAATGGGGTTCATCATAATTTTTTAATGTGATGTATAATTTACTCCCTCGTGATATGATGCTAACATGGAGGGTGTTAGAAAAATGAAGAAGCCTTGGACCCTCTACCTCTTGTTTTTTCATAGCATTCTTTAGAGGCGGGTTGTTCCCACTTGATGGAACCATGAAACTGAGTGGTGTGCAATGACGAAGGCATCTGAAGAGGACTGTAGGCACGTCCGAAAGGAAGAAAGGACCACCAGTGCTCACCCGGTGTCCCACAGAAGAAGCACTGGAACAATGGTGCGGGTGAATGGCACTAGAACACGTGGGAGGCGGCCAACAACTGCCAGTCACAGTAGAAGAGTGACGCCAGTCCATGCTACTATGGTCGGATAGAAAACTAGCAGCAGCTAGCCATGAAAGTGGAAACGTCTCACCATCGTGTGCCACACTAAAGGAATTCACTGCTCGAAGCCGCGGTGATACTGGGGAACCACTCCCTGTGGGTCCCATGGGTGATTAGGTGGCGCCACCTGGCACCTCAAATAAAGGAGCCGAACACCTCCTTTTAGACGTTCAGGTGCGGTAGACTGCGTGACCCCACATGGGTTGTGCTAGATGGTGGGCCAAGCTCGCTGCAACCCAGCCCAAACGGAAAAGGCCAAGCCATGTCGGGTTGGGTCGGGTCATCCCGGACTGGGTCGGGTTGGCCCAGGATGAATCAGACCAGACATGGACCCCTCTTGGGCGCTGATACGCATAAGTGAACGTATCATGCGAACGAGATGTCAGTTTGACAAACCATCTATGGCGCTGGGATCGTTGGAGTGAGATAGTCATTTTTAAGATACTCCACAAGAGTTTTGGAGAAATTTGGAGTATAGTCCGGTTTGATTGACTCCGAATCCAACCAGGCCCTTGGCACTAAAATGCCAATAACTTACATATCTAGTGTCTGGTTGATGCGTCATCTATTGCGTTGGGACCCTTATGACTTGGCAGATCACCAGGTTACATATTCGTGGGAATTCATGTTGGTTGAAATACGACTAATGGCTTGTGGGGTGGTTCTCCCATAATTAAGCGTACTATGAGCGGGAATCCAGTGGCTAGTATTGAGGTGGAGGTTAGAGACAGATCATACGGAGGATAGTACTGAGCGATCCTATGTGGGTCAGCACCTAGAAATCCATTTTGGATTAGCAATACACAAACTGATGAGGAACAACCTTATAGAGGCACTTCGTGAATCAGTTACATACCAATCCTATGTGGGTCAGATCCTGTGTTGGCCAGCGCTCAGCAATCCTATGTGGGTCAAGGCATACCGATCCTATGTTGGTCATATTTAGTGTGGGTTAGGCCATAGTGATCCTTTGTGGGTCAGCCCATACCAATCTTATGTGAGTCAGGTTATGTGTGGGTCTTTTGGGGGTTATTACCACTCAACTCCAGGTGGGTCAGATCTTGTGTGTGTCTTACGAGGGTTAGTACATACAAAGCCTATGGGTTAAGACTTCGTATGGTCAGTAGCAGTGCCTCTCGAAAGAATAAGATGATCTATCTTCTCGAATAATCATCTATACTTCTATGATTTAATTATACCAGGTTTTGAGCTGTGTATATTGCTTGTTGTTTGTGATTGAAATCATGCTTTATAGTTTTCCTTTGTGGAATTATGAGAGACCTTCGGGGGTCTCGGGGTCCCTACTTGGTATTGTTATACTCATCCCTGGATGGGCTTCGCCCTCACCTTATTATGTCTTGTGCAGATGACGTGAAGCCTTGACTGAGACTTGAGGAGATTGGACCTAATAGTGGATGACAATGATGATTTACATGGAGAGCAGTAGTGACGAGGTGTACCTACCGTTCAGGTAGGATCCTCGATGGATGATTCCCGAAGCTATTTTCTATTTTTCAGTTGAATATGTACTTTTTAGTTGGGATTGTATTTCTACCCCTTTACATTCAGTACACACCTTTAATACTGAAATTTTACTTCATGGTTGCATCTTGTTGTGTTTTTGGATTGTGTGTTTTTAAATATTTAAAAAAAATCCCTTTCCGTTTTAGGGATAAGACTTTCTGGTGCTAGTTGCCAACCCTTGGACTATGGAAGGAGGGCTTGGGGTAGTCACGACATGGGCCCTGGGGGACGGGTTTTGACAACTAAAAATCCTATAAATAAGTAAGAAGATGAATAGTTCATCAGTTAGATAATGTTAAATAATAATAAAATATAATAAAAAAGTATGAATAATCCCATCCCAAGAAAGATCTTCCCTTGTGTGTGGGTTGGACGGACTCAGACATGAGATATTTACCAAGTGCTGACACATTCCTAGATTCCTTTATAACATCCCAAATATAGATAGAAAAATGAAAATTGTGTGTTCATACAACTTGTAACATCATTAAAAGGGATCCACTAATATGGTTCTCTGAGCCGGTGGGTCAGTTTCCTCAAGCACTCCATCTTGTATGCCAGAGGGTGTTGACAAGTAGTAAGGTTATAATGGTGGTATAATGGGAAGACTATACCACTATAATTTGAGAGAATCAAACCATTATAGAATGGGTTATTAAATTTAGATAATGGTAATATAGAAAAAGCACCATCAAATAAAAATAACTAATAACAATCCCAGTTCTAAATAATACAACCATGCATGAACATTAATATAAAAATACCTAGTCAAAAAATGAAAAATATACAATAGGTCCAAATAGAAAAAATAAATAAGTAAAAAAAACCCAAATCCTATTGTAAACTCAAGTAAATTCGGAACCACCTACTCCATGTCAAGTCCTAGTCCACGGTAATAAAAAATTAAGAATCATAACCCCAGATCCTGACCTACATCCAAGAGATTGATCCATGTAAAAATGATGGCCCAAACAGGGTGTGATTAAAACTTAGTATCTCACCACCAATATTGAATATTTAAACCCAGTAAATGAGTATAAAATGAAGTAGTGTGTTGGTATAATAAAGTAGGGAATAAATAACAGTAATCTAGTCAGGCTTACGTTCCTCAAGGGACACCTGGTTGACCATACCTACTTCGGCTAAAGTGAGACTCTCTCTAAACATGGATGGTAAAATGATAGTGATAATGCATATATATCAATAATAATAATAACTAGGATGGTGATAAAGTATTCACAGTACCTAGGGCATTATTCCGAGGCATCCCTGTATGTAAGAATGATTATATAAGGTTATAAACATTTCTCAGCAATTAAAATCTATTAACTGGGGTAAAAAAATAGTCATCCATCCAGAAAAAATCCATATAACGTATAATACTATCCAAATAATTCTATATCTGAATCTAAGTAGCACTCAAATCATATTATAATATCATTTGGACTATTATCCTATCCATGTCAACCTTTATCAAGAGTCAAAGTATCACTCAAGGCATGTACCCTATCAAGCTACTAATGAGACTGTCAGAGGATTTCCATATATGCAATCTATGTATCACTCAAATTGTATGCAACATCATACAACCTATGAACCCATTTCAGGCATTCTATATAAGGAATCTTATTATTGATCAAGGTGTGTCATAATTCAATCAACCTGTATCCCATTCAAAGAATTTTGTATCACAAATCCATATACCAACCGAGGATTAATATTATTCCATTTAACACATGAGACAATCTAATACATCTTGTATAAGGAAATAAAGTATCTCTGAAGGTGTGAGAAAATAGAAATGATGAATTTTTTTAACAATTAAAAATATGCCATTTGAATTATATTCCAAATCACAATTCATCACTAAAACAATTATTTAATAAAATCACATCCAATTGGTAACATGAACCACATAATTAAACATTCTATTTAACCATCTATCATGATTCATTTAATTTTTCAATTCCCATCATGAAGTAATAAGGGCCATGTGAACTGACATTCTATTTAAAAAATTGTCATTTCTTATTTAACTTATTCCCTTAATCATAATAAAAACAATTAATATGGTTAGAGGGTGTGTGTACATAACAACAACCATTTATTATGTTCATCCCTTCATTATTTATAAATAAATTAGCTAACATACCTTGGGTTATTTTGTTACATATGCACATGGTAAAAATAATAACATAATTAATAAAGTCTTACATTTTTTCAAACCCTTTACTTCAAATTCACACATAATAACTTATCATGATCAATGTAAGGATACATTCTAAATGGGAATTCAATTAATTCATTTACCATAACTTACTAATTACTATTTTAAAATTCATCCAAACACACTTAGTAGTGTTTTGGATAATTATGTACATTTGTCATCAGGGTTGTATAAGTGACTGAACCATAGGGTATTCATTATCTAGGTATCAACCTATAAAAATTTAAATGGGACTTATAAAGGTTATATATCGTTCTATAAGAAATTAAATTTAAGAGTTACACATTTTAGGAGTGACAAACATATATTCTAGTGGGTGGAACAAACACAAAATCTTATGAAATGACGAAACCAAGGGAAAAAATACAAAAACCACCTACCTCATTCTTATGAAGACTACATTAATAATAATTGAGATTTTATTCAAGATATAATTATAGAAATTGGAATAATTGAAAAACACCCTAATAATATAGAAAATGAGATTTTATATAAATAACATTTGATACGACAAGATAAACTGAGAAAAGAAGGAGTAGGAAATATTGAATTACCATTTTCTATTTAAAGTGGAAATCGGTGTCAAATTATACTTGACATGAATGAGATCTAACCAATTATAAAGGATACAGATAGGAATATGGAGTGGGGTTATTGTGTATGGGAACATCAGGAGATGAATAGGGTGGAAAAGACAAAACAGGTAGGGAAAAATAGTATTTTCCAGCCCCATTAATGATCCCCATGGTTTGGTTATCGATGTTCCAACCATGCAGTTGCATTATCCAAAGGGACACCCCCACTCACATGGCTAGTTAAATAGTTAATCAAACCATACACACCCCATGTGTTTCTACTTTCCTAATGGGACGCACACTAACATAGTTGTAGTGCATGGTTAAAAAACTGTGCACAAACTGTGAAAGTGAATTTTCACCTATTAACCAAATATCATGGTTTCCTAGTATCCCTATCACGATTAAGCAAACCATGTACCAATCATTCACCCATATCTATTTTTTAGAAAATTGATATTTTAAACCCCAAATCCTCTAAAAATCATCTAAACACCTAAGTAACTATCAAAACTATATAAATCATAAAAAACAAAAGATTAATGTGTTCCAACTCTCAAAATTATTTTTGTAATATCAGTTTATGATTCAAACTATCCAGCAAGGTGAAAATTCAAGTTCATTTTGAATTTTTAACCTGATCCATAACACACGGAGTTATAGTGGAGGTGGTCATCATTAAGGATAGTGAAGAAAAAGATATCTTAATGTTTTATTCCATTTATATTATAGTATTAAGAGTTCCTGGTATGATTTTTGGTACCATTTATTTATCATCTACTCTAGATTTTTCTTATTTGTTTCTTGATATTCACATAAATTTATTTCACTTTACTTGGTCTATGCCTTAAGAATCAATGTGGAGTTACTCCCACCACACCTGGTGTTTAATATGCCTGTTAAAGGTTATATTATCTTACTTGATGTGTGCCATTGTTGTGAGATAATAATTAGAAAACATCAGTTTATAGAAGATTTTTCTTGTCATAGGTACAGTTGTGTGATGTCATCATTGGTATGGATTGATTGTATTCTACACATGAAGTTATCAATTTATTTCATATGAGACTCAAATTCTACAATGTGGAAGGAAAACTTATTATTTTTTTCATGGGGGAGGTCATCATATGTGTCATAAACATTTATAACCCATTTTTTCTAAATTAGAAGAGTAATTTTTGGGTTTAATAGAGGAATAATATATTGAGTTTCCTGGAGTTATCATAGAGTTTCATGATGTTTTCCCCGAAGTGATGGTGACAGTACCCCTTCTATATGATATTGAGTTTAGGATAGAGTTAAAAAATTGGGATACTCTTATTTTGATGACTCTATAAATAAAAAACCTTTTAGATATTATATTCCATTAGTATTCTTGAATAAAAAGATTATTCTTATTTTAATTTCTATCATAAAGTAAAGAAATAGATTCCATAGATAAATAAATTTTTATTATAAGATAAACAGTATTTCATTATTTTAAATTAAAATTAATTATAAATGTAATACAACCAATTTATTTAATAATAAATTTATTAAAGGAAATGTTATATAATCATCTTGCATAATCATGAGGACAATGATGATTATTTTATGAAAGAAGGTAATTATTTATAATGAAGAATAATTATAGTCAATAAAAATGATAAATATTTTCCATTGAAGTAATGTTTGAGATTGAATGAAATATTTCACTAATAGGTTAAAAAACCATTAGAATGTGGTAATTAGTATAAATAAAAAATATTAGTTTTGAATGAAAATCAATATTTTATTTAAGTTGGAATATAAATGTGATTTTATATTGTACCATCAAAGGATTATATCATAGAAAATTCAGTGTAGAATAATTTTTTATAAAAAAAATTGAATAAAAAAATATTTTTAAAATAAAATATATATTATATAGTATAAGAATTAGGTTTGATAATTATGAATGAATAATTATATATTATTTAATGCTGAATAAATAATGACAGGAAAAAATATAACCTCTTATAAAAAATGGATTTTTATTATACATATATTATATATATATATTCATTATTAATAAAAAACTTTTGGGTAATTAAGTTAATTAAATGTGTAATATATATATATAAATGAATGAATATTTATATATTTACTTTAAATTTATTAGAAAGAATATTGAAATCATTTTATATATAAATATAAAATTTTCTCACTTTTTAGTTGTTATTGATTTTTATTCTAAAAAATAGAATATATCACGATCTAATATTATTTTTATCAACATGTAAATTTTTTAAGAATAAATTTATATTTAGACCTGATTTTATTAGAATTTTATTTGAATAATGATTAAGAATACCTAATGTTTTAAAAAGACATTTTCAATAAAATTTATTTATAAATATTTAAAATTTTCATTTAAAAGTAATGTTTATAAAATTTAAAAATTGAATTAGATTAATTTGTTACTATATTTAGAGTCATAATATTGAAATCCAGTGAGAATTCAAGTTTCATTTTTTGGAATAAAAGTATGTTACTGAGGTACAAAATTTTGGTATCATTGTAAAGGTAAAATGAGGTAAAAGGAATAAAATATTGGCTAAAGAGTTAAAAAATTATCCCTAAATGAGTATATAAAGTAATAATAAACTATTATTCATCCATTTTATATTATTTATCCACTTAGGACCCACTATCCTTGTAAAAAGTATTCCTTATTCATTAAATAATTATTATTTCCAAAAATATCAATTAGAATCAACTATAAAAGGAACCCTTCTCTCTTATTTTTAACACACACATTCCATTCAGTTTTATCTTAAATAACTTCAAAAATTATCTCATTAATAAGTGTATAACATTTTTTGGTATCTATGGTCACAAGAAGAGTCCCAAAACCCTTATTTCCAAGAGGCTCTATAAGGGATGATTCAGGTATTTAATAAAGGTCATATTCTCTCATTAATTAATATTCTTTATTTTATTAATAAAAAAATTATTAATTATAGTTTTCTAATTTAATAATTTTTTAAAATCATTAAACCTATGTAAAATTAATATTACGACTATATAAAAATATTTTATTACTGATTTTTTCATTGTAATGTGTTTTTATTTGGATTGGTTTTACTACCTACATGAACAATGATATAATGTTTACATCATGACTCACTAAGAAGTCTTAAATACCAGTAACATGTAATAATAATCACTAATGTATGATGGCTTCATTATTTTCAAATGTTAATATTCCAAATTATATTTATTAATAAATTCAATTGTTTTGTTAATACAATAGTCCCCAAAAATGTGTTTTTAATAAATACTTTAAAAAAATATCCATAAGTTATTTGAAATGAATTTGGGATTATTAAAATATGTCAAAAGAATAATAAATATTTGAGAACATTCTATAGGTTATGAAACCATAGCTATAGACTATGTACCATAACCTACAAACCTAATCTTGCTTGAAAAACAGAACATTTAACATAGTGATATTAATTTTATCAATGATGAATTAATATTTTAGTAATAATTAATATTAAATCAATGTAAGTAGGTACTATAAGTTGGTATATTTCTTTATACATGTAAATAATAAACCTAAATTTATAATATAATGGTTCATATCACATTCAACCAAGAGAAATTATGAGGAAATGGTTTCTTTTTCCCACTAACTTTATAGTAGATATTATTTATAAAAAAAACTCCCAATTGAGAAATTGTTTCTTTATTTCTATATAAACACAAATATATTTTATTCGACTATGGTTATTTATGTATTTTATATGGCTCCTCACCATTTCTTGTCTCTTTAGATCAAAAATTTATCCAAAAGGATGCTTTTAAGTTGAGGTGATATTATAAATTTTTTATTCTAGGATATTTCTCATATTTTTTGATATTTTTTATATTCTTTTATGAATGGAAATATAATTATTTATATTTTTATTAAGGTCTTTTTATATCAAATTTTACTTTATTTTAAAATATTTTAAAATAATATTTTTCAATTTTTTTCACATGTCATGTTTTATTAGAATTAAATTTCATAAAAAAATTGTGAGATGTTTTTATTATATATCAGTTTCCACATGATCAATTTACCAACCATTTTTGTTCATTTTATTTTCAAAATATTCCTTTCTAGTTTTTCTTAATTTTCCATTTGTAATTTTTATTCTCATTTTTTATAAATTTTTTCCTTAGAAAAAAAATTTATTGAAAATGTGAAGGGAATTTCTTATTACTTTTCAATGTAATTTTGTAATGATCTAATAAAGTGTCTTATTATTTCTCTAAGGATTACCTTCTATATAAACACTTTTGGACACCTTATAAAACCAATTATGAACTTTTTGGTTAAATCGATATTATAAGATGATTTTCTTTACATACATTCACTCTTAATATTTTTATATGAATATTTATAGATTGAGTTTGAGTGGAAGGAAATTTATTGTGTATTATTTGGGAATTATTTTAATGTTAAGTAGATTTGATAGGTGTTTGTAATCATTCAGAGAATTATAAAGAGAGGATGGGTATAAATTATTTTCATCCGTTATATATATTTTATTATAATATCATTCTTATGAAAAAGAAAAAATAAGTTAAAGATAAGGAAAAAATATATACGACATTGAATTATTAATTATGATTATTTATATAAATCAAGACCTTAATAATGAAAACTAATTGAATAATCATTCCTTCATTAAATTTAGTTTCAATATCATATTCCCTTAAAAATAAAAAAAATAAAAAAACATAAAAAATAATAAGGATTGATTCATTTGTTGTGTTCCATACTCATGAATTGAAACCTATATCACAAAATGGAATTTCATAGAATTATATTTTATAAGTGGAATAGAGTAATGATGTTTCTATAGTTTCACTTTAATATTATTTCATTTCCTTTTAGATCAAAATATCCTCTTTTTTCAATTTAATTTTAAAAAATCTACCCACCAACCATATTCCACCAAAAATACCTTGAAAAAGTCCTCATTATTAAATATATATTTCATTTCTCACAACACATACAATTAAAAATTCTATTAGATTAGAGTGATATATATATTTTCAAAGTATGATTGTAACTATTTATTAAATTTCTAGTGAGTAAATTCTGACATGAATTTTCATTTGTGGTTAGTCTTGTTTGGGCCATAGATGTATTCTTGTGGTTAAATGGATTTAAATGTGAGAAGAAAAAGGAAATGAAAAGAATTTTATAAATGCTACATTAAAAAATTCTATTTTGGAATGTTCTTGTAAATTCCTCTAATTATCAATTAATATATATATTTGACATGGATTTATGATGATTTCCTATTTGTAAAATATTTATGTTTTGGGGAATTGACAAGGAAATTATTTTTTCATTGTAATTGAATAAATTAGTCTCCATTAATTTAATAAAATAAGGTTAAATATCACATATTTAGTTTACATTTTTAATATTGAAATTAATATTAACATGGGATAGTTTATGAATTTAATTTCTAAAAAAATTATTTTTGGATTTAATATTGATGGATGAGGCATAAAATGAGGTTTTAATTTTTTCCATGTAAAGAAAACTATCCTTAAATATTAGTTAATATAGGAAAAGAGGGAAATAGAAATTGTACAAGATATGTAAGGAGAATTCATTTTCCATTGAGAATTGAATATGGATGGTATATAATATTCAATTTATATTGAAGGGGTATGTATGTGAAACATTATCATTTCTTTGGTTTCACATGATATTTTACTTTACCACTTATATGTAAGTAACTGAGTTCATCATGGTACATATGAATCCTCTTTAGCTTCCCTAAGATAGAAAACATATTTTTAGTGTTATGGATTATAATTTGAGGCTTCATATGTATTCAAAATGTTTTTCACTTATATAATTTTTTCAATATTGTTTTTTTAAGTTCATTAAGGTAGAAGAAGATGATTGAAAACGTGACCACAATATTAGACAAATTTGAAAATTTTGTGACACATCTCTCAATGTTTGTAAATATTTATCAATATTATTTTGAAGTTGTAAGATTAATTATCTACACTCATGGAATGTTTATATCAATCAATGAATTATTAATAAATCTATATATATTTTACTATGAATAAAAAATATTTTATATATTTTTTTGAACCATAATGAAGATATATGATGACAAGGGATATTTATATTTGTATACCAATGATCAAGGATGATTTTTATGAATTAAAAAACATGAAAAAATTTAATATTTTAATATGGAAACATCATAATACTCAAACCATTATAACTATATCCATACCTTCCATATCAAATTTACATATTACTACCTATTTAAATTTATTTATTCCCTAAATTGTAAAGGGTTCATGACCATCACATCTCTTCCTTAGAAATATATTATTTTTGGTTTATTTTAATTGTAATTAAGTCAGTATATTTTGAATATAATAGATATTTTATTCTCTAATTTTATATTTTTTCCAGTGTTCTTTTTCTATTCCTCTGTAACTACTCAATGGAAGAAAGATAACTCATGGATTTAATCCCTAACGAAGTTATTATTTTTGCGAGTTTCAATGCCTCATTTCATTTTTTTATTCTATTTCCTAAAGGGATGTAAATAATTTTAAGATAGTTCTATCTATTATAGACTAATTCACACATTCCTTGAGATTTTTACATTCAATATTAAATATTATTTATCCCTTCTCTTAGATCATCCTTTATTAATATAATTGGGTGAGTTAAGAGATTAAATGACATATAATATATCTGGGTTTAGGATAATTTCACAAAATAAATTGAGGTGTGTAATTAATTATTAACTATTAGAGGAGTTGGAGGAATAATGAATTTTAATATCTTTAAAGTCCATTATGATTCCAAAAAATTAACAGTGGAGGTTAAGCAATAAATATTACTAATTTTGTTAATGAGATAATTTTAAAAAATGGAAAATTGGTATGGAATAAAAATAGTTTTCTCCAAGGGTTTAGATTTTATCCCACTAAATCTTTGTGTGTTTTCAATCATTATTTTATTTTATTTTTTCACACCATAATGGAACACCATCATTTTTAATGGTTTTATAAATACAGAAATAATAAAAATATAAATAAAATGAAAAATAATATTTACTGGCTGATAAAAAGGATCCTTGAGATATTAAACTAGTCAACTGCTATGTTGCATCAGTAGTAATATAAATTTTATTTTACATACCATATGATAGGTGTATTAGTCATCTGTGTTTTTGTTAACTATTTTGATAAATAATTCACCTTGTTTACTGATATGGAGATTCATTGTTCACCCAAGAACATTTAATATGTATAAATAACTCACTTGTTTATTGATATGAGTAGTGATAGGTCATTCAACCTTATGTTAGGTACCGACTATGGGAGCATCATATCCTTTTGGAACTAGATAAAGAATGTGTGTGATAACCATTAAAGTAACTACTTTAGTACCCAATTATATGACTGTTGTATCTATAAGATGGGTATTGTTTAATTTTTATTCAATATATGAATTCACAAATATTCTAGTTTAAATTATGGACACCATTGGTTGTGGGTTATGGTGTTTTATACTCACAACGTGTGCATACACTTAATTGAATATGAAAATCTTATTGTTGTCATGAATGTTCTACATGATAGACTTGGTGTAGGTGGTTAAAGATGAGAAGAACAATAGGATTAAGTAGAATGGTCTAGGTAATATTTTAGAAACGTTTTTGAGTTTCCTTTTATTTTAACCTATCTTTTATTCACATAATATGTTTGATCAACCCATTAGGAAATCAAATTCAATTTCATGATTATATTACCTAGGATATTATTTTTATGGCATGGCTATGTTAGTACTATGGTATCTTTTTTCTAAATATTTAATTGTTATAATTTGGTGTTATTATTTATATATATGACCAATTATTTATATATTATTTTTGTAATGACACAATAAGGTATTATCTCATAATGTGGTTTATTAGATCATAATCTCTAGTTGGTAGCCTCTAGAATATAGGGAGGAGTACCTATAGTCATATGGTATCATCTCTTTTGTCACTTTTTGGGTTATAAATATTGAGATGTTACAAAAATCATTATAAATTTATAATTAGAAATTAGTTATCCAAAGTAAATATTCAATATAATCATTCTTGATGGTTTTTTTCACTCTTATAAACACCCTACATTTTTATGTCACAAAGGGCTAAATTAGCCACTTTATATGATAGATATTAAAGAGTATGGTTATAAGGCCCCGACCTTAAACCTTACTTAATATTGAATTAAATGAATAATTCACATTGAGGATCTTTTCAGGTTTAGAGTTTTATAGAATTAGGACATAACTGTTACATCTCAAAAGATTAAAAAGTAGACTAAGTTTCCATAAAATAAAAACTCTTAAAAAGAAACATGTCCAGTTCCATGTTTTAGATAGCATGAATTTCCCTTGATCCCATCCTTGACCCTATTCCACATTAAGTCCTGTGAAAAACATTTCAAAAAAAAAACTTCGGGTGAGCATAAAAATCTCAGTAAGGGATACACAAATAATGAAAACTGTTAGTTTTTTAAAACAACAAGTAAACCATGTATACTTAATCAAAGTAATACCTTCAGCTTCATGAAGTAGTAAAAACTCTTCACTGAATAAAATATAATTACTTACCCTTTTGTAACCAAAAGATTACCATAAAACCCATATAGATAACACATAACATATAAAGGTAACTTGGGACATAAACATACTTAAGTGGAATAACCATATGGTCGACTTCCACACATATCACTTAATGGAATAGAAATTCTTCCAACTTCCATACATACTTAATGTAATATCCATATGGACAACTTCCATACCCAATGCATTGGAGGTTATAACGTAACCACCCGTCTTGGTATTCATGGTACCACCCGTCATATGGTTTATCACGTAACCACCCGTCAAATGTCCAAGTACCATTATCAAATCATAAGACATAAAACAAATATAATGGAAAGAAAAAATTTCTACACTTTGTTCACAATATATCATTCTAATATATTGACATAAAAAATCCATTATAAAACCCATTTTCAATACCAAAAAATATAAAAGAGTATATGGTATTTATTTCATTTTAAAAACATCACGGCTTGTTGAGGAAGCCAAAGACCAAATAATACGTGCAGCGGTGGAAAAGGTCGTTGTCACCGCATACGTTAAAAGAAACATTCCTTTTTGTCGTTTAGTAAAACGCTTCGTAGAAAAAGATTCCTTTTGTATAAAAGTAAAATTCAAAGGGGTTTATACACCGTATAAAAGATAGTTGTGTATAAAACTAAATATGCCTCAATGAAAGGAGATTGAGACGAAGTCCCTTACCTCGGGTCCGACTTGACTCGATCGTTCTTTAAGGTCCAGAATAATAAACTTGAGTTAATTTATACTTTCTTAAGAACATTTTTCAAGCTTATTATTCCTTTTATATCACTTATTTCCATGTTATAAACATTATGTAATCATTTAAGTTACTAATGTTTGTTTTGTCGATATTTGGTTCTTAAGTCGAAAGTGGACTTCTTAAAATTACATGTTGTTCATGTGGTCAAAGGTTCATTATATCCAGAATGATATGAATGATTTGGATATCATAAATATCATATATATCCAGCATATACATGTAATTATAATATTACATAATCACTTATAGGTAAGAAATGAAATGCACCGTTCATGGAGACGGTAAGCCGTACGTACGCATTAACACTACTTTCATTTCCATGTCATATTAATGGAATTAAAACTAAATGAGAGGTATGTATATTTTAATTCCATAATTATATTAATCATTTATATGTAACATAGATCATATATATCCATTATATATATGTACTTATAATAGTACTTTACATTTGGGGATAAGAAATGAAATGCACCGTTCTTGGAGACAGTAGGCCGTACGTACGCATGAACGCTACTTTCATTTCTTTGTCATACATTAATGGAAAGAAATAATAATGATATAAAGATATATTATAATTCCAGTATAATATTATATATAATATTATTAAATCCATCCTTTATACGTCCCACGTATGAAATTAATGAATCAAATCACTTTGAGGGGGCGGTAGTCCGCACTTCCTAAAATGAAGATATCGCATATACCCATAATGGAAGCCACAAAGGTATGACATAAATGAAAAATAGAGAATATTAAGGAAAAAATAAACATATTATTATATCATATATAAATATAGTGACATCTTAATGTCCACCTTTGAAGGTGTTAGAAAAATATTGAACAATCATTGTTTCGTGAGGCAGAAATTCGCCATCCGCAGAAACAATATGTTATTTAACCATTAGATGTAGGTGTGTGTAAGTGTAGCTAGAATTATTCTTATAAAAACATCCTAGTATATTGAATATACTGGAGTTGTTACAAAATAAATTAATAAAAAGAGTTTAGGGGGTTGGAGAAGCAAAATAAAACAAAAGAACAGAAGTGAAGACATTACCTTAAAATCGGATAACTCTCTTAGATTTGAAGTCAAAGGCTTCCTTGGAAAGACTTCTGCCCAAAGTGAGGCTTATAGGGGTAATAGAGGGATGTGGAGAGACAAAAAGAGCAGATCTTGGACGAACCAAAGGCTTTAGAGGTTTGGGTAAGGAGGCAGATGTGGGGGCCTTTTATAAGAGGAGAGGAGGGGCACTCTTTGAAAGTAAGGAAATGTTACTTTATTATAGAATGAGTTTAGGATTTTAATGGTCCCAAATTGTTGTGTTTCGAGGATAAGATGATAAGGGTTAGAAATCCACCCATCCAATAGGTTTTGGACATGTGTAGGTCTTATATTTTACATTATCTTTCCATTTTATTTAAATAGTTAAATAATGAGGTAATCGCTGCATCATCATGGTGTCATAAATAATTTAATTTATTTAATGTCTAAAAATTATAAACAAATACTATGATATAGTAAATCTTTTTATATTTCTAATGAATATTTATAGTCAAAAATCTGACTTGTATAATCCCATGTAAAAATTGTTTTAGTAATACAACTCATGTTTGTGACATTTTTATTTTAACGTTAAATAAAAAGATATTTATGTCATGTTACAACCAAAGTGGCTCCATGGGGTCCCCAAGTTGACCCATGGATTTTATCGGTCGGCCATGACACATCAAATAAGGTTAGGACATGTGTCATGTTCATTTCATTTTATTAAAACATTATCTTTACCTTAAACTACACTAATTACCTCTAATCGCGATTAATAAACTTAAAAGTTACTATACACCAAAAAATTATTTTAATCCCATTGAACCAAATTTTACTTCTTAATGAAAACCATGTATGTAGGATTTTTGAAATTCAAACCACAGAGGTGTTAAAATTTCATTTAAATGAAAAATCAGTTTTTATAAGTACCACTTAGTGGTTTCACTATTCATCAAAAATTGAAGTTTTTCAGATAAATACCAAAACTTCACCCTAAGATATATTTGATATTCCGAATTCAAAAATGAAGTCAATTTTAAAAAATTCAAAACATAAATGTTTCATTAATTAATTAAATAATTAATTCCCGCTGTCAGAGCAAATAGCGTGTTTTTATGAAACAATAAGTATCAAAATATTGACACTAGTTTAAGTCCGATTTCAAAGTGAAATTAATTCCAACGACAAATATTGGATTTAATGGTAAAAATATATTCTAATTTAACTTTAAAACCAATTAAAATGATAATATAATCATATAAATAAATTATATTAAAAAGAGGTTTTGAATTAAAATACAACATCTTTCACTATTCATTAAAAAATGAACTTTATCGGAAAAATACCAAAAATTTACACAAAGTAAATTTTGATGTCCCGATTCTAAAGAAGAGTTTTATTTGGTCCAATAGAATGTATAAGGGTGAACAAAACCATATTTAATGACGGTTCGCTATCAAAAGGTGATAAGTGAACCTTTAGTGAAAATTAGAGTATATATGCCTAAAATTGAATTCTTTTCATATTTTAAGCCTTTATCTTTTATTGGGTAAATATAAAAACATTTAAAAAAACATACATAATCATATTTTAGTTATTTCTATTCATTCCCTCCAATACAACGGATACGTGTTAACTACCATTTAAAATAATATTATTTTATTACTAGTGTGCAACGTAATATTTCAAAGAAACTATTTGTTGCGTATCGGGTACGCTATCGAACATAGCAACCCCTTTAAAGTAAAATTAATATTTAATTCACAAATATTAATAAATATGAAAATGATTTATTCTTTATTTACCTGGGTTGTTACATCCTTCCCCTTTTTTGGGAATTGCGTCCTCACAATTTTATTCACTTATCAAAATAAGTGGGGGTATTTATCCCTCATAGAATTTTCAGATTCCCACGTTGCCTCTTCAACCATATGGTTTTTCCACAAAACCTTTACCTGGTGAATCACCTTATTATATAACACTTTCTCCCTGTGGTCAAGAATCTAGACATGCTGTTCTTCATAAGATAGGTTCTCTTCCAACTGAACTACCTCTGGGATCAAAACATGACATGGATCTGGCATATACTTTGTCAACATCGAAAAATGAAAAAAATTGTGTACTTGAGATAAACTCGGAGGTAAAGCCACTCGGTAAGCAACTGATCTAACTTTCTCCAGAATTTCATATGGTCCAATGAACCTTGGACTCAGCTTTCCTTTCTTACCAAATTGCATCACACTCTTCCATGGTGAAACTTTGAGAAAAATATGATCACCTACCTCGAAAGATAGATCCTTCCTCCAGTTATCCGCATAACGTTTCTGTCTGCTTTGAGCTGTTCTCATGTGTTTCTGAATCAACTGAACTTTTTCTGCCATCTCTTCTACCAATTTTGGTCCCATCAGCTTCCTTTCACCCACTTCATCCCAAAAAGCTGGAGTTCGACACTGTTTACCATATAATGCCTCAAATGGTGCCATTTCCTTGATAATCCATCGAAAAAGCTTGTAGCATATCCTTTAAGGTTTGAATTATTCATTCTGACTGCCCATCTGATTGAGGATGAAAAGCTGTACTAAAATTTAATTCAGTACCCAACAACTTCTAAAGGCCTTTCCAAAAGTTAGAAGTAAACCTGGGATCACAATCAGATATAATGGAGAGGGGAAATCCATGCAACCTGACTATCTTTTTAAGATACAATCGAGAAAGTTGATCTAGAGAGAATTTATCTCGAATATGAAGGAAATGAGCAGATTTATTCAAGCGATCAACAATATCCCAGATTGCATTATTACCTCGAGAAGTCTTCGGTAATCCCACAAAAAATTCCATGGATATATTCTCCCATTTCCACTCTGGAACTGGTAAAGGCTGAAGCATCCCTTTCGGTAACTGCCACTCTACTTTAACCTACTGAAAAGTCAAACACTTCACAGTAAAATCAGCAATATCTCTTTTCATTCCATCCCACCAGTAATACTTCTGAAGATCTCTATACATCTTAGTACTGCTAGGATGAAGTAAAAACGGATAATTATGAGCTTCACATAACAAATCTCTCTTCAACTGTGAATAACAAGGCACACACAATCTGTTCCCAAATCTCAAAACAAAATCATTATCAATATTGAATTCAGGAAACTTACCTTTTTGAACCATCTCTACCTTTTTCTGCAACTCACTGTCCTGCTTTTGTGCTTGCTTGATTCTGTCTGATAGAGAAGATTTCACTGATACCTGAAACAAAACAGAAGGACATCCTGCACCAACAAATTCTATGCCAAAGTTCATCAAATCTTTAACCAAGGGATCATGATCCAAATGCAATATGGTTAATGAAGCATTACTTTTTCGACTCAAAGAATCGTCCACTTTATTTGCTTTTCCCAGATGGTAATGAATTGTATAATCATAATCCTTGATTAATTCCAGCTATCTCCTCTGTCTCATGTTCAATTTTTTCTGAGTGAATATATACTTTAGAATTTTGTGATCAGTATATATTTCACACTTTACTCCATACAAATGATGCCTCCAAATTTTTAGAGCAAAAACAACAACATCTAATTCCAAATCATGTGTGGGGTAATTAACTCATGAGTTTTCAATTGACGTAAAGCATATGCAATTACCTGATCATTCTGCATAAGTACACAACCAAGTCCCTTCAACGAAGCATCACTGTATATAACAAACTCACCATTCCTGGAAGGAAGTGCCAAAACTGGAGCATTCACCAATCTTCTTTTCAACTCCTGAAAACAATCATCACATTATTTTGTCCAGATAAACTTAACACCCTTCCGAGTTATCTTAGTCATTGGACTAGATAACCATGAAAAGTTTTCAACAAACCTTCGGTAGTAACCTACCAAACCAAGAAAACTATGGATCTCAGTTACATCTGTCGGTCTTGTCCATTTTTTCAACAACTTTTGTTTTAGTAGGATCAACAGTTATGCCATATTTAGAAACAATGTGACCAAAGAAATTTGTTGCAACCAAAACTCACACTTGCTGAATATTCCATATAATTTAGTTTCTTTTAAGGTTTGCAAAATAAAACTTAAATTTCTTTAATTCTCCTCTTTACTTTTAGAAAACACCACAATATCATCAATAAAAACAACCAACATTTTTCACCTGATTCAACTGAGCCATCACTACAGTAAACTGTTTAGTTCTGATTCTGACCATCTCAAGATACTGATTTCAAAGGTCATTTCCCTCTATATGCCTTCCCAGAAAAGCTGTTCTGTTTCCTCTATGAAAAAACATTCTAAACAAACATGTCTTAGATGAAGAAACATGGTAATCTTTAAATGCTATATCATTTCAAAAAAATATTTTTGGATAATCATTTAATAGAATTATAACCCCTAAAGTTATCTAAACCAACCTTTGATACCAACTATAAGGCCCTGGCCTTAAACCTTACTTAATATTGAATTAAATGAATAATTCACATTGAGGATCTTTTCAGGTTTAGAGTTTTAGAGAATTAGGACATAACTGTTACATCTCAAAAGATTACAAAGTAGACTATGTTTCCATAAAATAAAAACGCTTAAAAAGAAACATGTCTAGTTCCATGTTTTAGATAGCATGACTTTCCCTTGATCCCATACTTGACCCTATTCCACATTAATTCCTGTGAAAAACATTTCAAAAAAAAACATCAGGTGAGCATAAAAAGCTCAGTAAAGGATACACAAAGAATGAAAACTGTTAGTTTTTTAAAACAACAAGTAAACCATGTATACTTAATAAAAGTAATACCTTCACCTTCATGAAGTAGTAAAAAATATTCACTGAATAAAATATCATTACTTAACCTTTTATAACCAAAATATTACCATAATACCCATATAGAGAACACATAACATATAAAGGTATCTTGGGACATAAACATACTTAAGTGGAATAACTATACGGTTGACTTCCACACATATCACTTAATGGAATAGCCATTAGGCCAACTTCCATACATACTTAATGGAATAACCATACGGCCGACTTCCATACCCAATGCATTGGAGGTTATAACGTAACCACCCGTCCTGGTATTCACGACACCACCCGTCATATGGTTTATCATGTAACCACCTGCCAAATGTCCAAGTACCATTATAAAATCATAAGACATAAAACAAATATAATGGAAAGAAAACATTTTCACACTTTGTTCACAATATATCACTCAAATATATTGACTTAACAAATCCATTATAAAAACCATTTTCAATACCAAAGTATATAAAAGAGTATATGGTATTTATTTCATTTTAAAAACATCATGGCTTGTTGAGGAAGCCAAAGACCAAATAATACTCACGGCGGCGTAAAAGGTCGTTGTCACCGCGTACGTTAAAAGAAACATTCCTTTTTGTCGTTTAGTAAAACTCTTCATAGAAAAAGATTCCTTTTATATAAAAGTAAAAGTCTAATGTGTTTATACACCGTATAAAAGATAGTTGTGTATAAAATGAAATATGCCTCAATGGAAGGAGATTGAGACGAAGTCCCTTACCTCGGGTCCGACTTGATTTGATCGTTCTTTAACGTCCTGAATAATAAACTAGAGTTAATTTCTACTTTCTTAAGAACCCTTTTCAAGATTATTATTCCTTTTATATCACTTATTTTCATGTTATAAACATTATGTAATCATTTAAGTTACTAATGTTGGTTTTGTCGATATTTGGTTCTTTAGTCGAAAGTGGACTTGTTACAATTACATGTTGTTCGTGTGGTCAAATGTTCATTATATCCAGAATGATATACATTATTTGGATATCATATATATCATATATATCCAGAATATACATGTAATTATAATATTACATAATAACTTATAGGTAAGAAATGAAATGCACCGTTCATGGAGACGGTAAGCCGTACGTACGCATGAACGCTACTTTCATTTCCATGTCATATTAATGGAATTAAAACTAAATGAGTGGTATGTATATTTTAATTCCAGAATTATATTCATCATTTATATGTAACATAGATAATATATATCCATTATATATATGTACTTATAATAGTACATTACATTTGGGGATAAGAAATGAAATGCACCGTTCATGGAGACGGTAGGCCGTACGTACGCATGAACGCTACTTTCATTTCTTTGTCATACTTTAATGGAAAGAAATAATAATGATATAAAGGTATATTATAATTCTAGTATAATATAAAATATAATATTATTAAATCCATCCTTTATACGTCCCACATATGGCATTAACGAATCAAATCACTTTGAGGGGGCGGTAGTCCACACTTCCTAAAATGAAGATATCGCGTATACCCATAATGGAAGCCACAAATGTATGAAATAAATGAAAAATACAGAAGCTTAAGGAAAACATAAACATATTATATATCATATATAAATATAGTGACATCTTAATGTCCACCTTTGAAGGTGTTAGAAAAATATTGAACAATCATCGTTTCGTGAGGTAGAAATTCACCATCCACAAAAACACTATGTTCTTTAACCATTAGATGTAGGTGTGTGTAAGTGTAGCTCAAATTATTCTTATAAAAACATCCTATTATATTGAAGATACTGTAGTTGTTACAAAATAATTTAATAAAAAGAGTTTAAGGGGTTGGAGAAGCAAAATAAAACAAAAGAACAGAAGTGAAGACATTACCTTAAAATCGGGAAACTCTCTTAGATTTGAGCTCAAAGGCTTCCTTGGGAAGACTTCTGCCCAATGTGAGGATTAAAGGAGTAATAGAGGGATGTGGAGAGACAAAAAGGGCAGAGATTGGCTGAACCAAAGGCTTGAGAGGTGTGGGTAAGGAGGTAGAGGTGAGGGCCTTTTATAAGAGGAGAGGAGGGGCACACTTGGAAAGTAAAGAAATGTCACTTTATTATAGAATGCTTTTCGGATTTTAATGGTCCCACATTGATTTCTTTCGAGGATAAGGTGATAAGGGTTAGAAATCCACCCATACAAAAGTTTTTGGACATGTTTATATCTTATATTTTACATTATCTTTCCATTTTATTTAAATTGTTAAATAATGAGGTAATCGCTTCATCATCATGGTGTCATAAATAATTTAATTTATTTAATGCCCAAAAATTATTATAACCTACTATGATGTAGGAAATCTTTTTATCTTTCCAATGAATATTTATAGTCAAAAATAAGACTTTTATAACCCCTTTTAATTTTTTTTAGTAAAACAACTCATGTTTGTGAGATTTTTATTTTAACATTAAATAAAAAGATATTAATGTCATTCTCCAACCAAAGTGGCTCCATGGGGTCCCCAAGTTGACCCATGGATTTTCGTGGTCGGCAATGACACATCCAATAAGGGTAGGACATGTGTCATGTTCATTTCATTTTATTAAAACACTATCTTTACCTTAAACTACACTAATTACCTCTAATCGCGATTAATAAACTTAAAAGTTACTATACACCAAAAAATTATTTTAATCCCATTGAACCACATTTTAATTCTCAATGACAACCATGTATATAGGATTTTTAAAATTCAAAACATAGAGGTGGTAAAATTTCATTTAAACGAAAAATTAGTTTTTATAAGTACCACTTAGTGGTTTCACTATTCATCAAAAAGTGATGTTTTTCAGAAAAATACCAAAACTTCACCCTAAGCTATATTTGATATCCCGAATTCAAAAATGAAGTCCATTTTAAAAAATAAAAAACATATAAGTTGCATTAATTAATTTAATAATTAATTCCCGCTGTCAGAGCAAATATCGTGTTTTTATGAAACAATAAGTATCAAAAGATTGACACTAGTTTAAGTCCGATTTCAAAGTGAAATTAATTCCAATGACAAATATTGGATTTAATGGTAAAAATATATTCTAAAAAAAGGTTTTGAATTAAAATACAACATATTTCACTATTCATTAAAAAAATGAACTTTATCGGAAAAATACCAAAAATTTACACATAGTAAATTTTGATGTCCTGATTCTAAAGAAGAGTTTTATTTGGTCCAATAGAATGTAAAAGAGTGACCAAAACCATATTTAATGACGGTTCGCTATCAAAAGGCGATAAGTTAACTTTTAGTGAAAATTAGAGTATATATGCCTAAAATTGAATTCTTTTCATATTTTAAGACTTTATATTTTATTAGGTAAATATAAAAATATTTAAAAAAAATATATAATCATATTTTAGTTATTTCTATTCATTATCTCCAATAAAACGGCTACGTGTTAACTACCATTTAAAATAATATTATTTTATTACTAGTGTGCAATGTAAGATTTCAAAGAAACTCTTTGTTGCGTATCGGGTACGCTATCGAACATAGCAACCCATTTAAAGTAAAATTAATATTTAATTCGCAAATATTAACAAATATGAAAATGATTTATTCTTTATTTACCTGGGATGTTACAATGGTATAGAATAAGATTAATTCTAGAGCTATTATCAACCACATCTTGAAATATGTTGATAACATTAAGCTTACTCAATATGTACAAAGTTCTTATGTTCCCTTGTATTTATGTTTCAAAATATTGTTCCTTGAAGGAAATGAATAGGTAAAAATTAACTAGTACAGTCTGAGACCTGTATGTCTTAGGGACCCCCACTTTTTTTTAATCTCTAGAGATATTTAAAGAGACTCAAAGGGGTCCTCCCAAAGATCATCATAGAGTTGATGTGCATCTAAAATTAAAATTCAAATAAATAATAATAGATGATTCCTTCGAAAAATATAATTTCTAAGAAAGTGTTTGAGATTTCATACCAAGAGTTTGTTCTTTTGAAAGAGGTTTAAGATCCATAATATATTGTGATGACGATTATAAAATTTCTTAATCATAGTGCATTAGTTTTTTTTAATCTAAATAAAACATTATTCTTCATTATTTTTTATTGAATGAGTGATTTTCTATCAACCAATTTATCCAATAATATAATAAAAGCTTAGTGACTCCTTTAAGCTTCAATATGAATATGGTTATCTTCTTAAGATCTCTGAAGTGTCTTTATTCTAGTTTATGATGCACATTTTAATTTTATAAAAAATGACATATCATATGAATTCCATTAATCATAACGTAATTAAACACAGGAAATGATATAGAAATCTAGTGGCCTAGTTTCTGTATGGGTTTAGATACATAATACATCATCATAAAAATCAAATACATATATTTATATCAATATATATAATATTATAAAAATAAAATTGACATTATATTACTTTATAATATACCCTAGGAACATACATAAAGGAAATGGGTGAGTTATAAATCCTTGCAAGGGAACACATATGATATTGAAGTATGATATATGGGTCAAGAGGCACAATATGATATCATAAATGATAAGGATAATGTATAATTACATTGTATCATTGAATAAATAATTTAATATCATAATATTATTCCATCATAAGAATGTGAAAAATATATAATACATGGAATCATAATTACTATTTAATGATCACTACTAAGACAACAAAACATAGTGTGGTAGGATTATTTCCTATGAAATGTAAATTGTATCTCATTAGATGAAGAAATTATGTAATGCATTAGGGGGTATGTATGTCCGGATCGACTCATAACCTAAATATATTTACATGCATATTTTTTCATTATAAGTGAACAAGACATAAAGAATAATCAGATAAAACCCATGAGATTGAAATGAGTTAGATAACCTTATTTCAATGCATATCCAAATGATATATCATAAATATTTTCAATAAGGGAAGGGATTAAATATTTTTGGAAGTTCATAATTTAATAAAAAATATATTTCATGAAGATATAGTTCAATTGAAGAAAAATTCATAAGAAATGAATGGATAAGTAGATATAGAAATGAACCTCTTAATTTTTTTTTGGAAATGTGTATTGAACCTATTAAGAAGGTAATCATATAGTGTTTTCCATAAAAAATGATCCAGGATAATTTCTTATAAATTATATTTTATTTTTATTAATCATGGAAGGTATAATTATTTAAAATAGTGAAACATAAAAAGGAATATGAAATAAAAAACACCCTTTAATTATATTCCCATTAAAGGAAATATCGGGGAGGGGACAAGAAAATATATATATCCCTAGAAAAGTAAGGGAAGATTAAAAAGTTATATATATAAAGAAAATATATATAGAATATTAAATAAGTAAAAGTGAATAAAAGAGAAACACATATTACCAAATGGAGAGGAATTAAGATCCAAAAGAAAAACAGGATGGATTGGGAGTTCCCTTACCTGAAACCCAACCCACTATGTACATACATATAACCACATCATGAATTGAAAGACAGAAAATTTTATATGAGGTATAAAACCATTTATCTTCATTCTTATTCTTTATTTTTCTCCTTATGGTAATTTTAAATGAGGTCATAGAGGTTATAAGGATGTCTAGGGATTGTTTGGAGCCCATATTTATGAGTTTTGAAGGAAGTAGGTGGGACACATCATTAGTAAAAACTACCCAACCCAGTCCAAATGGTTTATTAAAACCAATCGGGGTGCTCTAGTTCACAAAAGGGGGCCACATAGTTTTAATTATCTATACAACCTAGACTGCATGACCGTGGAAATGATTTAGGTCTCTTTGTTGAGGTTCTTAGTAAGGGATGCACACGTTTAGTCTAACCATGTTCCTAGCCCAAGTGAGGGGAGTCTTGGGATATTTATTATCACACTAGAATCATATGGGTTGGCCCACTATGTGGCCAAATCAAGTGAACCATTTTTAAAAAGTGAATATACCAAATTTCCCTCAATCTCTTTAATGATTAAACCCCTACTTTCTGTTTTCTCCACACAGAACACCTACTTCTTATAGAGTTCCCCTTTGGAGCCAATCTTGGATTTGATCTCCCTTATCTGTCTAGTGTTCAGATAAGGTGTTTTTTGTCTCAATGGAATCCCTCATGGTAAGATATTTTATCAATTAACTTCTTTTCTCAACTGATCACTCTATCTTCTATGTTATTTTAGTGTGATAAAATATTACATATTTTCATGTCTTTTTTTATTTAGACCAATCCAATAGATTATCCTAGATATAGTATATAATAAAAGAATATGTTAAGTGGTTTATGAAGTTTCCCTCAAAGTATCACCATTTATAAATTATTTTAGTTTTGTTTCAAAATTGTTTAACCATATGATTCCTCTTAAATTCAAGCAAATTAAATTAAATTATCTAATTGGTAACTTGAATCCCTAATGATACCAACTGAAATCATTAGAGGCTGATAACGTAATGATTACCACCAAATTAGTTTTCACCCCTTATTATTCCTTGTGATGACCAATGTCGTAACTACCTGAAACACTGTTTGTGTGTGCTTGACTTGACTTTTTCTATGGAAAATGTTCTATTTTATTGAAAACATTTAATTGTTAATCGGAAAACCAAAATCATCTACATCTTATCACTTATAATTGAGTTTTTATGATTGAATATATCTCTTTGACTCATTTTCATTATAATTAAAATCATATTGGAATGGACCAATGTAGTTTGTAATGGGAATATCTATTACATGGCCTATTATGGATTATGAAGTTATATGAATATACATATATGTTTTGTATTTCACATGGACATTTTTCATCATTATAGGAATGGCCACACTTGAGCCAACATTGGATTCCCAAGGGAATACCCTGACCATTCATAGGATACCATTATGATTTATTGAGTTAGTTTCCAAGAGAGATAAACACCTTAAAAATTGGTCATTCTATATTATTGGATTCCCATCATGATTCTGTAATATCCCTTATCCTTCTAAAAAAATACCATTAATGCACTCCTTGTATTTAGTGTGATTCATAAGGACATGAAACACCTTGGATTATTCTATTTGGGATCCAGTTATGATTAGACATTTATTTACCATGTATTTGATCCATGGGTTCTGTTATAAATATTTATAGTGGGATTCCTTAGGTTTACCCGTTGGAATAAACCTAGCCCTTTATTTCTAGGAATCATTATTGTGTACCATGGATTACCTTGACCTTATAAGTTCAAGAATGTTACAGTTTCTCCTTGGATCCCCTTTTATTATTATCATCATTACCACACCACAGTCACTAGTATTATAGTCTGTAACCCAAGAATAAATTATTAAATAAAAACATTCTCAGAGACATTCAAAATAGGCTGAATCTGGTATGTTCATTCAGGTTTCCAATAAGGAACTTGATCTCAATTTGAGTTGTTTTTATTTTGTGTTTTACATTGATATAATTGAACAATTCTATTATTTATAATCACATAATGAATTTTTATAGGAACCCTTGATGGTTTCCTACTGATTTTATCTCACACCCTATCCCTGTCACAATTAGTACCTAGTAAGATTATATAATTGCAAATGTGGATAAAGAGAAACATCTAGTTATGGATGCATGACGTCTTTTATTACAATGAGAGTGTGGTAGAAGATAACCAAGCCTATGCTTGGAAATCTTATACAGTTGTTTTATTTTTGAATTGTTTGTAAAACATATTGTATCTAACTTATTTCACGTATGCTTGGTCAATTTTTTAAACACATGAAATAAATTTTTTATGGTTCATTTTTCATATATTGAGTTTATTATTTATTTGTTATATTTTTATACATTTTTCACGTTAAAATTCATTATTAATGATTCCATTCATTTATTTATACATTTGTTACCATTTTTATCCAATCTAATTATAAGGGTATAATCTCACCCACCATACAACCATAGAGCCTTGCTAGAAGTAGACAACCTTTGGCATATGGGGAGGCCCGCTTGAGGCCATTTGGCTAATCTATTCAGCTTCTATTTCCAGGGGTTCCGGGCCGAGATGTCTAAATAATAAATTTAAATTTATCATATACCTTATTCAAAACCTCTTTTATGCATATTTAAATTATCATTATTTTTTTAATTTTTTTATAATCATTTTGTTGTGATTTTATGTCTAAGTTCACCATCTCAAGGATGTTTTTTAGATTCTTTCATGGTTGCTTCTATTTATTAATAATGTTGGAAGTTATTATCAATATAGTAAATAAAACTATAAGTTTAATGATATAATGTTCATGTTATAATAGATGTTCAGATGGTTTCAAATGTCCATAGATTTTGGTCATATGATTAGATTACTTAATTTAAATGTAATCATTTAATGGTTTGTAATTTAGGCAGTTTAATCAGCCATTATGAACTGTTTTTTAAGTTCATTTTTATATACCCCTAAATAATATGAATATTATTATAATATCATTATTAAGTTCATATTTAACTAGTAAATGTTTTATTATAATCAAACTTGATGGTTGTAATAGTTGTTTAGAAAATATCCTTATAGTCGATTTTACTATCCATGAATAGATGTTTGTTTATAAAAACAACTATTGTGTCATTATATAGTTATAATATTAACATTATAGGATAAAAATGAAATATATTTTATGAAATCGAACATTAATATCAGTTTTATGCTGTAAAAGAAGATGATATAAGTGAATATAAATAAAAATAGTGACTAAGAGCTATTACCTTAACATGGGGATGACTCCTTTTTAATTGAATAATGAATTTTTAGGGTGGATTTTTGATGATTCCAATGCCTATAAAACATATATAAGAGAGATAATGAGGGGTTGTGGTTGATTTTAGAAATGATAAGAATCTAATGGTTTTAGGAGAAGTGGGGTGGTATTTATAAGAGGATGAGGGGGGGTATTTTAGACTAAAATAGTATATCTTCAAATAATGATAAATATTGTAATTTAATAGTAAGTAAATTATAATTTAGTGTTAAATAAACACTTAAAATATTTATATTACTTCTATAAACTTAAAAAATTCATACATATACACTCTGAGAAAGTATGGTACTTATACAGAATTTTATTATTTAACTCTATATTTAGTTATTAATCAAAAAAAAAATAATGCCAACAAAAATTTAATGACTAATTGAAAAAATAAATCCATTTTATAAAAATAATTTTCTAAATATAAAAAATTTATTTTTAAATTCAAATGCTTATTTAGTAAAAAATAGTATTTTTTTAAGACCAGATCAAAATTTTGGACCTTAAGGAAATTATATTATTATTTATATACATATAACTAGTGCTTTGTAATATTATTTTATAAAAAATCGTTTTCCAATTTTTAATTTATCATAAATTTTTATTGAAAATAAAATATATATGATTTCTAAAAAAATACAATTTTGATTTATTTATATCAAATATTTATTCAATCATATTTAACACCTTTTCTAACTATATTAGGATATAATTTTTTATATTTTCATTTTATATTATACCCAAATATAATTTCACTCTTCCAATGGTTAGGTTACAATTCTAATGTCCATGTTACTATTACAACGATCAAGTTTTCATTCTAATAATCATATTTTCATAGAAATCCTATAAATAGAGCTTATATTATTTATTCATCATTCACTAAAATTCTTCTAACATTTTTTTATTATTCAACATCAAAATATTTATTCCATTACTAATGTTTTATTTCTTTTATATAGGGCTGTTTATGGGTGTTCCAATTCTAGGAATCCAAGATTGTCCAATTTTTTTCTATTCCAGTTTTTTTATTTTTCATGATTATTATCCCATTATAATTTTTTTAGTTTTATAGAGTTGATTTATTATTTAAATATAAGTTAAAAAATTATGAAAATAAAGTACTGTTGACTTATATTATGTGGTTCGGGTTTTTATAATATTATATATTCTTAAATATAACACACATGTTTGTTTAGAAGGAAAATTCTATATCTAAAAGTCTTTTTCATTACATTATTCACCCCTTTATAAATATCATCATTGAAATTTCATTTTACATTATAAAATAAAAAATTTATTAGGGTACTTATATTTCATTTCTTCCTTAGGTTCCTCGATTACCACTTTGTATTTATGGTTTCTCTTCATTATTTTAGCAATGTTATTTTTCTTCTTTTTGTCCAAGATATTCACTAGTCGTTCCTCATAAGAGATATCATGAACCAACTATACCACCTATAAATTTGGTACATCTACAAGATCTATTATCTACATTATTAAGAGAAAATTGTTGGACATGTTATTCATTTAAAATTTGTTTGGTGGGAGTGGTAGTTGATATGTAACTAATCTGATGTGATTAATAATCTCAAAGGGGGAAATATACTTATGAAAATTATTTCCCTTCTTCCCAAACATCGTAACTATATTCTATAGTGTTAAATAATGAAATACATTCTCTCCAACATTAAACTCCAAGTCTCATCGATGATTGTTAGAAAATATCTTCTATGAATTTTTACATCATTACTATGTTTTTAATTTATTTGAACTTTTGAAAGATTTATTGACCAAATTGGGTCCTAATAGAATACGATCAATTATATCATCATAACATGTTACAGTTCTACATTTCATCCCATATATAGATTTATAAGGATCAATGAGGACAAGTGAGTAGTGACTATTGTTTTATAAGAACTCTACGAGAGGAATATTTTATACTAACCTCAAAAGTCTATAGATAAACCTTTAAGAATATCAAAATGTTTTTTAATATTTCATTAAAATTTGGGACTCTTCTAGGGGAGTTATTTTCAACTAATTTTTAACTCTATGTTTAATAAAGGTTGATTATTTTTTTGAAACATTATTTTCAACCTCAAATTGAAGTCAAATATATTGGTTGTAAAGACCAAAGATTTTCATAAAAAGAAATTACATATTTTAGATGAATATTTATTATTGTACAAAAAATATGTATAATCTTAATGGTTTAGTGCTTCTAGATACTAGGTACATAATCATATTATTTAGTGAAATATAAAAAATGTATCCCAAAATTACCTTCAAATTTAGTACTATTTATAGAAATACACTTCCTAAAAACATTCTACATAAACTAGGGAATGTGAACATAAGATAGAGTGATATCATATGTTCAATAATCATAAACAAGGTAAAATTCATAAACATAATTTGATCATACATGTATGATAATGTGATAATAACTTATTAAAAGAAGAAACTTCATATCAAAGGATAAAATCATGAGCCAGGGTATAAATATTGGAAGTTCATAAGATATTAATCAAAAGGATGTCAAATAACATGATCTATGGGTGCATAAAATTGGTATAAGACTTGGAATTGTGTAATAAATATAATCACATAAAATCATTTCCTTTGTAGCCAATACTCTTTTACAAAAATATTATTATTTAATGGGTTCACTTGTTAAACTATCATATCAGTCAAGGTTCACTCCTAAGACAATAATTATGGAAAAATTATCTTACTATACTAGGTTCAATCCAAATTCTAGTCCAATTTATATTATGATAAAACATTCATCATATCAGAACTCATGAAATGAAATGGGTTTCATTAACATTTCATCATAACATAAAATATAGAAAACTAATAGGTTTCATAATCCTTTTATCATCAATGCTTAAAAAATGGAAAAATATGTGGGATTCATAAGTATCTTATTAGGATATAACCTATAGAAGAGAAAAGAGTTCTATAAAAATATTCTCATCGTAACCATAAACCTTATAGAGAAAAAAATAAGAATTCTATCCAAGGATCATATCCCTAGTAATGACTAAGTAAAATACAAGGAATTCATATTTGAGGTAAAATGATTTTAAAAAATCCCTTGGCATATTTATTGAGGAAGATAGTTTTTTAAATAACTTTTAAAAAGAAATTCATAAAATATTTTAGATATCCTTTTAATTGAACATAAACTTGGAAACATATGACAAAATATTTAAAGATCATCTAAAAACATTCTTGAGGAAAATTTCATTTCCTATTTGAAAAACAATTTTTAAAACATAAAACATTTTTTAAATAAGTTTCTTTTAAAGTAATCTTTAAATAATAAAAAATAATCTTTAAGGATGATTTAAAACATTTCCTTAAGAAAATATAATTTCTGATTTGAAAATACTTTTTAACATATATAAAAGTTTTAAAATCAATTTCATTAGAAATAACATTGAAAACATATTAAGGGTGTTTTAAAGATCATTTTAATAAATTCTTGAGAAAAATATTTTTTCATATTTGAAAAACACTTCTAAAAAATTAAACATTTTCCAAATCTGTAACTATTAAAATGATCCTGAAAATTCTTAAGGAAGAATCAAATATAATTTAAAACATTTATTGAGGAAAATATCATTTACAATTTGTTTTTTGTTAAAATAATATAACAAAATTTCAAAATCCTTTTCATAGAAAATAAAATTTAAAACCTATCAAGGAAGATTCAATGAAAATAATAGTCATGATGGAGAGAAATTATACTTATTCCATACACATTAAAAAAATATTCCTTTCACATTTTTGATAAAAGACAAACCTGATGTTTTTTTGGAAAATGGCATGAAGATACCATTTAAAAATTATTTAAAATGGTAAAAAATAGGTACAAATTTCTTTAATAAACAATTTGGATAATTTTAAAAATAGTTTTTGAAAATATAATTATAGGAGAAAACATTTTGACTGAAAAGTGAAATAATACCAGTTTTAGTTAAAAACATTATTTTAGAATCTTGAGTAAATAAAAAGAGGAAAATAAAGGGAGAACATTAATTTTAAAGGATTAACCAGAGGAGAAGATACCTTATCAGATTATTTATAGATATATCATAATAATTCATCATCATAATCATAAACATAAACAATCAAAACAATTAGACTGTGTGAGAAAAACATTGCTACATTGGAAATGTTGAATCATAACCCCCATGAAAGAATAAAATTAAATGATATATAAAATATCATGATAATAAATAAATTCATGATATTTAATGTCAAAGGGGATCTATATTGACCTCTTAAAAGAAATTAGGTTCTTAATATATTGTATGTCCCAATGAATAAAAATTGGGATAAAAACCGTTTACTATTTTGCTTACTTTTAAACTATAAACCCCATGAAAGATAGATCTATAAATGGATATTTAAATCACCATATTTTTTTGGAGAATCATAATGAAATAAGTTCATGGGAAATATATCCACTAAATAAAATAAACCCATAGTGAATGTTTCATGTGTCTCATAGAAAATAAAAGTGATATAGAAATCCATTGCCTTACGCCTCGACTTCTATCGTAAACATTAAATAATCATGTATAATAAATATTATATTATTATACATATATAAAATAACCAAATATATATATATATATATATATATATCATACCATATATTATTTACTTGTGTCCTTTTATTATCCTTTTATTAACAATTCCATGTTAAAGCCACATTTCATGTAATAAGTACATTGTTTTTCATGTATGTTTCAAATATCTATTTTTGGTCCTCTTAATTTGATCATGGTTATATAATATAAATAATATTATGAATTATATAAATATCATATATATCTAGTATATATATATTTAGAGTTATCCCTAAATTTTAGAGATAGAAAATAAAAAACACCATTCAGGGAGATGATAGGTTGAATATATAAAAGAATGCTATTTTAATTTTATTGGAGAATTTTAAGAGAGAAATCAAAATAATATATTACCATTGAAAATAAATTATGTCATATATATCACATATGTTAATTAAATTCATCCATATTACCTTCCATGTAAAGTGGGAACAAATTACATCGCTTCGGGAGATGATAGTTCACTGTACATACGAGTGACGTTATCATGTACTCAAAAAATGGAAAGTCAGATGATATATGTGATATAATAATTTGTGAAGTATAATAATATCATTAATATTATATATATAAATAAGTAATCCATAATTATATCTATTCATCGGAGGTGATGATGGAAAACAGATAATATCAATTCAAGAGGAGGTAGTCCTCCAAACACACAAATAATGATTTCATATGCCATATGATGGAAGTAGAATTGGTTATAGGTCATGAACATTACATAAAAAAATAAAATTATATAGAAGATACTGAGTTTATTATATAATCATGGAATAATAAGACTTGAAGATAATGGATAAATAAATAAAATTAAAATTCTCATTGAAGAATGTTATATCATCTTTGGCTAAGCTATTCAGGTTTATACCAACTGCATTTCTAGGTTGTATTTATGAAAAAATAAGGATTATAGGATTAGAGGTGGGAATTAAGGTAGATATTTGAGTATTTATTGTATTATACAAATGGTTTTGGGAGTGTGACGAGGACATGAGAAGGGGTAGCATTTTATAAATGAGGTGAGTGGCACACTTTTAAAATTTTTAAAATTAAAAGGTTTAACCTTGTTTTTCACATTCCAAAAAGCTCCAAAATGTGAAATTATAAATACTAATTGATAATAAGTAAATAATAGATATTAAATGGGCATTTTAAATGTTTCAAGTCATTTTAAACCTTTATCGTTTTAGTTTGACCTTTGGTAAACCTATTTTAAAATTAATCACGATAATTATTTTTTATTATTTTCACTATTAATTATGGTAAATATTGTAGTATATATTACTAGATAATATATTATATTATGATTAAAAAAATTTATTCCATTTCTCAAAATTCTATTCTCAAAAGTTGAAAATTTTAATTTTAAATTATTCATGCAAACACGATGAGAAAGTGATTTTCTAAATCGAAAAAGTTTAAAAGCATAAAAGGTTTATATAAAAAAATTTAACTTATAATTGAATAAAAAAAATAAAAATAGGATTAAATGATATGTAATTTAACTAATTTTACTTCTAAAACCATATTAAAATAGTTTTTATATGTTTAAATGTTTTAAAAGAAATGATAAGTCTTAATAAAAACATTTTTATTTCACTATTCATTGAAAAATTTATCATTTTAGAAAATATAAAAAAGATCACTCCATGAAAATTTTTACTTGATAAATTTAAAAAATTATAATTTTTTCAAATAATTTTTCTAAAAGTAATTAAAATTATTTTTAAAATGAGTGAGAAAAAGGAGACAAAGCTATTTTTTTATAAAAGTACACTTTTAAGCACAATACTTGATTTATTCTTATCACTTGAATATAAAAAACATAAGATTAATGTTAAAAATTTGAATGAATATATAATATGTAAATTTAAATAAAACAATTCACCGATTATTTTTTTTTAATTTATTGAGGTAAAATGAGTTTTATTTGTATAAAAATCATTTTTCATAAAATGATTTCCATTATTTTTAAATAGTTTTTATTTTTATTTATAATTAATTAGTCAGCAAAGAATTAATTTTATATACATGTGTAAGTAATATATTTTTATTATTTATTTAATTATATTCATAAATTCCATTCCAATAGATATATGATAAGTATCATTTTAATTAAGAATATTTTAATAGTATGTTTCATTTTTTTATACTCTATATTACGTGTAATAAATATGAAATTAGTGTCACATGTAATAAAATTTAAACATAGTATTTAATTTAACAAAATATAAAATCAACTCTTTGTGAAATAGAAACCATAAATCAGAATTATGTTTTTAAAAAATAGTTTACAAAATCTCACCGTGTTACATTCTACCCCCTTAAATAAATTGTATCTTCATAATTTGAACTTGGGTATAGTATACAATGGTTTAACATTTTAAAACCCCTTTTTTGGGATACAAAAAACATAAAAAGTTTTATGAAATATTCTATTAATAAGATATAAAGTTATGTGTGAAGGTTATTTGGAATAAAATAAAATTTGATTCGAAATAGGATAACATTGGTGGGAAGTGGAGATTTGGACATGAAATAAAATGGTAATGTACAAATAATTATAGAGAGTGACATAGATAATTAATCAAAATAATGTGAATAATCACATAAAAAAAACAAAAAACCATAATCTGAATAGGTTTTGAAATTGTAATTGATATCATCATAAATGAGTTAGATAACATTTGATTTCATGATTCATTTCTTTAAGTTGAATAATTCTCAAAAAAAGATATAATTACTCAATTTCATTCCATTTCATAAGTAAAATATCATTCTTCCGCTATTCCTTGGTCAAATTACACTTTATATATTACTCTATGAAATAATGATTAATTTATTATCCCTAAAGTATTAATAGATAAAATGATTCATAATAAAATGATTAGTCATTAATTATATCTCTTGTTATCATCATAATAAAATAGTTATCCCTGGTAATCCAATATATATAAAGTTTCATATTATAAAGTAATACATTAATCTCTAAAACCTTGAAAATTTTTAAGATAAACCATTTGATAAATGGTTTACTTTACGACCCTTCCAAAATTAAAAATTTAGAAAGGTTACTAAATTTACCAAAAACCAACTAAGCATTAATTCCCAAATACCAATAAGTAGACCCTAATAGTAACATAACAAATATGTGTATACCATTGAAATATATTCTCTTGAATCATGGTAATAACCAGAATTATCATCAAAACCTCAATAAAAATAGACATGCTTCTTTATTACTTAAATAAATGTATGGATTATTGAATATATTCCATAAATCCAATAACTATATAAAATCAATCAATGATAACATAAACTAATTTTCCTAAAAATCATTAATGAGTTCCAATGAAATCAATCTTCTGAAATTTAATATATTCATATGAATCATCTATTTTTTCAAACTAAATAAAATTTTCTCAACATCAAAAACATTTTAAGGGTTTTTTTCCATTAATAAAAATATTACCCGACCACTAAATAACATTTTTAGGGCAACATTACCATTTATAATAAACTATCAAAATTGGAATGAAACAGTAGAGTGGAAAAATTCATTAATGTTTCATGATTATAATAAAAAAAATACCAATGATAAAAATATAATTCTTTAAACCCCTATACATAAACACATCAATCATTCAACATTCTTTATACAAAATTAACTAGGATTAATCATATCGTTTGATAACACTTCTTTTATTTTATATGAGATTTTTAGTCTCTTCATCCTCATAATTTTAACTCTTACTCATAAAACCTTGATTATTATATTCCTGATATTTTCTATCCTGAAATATATATTTATTAAATTCCTATAGCTTCCACATTTGAAACATTAAACCCTTGATGATATATAACACCCCAAGATATTAAACTATTTTTCCTCTTAGAATAAATTTATCTTTTTTACACAAATTACATTATAAGAAAAAAAATTTAATATTATGTTACACACAACATATAGTTTATCTATATCTACATAGAACACTGAGGTGAACTTGAATCACATGTAAGACAAGCTTTCCTCAATGGCTTAGGTAACACGTAAGACCAAAAAAATATTATTCAAAAAATATTATTTCATAAAATAAGATGAAACCTTTTAGTTAAATTTATGGTTATGAATATGATCAAATAAATTATGAGAATATATGGTTGAATTCATTAGTTAAAAATTAATTATAAAGAAATATAAGAACCAATTCAATATAAAGGGAGTGTTTTTTATGAAAACTAATTCTATGATCAAAAATTCATTTTATCATAAAAAAATGAATTAATTAAAATTTGTAATTTATATTAATGTAATATATATTATATATTAAATAAAATATCTGTTACATTCGTCCAATAGATTTTATAAGATTAAAATTAGAAAAGACCAAATATTACTCATAAAAACCTATATTATTATAAAGTCAATTTTACCGCCTTCTAATGGTGAACCTCTATTAAACATGAATTTTTAAAATTTTATGATTTTAATATGAAAAAATAAAATTAATTTTTTGAATAAAAATATATAAATTATTTTAGGGTAAATTTTTGGAATTTTTCTTTGAAGTTTCATTTTTTATGAATAGTGAAAAATATAGAATTTTAATTCAAAACTGACTTAATTTATTTTTAAGGATAAATTAATTTTTTATTGGATTAAAATATAAAATAGATAAATAATACATAAATTTATCCAATTTATTTAATTGGAATAAATTTAAAATTTAAATTTGATATAAAAACTTATCAAACTTTTGAATGTTTTTACTTTAAAAGTTCGCATTATCATCATGTCTGTGGGATTAATTTGAAATTAGTTATTTCAACTTATGTGATTGAAATTTTAAAAGATGGATTCAATATTTTTAATTATAGTAATTTATAATATCTAATAATTTCAAATTAGTTTTTTTACTAAAAATATTAGTGAATATAATTAAAATAAATTATAGCGATTAAGAGGAAATTTATCTTAACAGGGGACTAAACCTTTATCTAAAGGCCCAAAATGAACTATAAATTTATCCATAATCCATTATATGTTTTTACATAGACCCCATACTCCTATATATTTAATGTTTTTCATTACTTTATCCACTTGAAATGGGAAAAACATGGGTGGACTTCCCTTTTGGAAATTCTATAAGATTACCACCCCTCCTCCAGTATAAAAAGGCACTCAAACCTCCCACTTATTCACTCCTATATATCCCTTTTCATGGAAAAAATATACTCAAAAAATAAACCAAGATACCTAAACTAATTATAGGAGCCTCACTTTTGGCATAAATCCATCCAAGGAAGCCCTTTAGTGAAAACCAAAAGGAGTTACCCAAAGAAGAGGTAAGATATTTCCTCAAGCTATTTTGTTTTATTTTCATTATCTACCACTAAAATATTCTTATTCTATGATTATATAAAGATAGAGTATCCTAAATATACATAGATTTTTTTATTTTAATTTTTTGACCAGCACTAACACACACTTGAATATAATGTTTAAGGAACTTACAATTCATGTGTGTGGCGGACTACCGCCTTATGAAATGATGATTGTTAATTTTTTACTTTACTAACATTCATGGTTGGGAATTATGATGGAAAATACTATTTACATATGATATATATGATATTTAAAATTTCTTTATATTCTTTAGTTTTTATTTAATTCTTACCTTCATGCTATCCTTTTTGTATAAATACAATAACATCGTCTGTGGAAATGTGGACTACCGCCACCTCAAAGCGGTGTAATTTTTTCACACTGTACATGGAATTAATAAAAAATGGTTTTAATTAATAATATGTGACATAAATGAAATATAAATGAAATTATTAACAAAATGATCTTTTTATAAATATAATATATCATTTTTATTACTCTTTTGATAAACTAAAATGTGACAACAGAGGTTGTGGACATGTGGACTACTGCCTCCCCGACATGATGTGATTAATTTTAAATCATAAGAATTATATAAATAGGTATATATGACTAAATAAAATGGTATTTATGATATAATTATCATTCCTGAAATATATAAATTTTCTTATCTTCTTCCTATAATGACCACTGAAAAATGGGAACATTACTCATGTTTGTGTATGGTCTAGCATCTCCATGATTGTAACGTTGGTTAATTTTTCATAATCATCATTAATGATTGTTTTTAAAAGTATTATTTATATTTAAATATAATAATTATTTAATTATTATAATTCTTTATATGTTTATGTAATGACCCCTTTGACCATATTTGACCTACCGAAGTCATTTTTGACAGAAAAACCGAATATGGGGAAAACACCAAATATAAACTTAATTGTTTATATAGATGTTTAAAACATTGTAATAAGTAAAATATAATTAATGATAAAAAGGAATTGGGTTATAAAGATAATAAATAATTAACATAAGTTTATTATTCTTGAATATAATTACACACATGAAAATTCAGACTCAAGGTAAGGTATTTTGTCTTAATTTACAATCTAAAAAGACTTATTTATTGTTATGTACCAATTCAATTTTGTATGGAGTATATATTTTCTTTGACATGCTACATAATAAATCTACATATTCTCATGATATTCTAAATTTTCATGAACTATATTCCATAATGGGTATTATGATTCAAATGTTTCACATTTGTATGTGAGACTTTGGAATGCTTAAAGATTATTTTCCTCAAGAATATTTTAATATTATTTCAATGGTATTTACATTCATCACTATAAACAAACCTTATTGTTACATATCCTCCACTGAGTAATTTATGAGAAATCAGTATCTATTATTCAATACATATATTTGATAAAGAACATTGTTAATTAATTGAATCCATTACTTGATATATAAGGAATGATGTACGACATAGGTGGGGCCCAGTTATAGATATCCCCTTGATGCATAAGTTGTCTCATAAGATGAATAAGTTAGAAATTTTATATAGGTTTACACTAGATATTCTAAAATATCTTGTGAAATTTCATGATGGTAAAGGTGTCATTTACATAATAAATATGTCATCCAATAATTAAGTGATTCCATCATTTAGACTTAGTTATTATTTTTCCATGACATTTTTCTGGAACACATATATGGATTCAATTAGTTAATAGTTTATTGATTAAATGGAATTTTTTTCAATTATTTACCTAGCCATATTGATTATTCCTTATCCAGTTATTTGAGTGGAATGTGTTCTTAGTTATTTACCATTATATGTTTACTATTATTATTGATTCATTATTATATGTAATTTAATTACCCTTCTTGTCATTTGATATCACCATTATTAAGTTTTGTTTCTCCATTCTATGAATAATATTCCTTTGAATGAGTTTCAAGGATACTGTTTATTTCATTTTTTTGAATCATTTTATTTTATTTTCCTAAATAATTAGGGGTATCATGTATGTAATTTGGTTTTCCAAAACATTTAAATTGTTACACACCTTAGTAATTGAAACACGTGTCTATTACAATATAAAAATTTAAGGGACTAGTTCTGGGATTCTAGGGTCGGGGAATTATAGTTGGTATCAGAGTAGGTTTAGAAGAAACCTCAGAAACTAGATTTAGAAATCATATATTTGGGGACATAACCATAAGATAGACATTGAGGATAAGTATCTAAGAACATATTATAATTTTGTTAAGGTAGATATTTTTTTGGGAATTACTAGAATTAAATCTTTGTATGGATAATACAAGTTGACATAGTCCTGACTTAGATTTACCTATAGGTAACAACTCTGACAAGGTGCGTCAGGCCTAACTCAAGCTTAACCTAGTACATTCTAATATGCCTTACTGCACACAAGTTTTGACACTCGCAAGGGATATTCTTAAGATAATTAACATTTTATTTCCCAACCATTATAAAGGATTAAAAATATAAAGATTTTCCCAAAGAAAATAAATTTCATGATTCAATGATTTTCGATGAATAAATTTTTTAATTTATGTTGAGTTTTATACCATATTTAGAATTATAAAATATGATTTAAAGATATTATTTAATATTAAATGGTCAATAAATGGTGCCTAGAAGGATGAATGATATCAATACTCATGGAAAATATAGAAATTTCATTGTTGAGAATACTAATACAGCTGGTATTGGAATAGATAAAATTATAGAATAATCAAGAAAATAAATCAAGTTATAAAAAATAACTGTGCACGAACAGAGAAACCTATTACAAAATAACAATCTTAGATATTGAATCAATTTATGTGATAGAATCCCAAATCATTTAGTGGGACTACTAATCCAATTATAGCATAGAAATTGATGATGTCTTTAGAGAAGATATTCATTGAATTTGGTTGTGGTGAAAAGGAAATTTTTACAATTGAAGTGGATTTTCATAATGGAAATGATAATAAATGGTGCCCATTTATCTATAATAATAGGGGGAAGAGGAAATATAACTCATGGAATATATAACTTTTATGGATACATTCTTTGATAAATACTTCCATCATGATCAAATAATTAATATGAAGAGAATTCTCCTTAGATTAATGAAAAATGAATAAGTGAGTGTTATAGATTATGAAGATACCATTAAAATGTTTTCAAGGTGTTCTATAGATTTCATAAACAACATAGGGTGAATTATTGAACAAGGTATTAATCCAAATCACTAAAGGGGTCTAAATTTTCATACTTTTTCATCATAAAAATAGATATTTTATGTGCCATAAAATCAGAGGAGGAATTTTCTAGGATCAATTTTTTCAAGGATAATCAAGAGAATAATATGTCATTTGAACACCAAGAGAAAGATAATTCATCAAAGAAGATGATGAATAAATTTTCATAATGCGAGAATTATGGAAAGAATCACCCCAAGAAATAACTTGAAGGAATGGGAGTGTGTTATTACTGTGGAGAAAAGGGTCACCAGAGAAAATATTGCAAATGGAAGAATATAAATTCTATTATTCAGTGTTAAAGCTACTAGAATATAGGGAATTATGCAAAATAATACCCCAATAATCTAGAGAATATACATCTGAAGAAGGTAAGGGATCATAGTGAGGTTTATATTATTGATATAACCGAAATAGAATTATTGATGGGATTTTGTTTGGACACAATAATTATGTTATTTTAGAATTTTAACAAGGATTTAATGGTTATAAGAGTTATGAAATATGTAAATATTTCAATACAATACTATTTCATTATGGTTTAAAGATCACAAGTAGAATTTTACCAAGAAAGGTGATTCAATTCAAGTTAAACATTTTAGAAAACAAATGGTTAAGAGAAATATAACCCTTAATATGTTTCTAACACTAAGATATTGATGTTAGAATAAATTGATGATTTTTTTAGATAAAGTAAATTAGATAGTACAAAATAAATTGGAAATGATTAATGGTTTTTTCAAAAAGATTATTATTCCATCATTTATAGAGTTTATAACACTTTTTCATTTAAATAATGTATCCAATAACATGTGTCTTACTTAATGAATAAGAAATAATCCACATTTGAAAGAAATTTTTATAGGAATTCAAGATATTACCATATTTCAAGAAAATACATTATAAAGGTCTTCACATATCCAATATGTGATGATTAAATATATACTACATATTTTTTGAAGGCTAATGATATCTCCAATTTGTAAATCTAGTGACCTTATTTCTAAATTTGTTTGATCAAAACGGTTTGGAAAATTTGACCATTTATGAAATGGTTTACGTTAATATATGAATTGTGTTTTAGAGGGTTAATGTATTACTTCACCATATGATAAATCCTATGAGAATAAAAAAATTAGAAATAGTGTAAGGCATGACTAAAGGATAATATTGTGTTTATGAAATAGAAACGTATATTTACTAATATTATTTTAGGGTGAAAGAACTCCTTAACTATAGTAAAAATGGCATTGGAATAAAATGTTTATCCTTATTTCAAAATTTTTTATGATATAAATGAACTTTTTCATATCAGTGATTTAAGGCTTTTTGATCATAAAATTTAAAGTGAACATGTTCTCTATCACTCTCCATAAAATATTGATTGTGATATTTGTCTTCTATATCCATTTTCCATTTCTAAACCATGTAATACTACTAGGGGACCATGTTATGTGAGCATTGTCATTCCATTTATCTTTAATTAGAAATATGTATTATTAAACCTATTTACAAAGTGTTTTTTCATCAAAAGTTTATTTTCAAACATCAATACCTTGATTACCAAGATAAATTTATAATTCTAAGTATGTAATTTATTTAAGGTGGGGATAATGTAACACCTTAAGACATTACAATATTTTTACATGAGAATAAATTTAATTTTTTCCCTAGAGTAATTTATATGAAAAACTATGTAGACATTATGTTACATGCATTATAATGATTAGATTTCTCTACATGAAACACTGAGGTCAGATTGCGTTACATGCAAGAAATACGTTCCTGTATGGATTTTATAACATGCAGAAATAATAATTTATTATTAAAATAATCGTAATATAATATAATAATATAAAAATAGCTATTAAATTGAGGGTTATAAATAGAATTAAATAAATTATTTACATATATGGTTGAATTAATAGGTTACAAATTAATTAGAAATGAATATAAGAACTAGTTGAATATAAAGTGAATGTTTTTATAAAAACTGTCTTTATGCTCAAAAAGTCATTTTATCCTAAAAAATTAAATTAATTGAAATTAGTGAGTTAAATTAATTTAATATATATATATATATTATATTCAATAAAAAAATTATATTCATTCAATAGATTTTATAAGAATAAGATAAGAACAAACCTAATATTACTCATAAAAACCTATATTTTCATTAAGGAGATTGTTCTTCATTTTAATGGCACAGATGTATTAAATATGAATTTTGATATTTTATGAAATTGATATGAAAATATAAAATTCATTTTTGAAATATAAATTCCATAATTATGTTAGGTTATTTTTTTAGTAGTTTTTGGTGATGTTTTAGTGTTGATGAATATCGAAAATATTGAATTTTATTTCAAAATTTTTTTTCATATAATTCAGTAATAAAGATAAATTAAAATTTTGGCTATTTGTAAATATTATTTTGATAAATTTTACATCTATTTATAAAATTTGGATCATTTTATGGAATTTAACATTGAATGTGGATATAAAAACTGTGCAATCTTTTTATTGTTTTTATTTAAAAATTATATTATCATCCCGTTTGTGGGAAACTTTTGAAATTATTTTTTGCACATATGTGATTTGAATTTGTAAAAATTGACTCCATATTTTTAAAAATTACAATTTAAAATTTATAATAATTTAAACTTATATTTATTCCAAAAATATTAGTGAAATTTATTAAAATTAATTACAGTGATTAAGAAGAAATTTAGCTTTATAAGGAACTAATCCTTAAACTCAAGGCCCCAAATGACCTAAAAAATTCTCCAAAATACATTTGATATTAATTTTTAGAACCTATAATACATTTTCTTTAATTTTTTTACACTATGGTATCCACTTTTCATAAGATAAACTTCTGTGGAATTCTCTTTTCTAAAATTTACAAGAATGTCACACCTCCTCCACTATAAAATGCCACCGACCCTTACACTTATTCAGACCTCTAAAGAACTTTGGATCACCAAATATCTGCTCAACTAAGCTCAAAAAATCACTCCCATAATCCTATAATCATCCATTTTGTTATAAATCCTTCGAATGAATCCCTTTCGTGCAAAACAAAAGGGGTTACCCAAAGAAGATGTAACATCCTTCATCAAGGTCTTTTGTTTGATTTTCATTATCCACCCCATAAAATATTCTTATTATAGGGTTATATAATAAAATAAGAATCCTAAATATAATTATATGTTGTTATTATAAGGGTTCTTCCTACATCTATAAAAAATTCCATCTAATGGGTAACATACATACTTTTCATGTGTACGGAGGACTACTACCTCGCGAAATGATGATTATTCTTTTTTCCATTACCACCTTCCATGATTGGGAATTATGAAGGAAAAAATATTTATATATGATATATATAATATTTATAATGTATTTATTCTTCATTAATTTTTATTAAACACATACTTTAATGGTTTCCATTTTGTATAAATATGATAACATTATTTGTGGGAGTGTGGAATTACACCTCCTAAAAACGATGTAATTCATTGAAACAATATGTGGAATGTATAAAGGTTAGAATAAATTAAACATATGTGAATTATATAAAATTTGTTTAAAATTAATTTAAAAATTACCTTTATGGAAATATAATATCACATTTTCTTTATTTCCCTTTCCACACACTAAAAAGTGATAACGTTGTTCGTGGATATGTGGAGAACCACCCTCCCAAGTGGATTTGATTCCTTTTACATCACAAGAATTATATAAATAAATAAATATGATTAAATAAAATGGTATTTATTATATAATTATCATTATATAATGATATAATGTTACTTATCCTTTTTCTATATCAATCACTGAAAATTGGAATGTTACTCATGTGTACGTACAACCTACTACTTACAGGATTGTAATGTTGGATAGTTTTTCATAACAGTCATTCATGATTGTTTTTAAAATTATAATTTATATATAAATATTAAAATTATTTCAAAATTTTATATTCTTATACAATTAACACTTTGAGTACAATTGAACAACCAAAGTCATCTTTTATAGAAAACGAAATATGGTCAAAACACCCGATGTAAACTTAATTGATTAAGTAATTGTTTAAAACATCGTAATAAGTAAAATAAATATAATGATAAAAATGAAAAAAGTTTTTTAAGAATGTAAATAATTAACATAATTTTGTTATTCCATAATATGAAGACGCACTTGACAATTCAAAGTCATGGTAATGGATTTCATCTCAATTGACATTCTATTGAGACTTATTTATTTTTATGCACCAATTCACTATTATATGGTTTATATACCTACATTTTACATGTTATATCATGAATATAATTGATATCATGATATTATAAATTTCATTTCATTTTATTATATCAGGGGTATTATGATCCAAATGTTTCAGAGTGGCATGAGACACTTTGGAATGTTTAAATATTATTTTCCATAAGAATGATTTAATGAAATTTTAATGGTATTTCCATTAATAAATAAAAAAAACATGTTGTTACATATCCTCCATTAAGGAATTATTTATAAATCCATATCTATTATTTAATACATATATTTTATAGGTCACATTGTTCATGAATTAAATAGATTACTCGATATATGAGGAATGTATTATATAGGTACAAAATGAGAGGGGTCTAGTTATAGATAGAACCTTGACATGTCGATAGTCTCATGAGATGAATAATTTGGCCAATTTATAAGGGTTTCTACCTAATATGAAAAAATATCTTCTAAAAGTTCATGAGGGTAAAGGTACCATGTACCTAAGAAACACGTTATCCTATAACTAATAATTTCCTTCAATTAGACTCAATTATTATTTATCCATAATATTTCTCTTTGAAGTGTCTACAGATTCTTTTCATTTTATGTTTATTGATTTAATAAAATGTGTTTTATTTATTTAATTTTCCATATTGGTTATTCCTAATTTAGTTATTTTTGTGGAATATATTCTTAGTTATTTTCAATGCTATGTTTATTATGCTTATTAATTCATTATATCTTTATACTTACATACCATTATTAAGAATTTGAGATCACCCTTATTATTTTTCCTTTCTCTGAGTTATGAATAATATTTTTTTGAATGAGTTTCAAGGACTCTATTTATTTCTTTTTATTATTTTTTATATTTTTATTTTATTTTGCCAAATTATTATGGGTATTAAGTATGTAATATGGTTTACCAAAACAATTAAACTATTTGGTAACATGGGATTTGATGATTGTATATATGCTACTGTAATAAATTTAGGCACCGACTCTAGGATTCCAGGGTTAGGTAACTATGTGATATTTAGGCATACCATTATTATCATCCATTACAATAAATTAGATTTTAATTTTTCCTATGAAATAACTTTCTTTGTGTCATTGTTTCCAACACTCAAAACATCTTCTCATTACTTTGGGATATTACTAATTCCACATTCTTGACATATAAGAAACCAAATATTATTTCCTCTATTCTCTCCACCAATTAAAATGTCAACAAACTCAATCCTAATATTCTTTGGTGACCCCAAGGGTTGGTTAAGGTGGCAGTTTTTAATAATATATCCTGATAACTAATTGGTAATATTCATGTATCCTTCACTCTAGTTATCATAGTAGTTGGTTTCTCACCAAAAAAAATTTCTATCTCATTCATTTTTGACCCCATTTCTTATTGTTACAATCATTGAAAAAAACCAAATTTCATAGTGTGAGAAAGAATAATCATATAGGATAAATCCATACTCATGAAAAATCACTTATATGAGGTCTAAAGCAGTAAAACATCCTTTTAATCGATTGAACTTAGGTTTATACTAGTTCATTCATTGTAATTATATCAATAATTCAATATGGTTCATAAATATTTTATAAATTTCCAAAGCATATCCCCTAGGAGTGTCAAACTAGGTGTGCGACAAGGCATGTTATCATGGACCCGGTAATGGTTGATTCCAGCTCAATGTACCCTCTTCAAAGTTATTACCCCTATATAACTCTATGTCAGAACCACATAATGTTGTAGTATCCATAAATGAATGTAATTTATTAAAAAAAACATTCTCTATCCTTTACCAAAATTCTTTGAATTTTTCATATACCTTGGATCATCCTTTTACTCATCATTATACATATCCCTGTATATATCCTTATAATTACCCTTATACATATTACTAGGGATATTGATAATTTATTTTCATACTAGTATTCAAAGGTTACCTAAACCTATCCTTTATTACCAAGTATAAATAACTATACTTTTGATACATAGATACACTACTAGAAATAAAAGTTTTCCCAATGATTTTTTCCCAACAGTTTGAAAAAACTGTTGGAAAAAATACCCTATGACATTCATTTCCAATGGTTAATATAAACCATTGTCATACAGGTGATAATAGCTGGTTTTCCCCAACTGTTCAAATGAACCATTGGGATATATCTATCTAAAATCACCCTACCATCGAGATACTTCTCCTATCCCTAAGCCGCACTTCTCCAAACCCTTGGCGCCAATCCCATACTCTTCCCATCCTCACCGCCGCTCCCATACCGGACACCCCTCACCGCCACTCCCATTCCGACCACCCATCGCCACTCGCTGCTCGCCGCTCGCCGCTCGCCACTCGCTGGTCACTGCTCTATGCTCATCAGCGCTCATTCTTTTTTTCCATAATCTCAATGAGAACCCATAACTATTCTAGTTTTACCCTAAACCATAGCTTGACGCACCCATATGGAATATTTTTCCCAATAGCTCGACACGAATCCTACTTCTCAACTGACTCTCGACGCAAACCCTACTACCCATAATGACAGGTCTGGTTTTCCAACGCTCTATTCTTCCACATTAAATGGGTACCTGTTATGACCCCCTTACGATTTCAGGTTTTGTTTGGAACCCTACTTCCCTACCTACTATCGAGGGTTATAACTCTACTTTCTAATCCATCATCTTATCTTTGATTCATGTAATTTTTGTTCATTCAATTTAAATCAGTATGTATGTCTTCATTTATTTTTTGATTTTTTTGTTCCATTTTGCTGCAATGTACTATCTATTATGATCCCCTAATGAACACAAAAAATATATCATTTTAGGTTGTAGTTTTGTTGTAATTTACCTGTATATAATCATTTTGATTGACATTGAAGAGGTCAAAATGAGTATGGGAGGAGGGGGGGATGTGCTGGAGGGGGGGGGGGGATGGGCAGGGGTGAGATGAAGAGGAGGGGGGTGGACAGGGGGTTGGAGGTGGCTGTGCAGGTGGGGGATGGGGGGAGGGGATGTTCTGGGGGTGAGAAAAGATAAGATATGGGGGTGAAAGAACATCCATGTTGATGGTAGCAACAATACATCAATGACTAGGAAAACCTGTTCTGTGAGTGCCTCAACACATTACGATGTTAAAGACACTCTATCCTATGTTCTCATTCAACTAGAGGGGTGTTTCACTCATCCAGATCTCCCATTAGATCACTAATCACATCTAAATATAGTTAAAAAATTGAGATAACTAGATTAAAACATAGTTCTAATGCCTGATCTATGATATCATATGTGTCTCCTCCTTGGACTAGAGTCCTGACCAGAAACATCCTCAAACCTCATGAACAAATTCCAACAAAACATGGGATGATCTAGCATTCAAACCACTATCCTAATAGCTGATCTAGAAGCATCGATCAACTCACATAAAACAAATAACATACCCTCTCCAAGGTCCCTGGGATATTATCCTCTAAAAACAACCACTATTGGCTATCTTTGACCCACCTTAGTGCCAAAACAAAACACGGGGCTCCCATGGTCCTCAATGTGACAATATAAAGTGATTTCCAACTATAGCGTCCTTTGGTGCACCCAAAATCTTGGACCAAGCCATTCAGAAAAACCTCAAATGGGAAAAATTCCACAGTAATAACATACACCCTATGAGGGGTACCTCTAGTACATCCAAAGCACAAGACACACCCAGTGCAAAAATATCCCAAATGCCCCTAAATGGACTCTCACTGATCATCGATCAACAATGTCTCCAACTGATCATCTATAAACAATGCACACAATGGGGTATATAAAAAATGAATAACCAATGAATTATCAATGGTCCTCATGACAATCATAAAAGTTTTTCCTTACAAGGGCTCTTTAGTACAAGATTAACCACTCCACATGGGCATTATTAATTAACAGCTATAGAAAACACTGGTCACTGAATCAGTAACAATCCCACTATTGTATCCTCAAGAGTCCCTTTGACGCATATAAATATATTAAAGAAATCCGATCATAACTTCTATCCCACAACATCATCCCATCCCAATGGTCCAATAGTTCCAATCCTAGAAAAAGGAGGTAATCCTCAACTGTTCTAACCTTGAGAAATAGGTACCAACATGTCAGGATAAAACAAGATCTCTTCATATATACTACATGATTAAAATTTTCAGGATCTATATGAAATAACATTGAACAAAACTAGCTTAGATTTTACAATCTGTTCTAACTAATAATATCATAACCCTCACACATGATTCTCATCTCACAACCCAACCTGCTGGAGAGAGAAATAAGGGTAATAAGAGGGAAGGTGAAACACAAAATAAAAATAGGGTGGTTTGGGAGTTTCCATACATCAGGTCCCGACTCGCATGGTACATGCATCTATCATCCTAAAAAACAAAATTAAAATTTATAAATAGATGATTCCAAACCGTTTTAGAATTATTTTATTTATTATTATTTTTATTATAGGAATTTTACAATCATTTTATTAATATTTTTTTGTTAGTATTCACAGTCTTGAGGACGTGTGTTTCATGATTCTGAGTTCGTGTCAGTTTATCAATAATTATTGAAGTTATAAAATGATTCAACAACTATATAAGTATAGCAATATGATTTTCATGATAATATATTAGTTAAAATGGTTTTAGATGTACATAATTGTTTTGACATACTCATGGTTCATTGATTATAAATGTTTCCTTTAATTGTTTGTTGGTTTAGTTGGTTTTACTAGAAATTATGAACTTAATATATTTAATTTATTTTTATGGTTAATTAACCATTAAAATATATGAATAACATTATAATATAATTATCTAATTTATATTTAATGATTAAATGGTTTATTATATCCATCTATGATGGAAATAATAGTTATTTAAAACAATATACTTATAGGTGGTTATAGAAAGGATGAAAATATTTTTCTTTATGAAGACAAATACTGTTCCATTTTATGATTAAAATATTAATATTAAATTAGTTTAATATCATATATTATTTTAAATAAAAGCATCATATCAGAGTTATGGGGTTAAATAAGAATATATAAGGAATATAAATGCAAACAGGTGACTGAGAGTTCCTCCCACACTCTTAGAACAAATCCTTTACTTTTTGAAATATTCTTATGAAGGGTGGTATTTTGATGAGATAAGTACCTATAAAACATGGATATGACAGTAAGGGATTTATATTATTTTAATTTAGAAAATACAATAACCTTATAGTGTGAGGATATGTGGGGTGGTGAAGGGTTATATTTATTAGGAGAGGAGGGGAGTGTTTGAGAATAAAATATTGCATATTTAAATAGTGATTAATCATGTGATTCATTAGTAAGGGGATTGATATTTAATATTAAATACGGTATTTAAATATTTATTTAACTTCATTGAACATAAAAAAAGTTTTCTTATAAAATCATTATTTAATACAAAAAAATATTTTTTATGACATGATCAAATTTATAACTCTTATATAAATTATCAATGATTTGTTAAAATTATATTATTAATTTTTTAAAAATATATAATATTCTATAAAATATTTTATGGAAATAAAATTTCATTTTGAATTTTTAAATTATTGTAACAAATATATTAATAAAAATAAAAAATATATACTTTTAAAGAAACAAAATTTTGTTTTATTTGTGTAAAATATTTGTTTTATCATATTTAAAACTCTTATTTTATTATTCATTCGCCTAAATTTCTTATTTTTTATATAATAAGATGCCCAAATATTATTTTACTTTTATAAGAGCCATGTTACTATCTTTAAGCCCATGTTAATATTACAAAAACCAAGTTATTATTCCAAAAATCATATTTCCAATGGCCATATATCCCTTATATATCCTATATATAAATATTATGTTAACCAGTCATCATTCAATAAAATTCCTCCCATGGTTAAACCTTCTATATTTTCCAAAAATTGATTTCATGAATATTGTTTTGTTTCTTTTTTACAGATATGTTTTTTGGTGTGATATTTCTAAGACACCAAAAAGGATCTAATTTTTTTCGTTATAGTTGTTTTAGTATTTGTTTCTTGTTTTCCTAGTATACTATTCTCGATTTTATGGAGTATATTTATTCTCAAAATATAATTTTTAAAATTATAATATAATGTAACATTGATTTATATCATATGGGGAATTTGTTTAATTCTACTCTATATTTATAAATATGGCACACATTTCCATACTCCGACCTCACTTTCTAATGTATTTAGGTTTTATTGTTGGTCTATATCTAAATTTATTTCATACTTATTTGATTTTTAGGGAATTTGGACCTTACAGATTATGTCTGTGGTGAGAGTGACCTCAAAAAATCCCATTTCTTGAGAATCATGAGTTCAGTTAAGGTTTAATAGGATTACATGGAGAATATCTCTACTAAAATACCCATTTTAGTGGACATTTATATGTACTAGTTTCTCTGGGGGAAATATGGTGGTGAAAAACACTAAACTTCAATGTTTTAGGTTACTATGGGGGCAGAATGGGTGATTTTGAGGTTCTTGGGGACTAAAAATAGGTCTCCATCACTATGTCCCATTTATTATGGGTGTTTGGAGTTGAACATGGGGAGATTTGGGTTGTGGATGATATCATGGTTTGTGGGTGCGGACCCTTCATAGTATGATGCGTACATTGGATCTTTGTTAGGGTGTTTTGGAATTTTGGGACACAATTAAGGTCAGTCTATAAGGTTACTCTCACGACACGACCCCTCATACCGTATCTAGATTTTGAATGACTGAGCCATAACTACCCCCAATACTGCTTCCATTTTCCAAGGATGGTGAATAGAAGTGAAATGAATAACTAATATGGGGTAATTTTCTTAATGTACCTAAATTTAATCACCCAACTCTCTTTATATAGAATTAAAAATGAAAAAATATAGAAGATAGTATCATATAGAGTATGAACAATGCATGTAACAACCTCTAGAAAATATAAGTGTAAAAAAAAGATCTGAAAAGTACATGGCAAATATTTCCAACTAGAAAGATGTCCTAACATGAAAATAACAAGAAAAGTTAATATGGAGAGTTCTCACATCTAGATCTCCAATCCCTAAACACCATATATATCCAAATATACATAGTTATTCCCTAAGATCCTATATAATCACCACCAACTTGTAAGTCATTTGTATAATACAGAATACGTGTGGGAAAATCCTGTGGATGGGTGAGTATATTAATACCTAGTAGAATGCTTTGAACTCTAAGGAGGGGTAATAGGATACATGATAAAAGTAAACAACATAACCCATATAAAGAAATAAAAAAAATAAAAAAACATATATATATATATATATAATATCATTAAAGAAACCCTAATGAGAGAGGAAGGGGATATTTATCTCATAGAATAGACCATTAAAAGAGTCTTCCATCAGTTACTAAGTTCTATCAACGATACCCATCATCTCATGTGTCAATCCAATGTAGTATCAACATGACGCCACATCAAAACACTGAGCTATATATTTTATGGGACACAATATCAAAATATAGGACCCATACTCTAGTTGAATATAAGGGTTCCACTCCAAAGCTAGAGGACCCATGCCATGTCCTAGCCCGAGTGTTCCAATCTCTAGATAGGGGACCTATGTCATGATTCTATAGGAGGGTTCCACATAGTAGGTAGAAAGAGAACCCAAACCATAGTCCGTTAAAGGGGTTCCTATCTATGGATAGAGAACCCATGCTCTATCCTTATATGATATTTCTACTCTACAAATGGATAGAGGACCCATGCCCAATCCCAGCTATTGGGTTCCACTCTGTACATGATCTTACCTGATCACTATCATCATTGAGCACCACATAATGAATCATCACACTAAGAATATGTCACATTATATCTAAAAATACACTATTTTTTACACCATAACATTCTACACAAAATAAAAATAGTTAGGATATAATGATCACAAAAACATATGAGTCCAAAAAAATGAGATATGAGAGGTTAAATTTCCCTAAAAAGCAAGTAAATGGAATGTAAGGGATGGACACGATATGTGAACCTGCACTACTTCATGTTTGTTTCATTTATAGAACACTTATCACTATCCATGATGTTCTACTTGATGTGTAATGAAGCTACACAGTGTGTCTGGTCCTCCAAGGGCCGAGCCATGTTCTCCTAGCCGTGTCAATCAATCTGGGCATGTATACCTGACCATATTCCATAACACGACATATTAATGTACAAGTCTATATTCATGTGATCCCAGAAAATATGAAAGGGAAAAAACACTGCGTCACACTAAGTGTGGGGGTCCCACATAGTGTGTGATATTTAACTCACTCGAGAACCCTAATCACTACTACTGGGTTACTATAAGTCATTTTCTCAACATACTACACACTGTGTAGTCGGGGGTTTCATATAATTACATATCTAATACACCTATCTAATATTATTTCTCACCACTATGAACTCTGCCATTTAATTACCCAAATTGTGGAAGACACCATCATCCATTGATTATGTCCCTCTATAAGATGTAAATCAGAATCATGCTCCATTGTATGAAACATGCATGCTCTGAATCATCCCTCATGCCACTAATAACTCATCTTAATATCCTATATCCATGAATCCATCACCAAAACCAACAATACACATAGACTAATCCTTTAAACTAAAATCTTGTCATTTTAAGAACATCTTCCATGAATTTGGGGGTCTGATCATGCTCGGAACCACCTAAAAATAGTTGAATCATGACCAAGTGGTCCAATAATGAAGAATGTTAAGAACATATGGGGGAAAGACAAAAGAACCATGGTGATATCAACATTTTAAAAGTGTTCATTGAAAATAGTCATATTACTAGTTATTTAAAGGGTTGATTTCATAGAAGAATCAATAATAGATCAAATAGATAAATTAATATGATTCAAAGGCTCATGTAAAAGATTAACTTAAACACTAACCAAGGAATGAATTTTTGATAATGATCAATATTTTAATCATAAGGGAAGAATCCAAAAATGGTGATTCCTACGTCGATCCAGATTGATCATTAGTGAAGGACACAACCACAAATGATGTTGAAAATTATGTACATTCAATGCTCCTTAATTCACCTTGACCAAGTTGTCATTTGATCACCTAATATCAATAATCCAATGATTAATGGTGTAATCCTCCTCTCAATGATCCCAAGGTAATGCAGCTAACCCTAAAAAGTTTCCATAACAGTGAATTTATAGAGGGAAATAGATTATTTCATTTAATTAATAATAAATAATTTAATTATTAGTGTAGTTAAATACACCCACCAACGACTACCTCTACCAGATATCCCACCCCGACCAATATTAGGTTTCACCTATAGTAAATTCTATGCTACAGATTAAAAATTGCTATTAGATTTATTAATTGAGAATCTATTTAGTAGATATCCCACTATTACTAAAAAATCATGCATTCGTGATAATTTTTTTTTTATTTTTATAAAACTAATTATAGGCACACCGGGCCATGAAATTTCTTATCATATCAGCACCTGGCTCTGAAATTATTCCTTGATATATTTCAAAGTATTGTAAGAAAAAATATGGTCTCTATAGTATTCCCTCTAATAATATTTATATCCTGAAAAAACAAAAACAAAGAAAATATACGGGTGTACTGAGCTTTCATCTAGCTCTCCCACCCCCAGATTCCCTTATGCATGCACTCATACTACTAGAACACATGAAAAAAAGGAATGGACATCCATGTACAATCCTCTCACGTGGATCCATGATCTCCCCTGGATGCTCTGTGAAGGTGTCTCCACCCTCAATATCAAGATCACACCAACCAATAACAAGCATAGTATCATGATTGTAACTCCTCATATGCTACACATGGAAGACATCACACACCCTCTAAAAGTATGGGGATAAGGAGATGTGGTAGGAAACCATTCCAACCCTATGCAAGAACTCAAATGTATTGACGAAAATCTGGGATATCTTACCTCCCCGGATGAATATATGCAATTCTCACTGTGGGGAGAAACTTTAAAAAACATGGTATCCCTATTCAAACTATAAGGAAATATGATATTGATATAAATAATATATCTACATACACTCAGTTATCCTCATCCACACATAGATTACCTAGACCATCTCCATATTCATCTCCACCATCTCTAGAAACACAATATATTCCTCAAAGATCTTAGTCAATCACAAGTGTGACCTACAGGGTCTCCCATACATGGCTTAAAAGGATCAATGATAATAATATATTGATAACTATTATTATTAGAAAACTTCACCAAGGCTATGTTATCCTCCTAGCTCTGGAAAAAGTCTAACACACAGTCTATTAAAAAATCCAACAAAACCTAGATAGTACACTTCGTGTACAAATTCATTTCTAGGTGAAAGGCTATACTCATCCTCATCTAGGTCACAAATTCATCCAAAAGTCCTATACACAACCATGACATGAAAAAAAAACTCAGTAGGTGACAATAATCAAGGGAACCCCTTGTTGGTGAATGATCTCCTATATATAAAACTACCCCAAACTCTCCACCGAACTCTCTTCCCTAATAGAAACGAATTGCATTGACGTGATATGTGAGTCAACTATCACCCATAAGACATTATTGCATCTAGCTATCCATGGAATCACTATCAAAATATACATGGATATAACATCCCATTTACACTCAAGGATCTTAGGATATTTCAACAGACCTACTAGAATCTAGTGCTCACACTTACCTTGCTAACATATGAGGCACCAAGGGATGAAATAAACCATGATATTCCTCATTCAACCCCACCAAAACTAAAAATAATGTATCAGTAAAATTTTCCTAAATTTAGATGTACCGCCAAAGGATATGTTTTAATCTAATTCATTAGATCCTCTCATAGCATGATCGAGACCACCGTTCATCCATAGAAAAAGATGATGTGATTCTCTCCTTCAAAAAATCCATCTATAAAATAAAATAAGGAAATCTAGTCATATAGGACCTCGTAGTCGATTTCACCTAATAGAGCCTCCCTCACACACTAAAGAAGCAGAGGGTACAGTACTGCCGACTAAGGAAAATTTTAACCCTCATCCTCAACTAGGGTAAGTTGTACGGAAGCCAACTGCTTAGAGTCCTTCCCTAAAAAAACGTTTACAAATTATAGATAATGGCATGTGTCACCATGTTCCTCTTCCTTGGAGAATATACTATCTCAAATTCATAGTCCTACGAGAATTCTAACTAGTGCCTCTATCTATTGTTCATGTATCTATGTGTAAATAAATACCTAAGAACCTAATGCCCTGAGTAACCAACAATGTTCTCTACTAAAAGATAGTGCCTCAAATCCTCATATAAAATAGTATCACTACCAAATCTACATAGTGAGTCACATAGTTTTTCATATCATTTTTGAACTTCATCAACCCATATGCTATCATTTTGTATCAATAAATCAACAAATAGTTAATCCTAGATCTAAAAGAATCACAATATAATAAATACTCCATTAAATCCACCATTATTATCAAAATAGGACCCCTCATTAGCCTCTACCAAAACTCCTCAAAGGACTACTATCACTACAAAATCTATGTAAACGGTTCCCTTTAGGTGTCATAGTGGTCAGAGGGGCATAAATTCTATAGAAGTATTCTACAATACTTCTTTAGTATCCCAAAAATACAATAAAACTTTGCACCTCTAAAAAATTCCTAGGTTGATACCAATAAATAAACACTCTTCGATTCCAAAGATAATTAATGCTCAGAATTGAAATTCCCCAGAAATTGAATCTCGTGGATCCAGAACTAGCACTTCGAGTGCTTACAATAAACTTATTTATCCTAATGTAAGTTTAAAACCATCATCATGTTCACTAGATTCAACTCCTATGAAATAGAGTATATGATTATGTCTTTAATGAGTAGAAAAAATATCAAATTTTGTTGGATTATTCAGTTAATCAAATATTTAAAAAATATTAGGGGAACATGTCATACTAATAGGCATCACCAGGAACTGATAGTGTCCATAATGACATTAAAATGTTAGCTTCATAATATCGGCCTCAAAAACTCTAAATTGGATGTAGACGGACCTAATATTGATCATCGAGAACCATATCATGCCTCAAAAATGATTAAAGAGTCCCTAAATCCTCAATGGGGTACTTTTTCATTATCATGGCCATGTTTAGGTGACGATAATCAATACAAATCCATAGTATCCTATCCGTATTTTTCACAAACACTGTAGATACCCAGGACGATTCACTATGTTAGATAAAACCCTTCTACTAAAGGTCCTCTATCTACACTCTTCACTCCCAGAGACTAGTTGGAGAATATTGGTAAGCTTCAGTAGATATCAGATCAATTATGGGGTGAAATCCACTAAAAAAACCCTCTCCCACCTCGAAGGTAGTCCAAGATCTTCCTTGGGGAATATTCTAGTACAAACCTCCATGAAATAAAGAATCCAGATGCCAAAAGAGATGCCTTCACTAAGGGAAAAAACATATGGGTTTTGGGTTTTTGATTCCTTCTCAAAAGACCTAATTGCTTTGTCATGTGATCTCTCTCACTTGCAAAGGAGAACCTTGTCTCATCACTCTTAAGGAATCAGAATCATATGTTGTTATAGTTGATCTGGGATCATAAAATGGAAACCTATTATATACCAAATATGATGTTATATTACGTCAGTGTGATGTCCAAGAGGTCCCCCAAGAAGATCTCTCCACCAATTATAGAACTCACTTCCTACAGATAAATGTTATCGAAGAAGCATTCCCGTATGAACCACAAGGCATAATTTCTGGGCTACAGTATAGACTGGGAGCTCCAAAACTCTCAAAAATAGTAAAGAGATGAATTAATCGGTCATAATTATGTCTAATAATAATAAATAAAGAGTATAAAAAACAGATATCATAACACTAATCATCACATGATTTTCCTATTCATATGCCTCTATAGCCTATAGCTTCTGATGACCTTGAATGCCAGCTCTATAATCCTGACATGGGACTCCTAGTGGTGGCAGTGGATTTATATCATAACCTTATACCCTACCCATAGCCGCTATTACTAGATCTCAACTTCTTCCTCTTTTACCTCTGTATCCCCGAGGGCTACCCTGACATTTTATGGGAGATACATGATCACAATGCTACCTCTTCCATGGTTGTCTATCCTATATCATCCTTCATATCTCAGAACATTGTGTTGTTTAGTCACATTCCATGTGTCTTTTACAATCACATTCATAAAATTGACACTGTATAGGATACCATGGTCTATTGTGTGGCCCCTGTTCTGCATGCCCACGAGTCGAAGCCTGGTACAGATAAGATCTCCTACATCGAGATCCAACAAATTGTCTCTAACTAGATACTAAAGATGACTCATACATTTGATTCCCACTGCCTTATCCAACTACATGAATTCCCTAAGATAAGAATATATTTAGCACCATTTTCCACTATAACACTCAACCATACGTATGAATTAATAGTGGTACCAAACTGGAATGAATATATCTTTGGATATGCTACTCAAACATCAGTGTCTAGTGGTATCCATATCAAATCATGTTAGGGGAGTACCATGTATAGTCATTGATCCTTCAGGCATACTCAAAATCTATCATACCTCCCTGGTACAACTAAAGAAGGTCCTGAATCCGAACTAATCACAAGAATGATGGATGATACCCACACGAGATAGCTGTTGTAAGTAAGAACATGATATTTTTGACACATCATTCATTTGTGTGATAATGATCCTCTAGTTCCCAACTACTCTATGTAAAATATTGCCTTCTAGCACCACCATATAATAATTCGGGGTCCAAAAATGTTTGAAAACACATATCACTGACTCAATCCAATCTTATGTTGTATAGGTATTTGGCTCACCATGGAACCTCATAAGCCTTTGGAGTAGGAACTCATAGAGTGTTGTTAGACAACATGCATCTTTATCCTAATTTTCTAGTAAAATATATAGGTCGAATGGTATGGGTGATTCTAATTTCCTATGTAGAGGACATATATCACATGATGCAACTTGAACTGAGTCCCCATTACTCATCTGATCTTCATCAAGATCACGAATCTGTAACCTTTCTAGATGTCTTCATGGAGGCAACCATAATGTTTAATAAATATGCACTATGGTCATATGATCACACACACATATATATGGGTAGATGACTCAATAAGGACTGTCAAACGACTCAATCGTATATGTTGCATGTACTAATGTTCCCCACAACCAATGTATTAGTATACTGAGTTGAAGACCAAGTGGTAAGAGTCCTCGTGTATGGATACATCAGCTATCACACCAACACAAGGTTCCCTAGCCTAAAATCCACCATCGAGAAACTTTATCACTATTTATCTAAGTAACAATAGAATCTTTATTAGGGAAATAATCCAAACACCATCCCAAAAAATGAACCAGCTTTGATACTAATCTAAGACAACTTGACACACCAAGGCTCACCTATCTGATAAAAAAATCAGTCCAAAACTACCCCATGCCTACCTCCATAGGCAAGGGGAATGTGAAAAGTTTCAAAAGTCATATCTAATATGTGAGTCTTTTTCTTAATGTACCTATATTAACACACATACTAAAAAATCCATATTGAATAGTAGAGGAATAACTATAAAATATGATAAAATTTAGAATATAGAATATGTATCTAAATAACCTCTAGGTAATAAAACAGTATGAAAAAATAATCTTAAAATTAAAGGGTAGAAATAATCCTATATAAAGTGATTACCCAACAAGATAATAATGGTAAAAGAAAATTTTAAGAGGGAATGACTCCTGATCTATGAGCCCTGACCACCATATGTAGCCAAATGTACCTAGGTATCCTTTATACTCCTCTGTAGTCATAGTCTATCATTACATAATATGAATAATACATAACACATTTGGGAAAAGACCATGAATATGTGAGTATATAAATACCTAGTAGGACTCCCTAAAAGATGAAGGGGGGGAAATAAGATACATGATTGAAGTAGAAATATCAACCCATATCAAGAGAAAATAAAATCTAACAAAATATATATTCTTAGGAAATAATACCTGATAGGAGAGAAAGGGAATCTCCATATCACATCCAAGCTTAGTAAAAGATTCTACCATTAGTTCCAAAGGACCATCAATGATCCCCTCATCTTAGGTTTCTATTAAATGAATTATCCATGTAGAACCACACCTGTCTATTGTGATGCACAGTCGAGGGGAAACAATATTATGATAGGGAACCCATAATCTAGTACAACAGGCGGGTTCCACTCAATAGGTCAAAGACCCATGCCCTATCATACCAGTAGGTTTCCACTATATAGATAGAGGACCCATTCCCTAACTCCACGAGAAGGTTCAAATTGGTGGGTAGACTGAGTACCCACACCCTAGTACATTAGGGGGTTTCAATCTAGGTATAGAGGATCCATTCCCTATCATAGAAAGTGGGGTCCACTATGTAGATAGATATAGAAAACAAGCCCTATCCAAGTAGGGGGTTCCACTCATTACATGATTATACATAGCTACTGCTATCATTGAGTGATTCCTAAAAATGTGTAATGCTTGTAAAATCTCACAAAGTAGATCAAAATCCACTAATAAGGCCACCATCATGTTATATGTGGGAAAAAACTCAGGATAGGCTACTTATTGTCCAAAATCGGAGTACGATCAATGGAGATACGACAGGTAGAAGTATCCAAAAAAAGAAGTACATAGATTGTAATAGACCCACATGGAGTGTTATCCCACTCTACTTCCTAGATGAGTCTTTCCAGTACATGAAACTTTGACCATGTAGTTCTACAAGGTGTGTAAGGGCACTACACGACTTGTCTCGAGAACCTGGGGTCGAGCTGTGTTCTCCAGCTCATGTCCATCAGGCCATGCACATAACCTGACTATGTTCCAGTACAAGAAAACTATATAGGGGGACATGGTTAACATATATGGAAATTACATAATTTTAGAAGAATATTAATCACATTAAAAACACATTCTTGAGGGTCATAATAGTATATCATCTTTGGAAACTTGGAATCATAATCTTATTACTTGGTGAATGATCTTCAATATCTACCTTGAAGATATTACCCAATAGTACACCTAATTAAAACATTTATTCATAAACTGTGGAATGAAAACATAATAAAGGGTAGATATTAGATGCTTTGTAATGGTAGACACAAGAGATATGTATGTATAACATAATAATAAGGGTTTTAGAACATGACCATAACAATAAAATATGAAACCCTAGTAACAAGGATCATAATTAAGAGTCATGTAATAAATATTCGCATCTCATAAGACATGATAAAAAAGAAGTAAATATCTTAATACATGAGTGTTTAATAGAGAAATAATATATGTATATTTGGAATATACATAATCATAGAAAATCTTAGGTCAATGATACCTACCAAGACATTCATGAAATGCTAGTCCTTGGATAATAACCTATGTACCTACTTTGGGGTTGGGATATCCTCCTAAGTACCCTATTTTTTGGGGATAAGGATAACCTCCCAGGTACCCTATTATTTTTGTCTTGTGATTACCCATAATTTACCCTCTTGTTTTAGGATTGGGATTCCCTCCCTTGTAACCTCTTGTTTCAGGATTGGGATTCACTCTAGTGTACACTCTTATTTTGGGATAGGGATTCCCTCCCTTGTACCTTTTTGTTTTTGGATTGGGATTCCCTCCCATGTATCCTCTTATTTCAGTCTTGGGATTCCCTATTTTGTACCCTATTTTTTTAGTCTTTGGATACCCAACCATGTACCCTATGGTTTTGGGATTGGGATGTCCTCTCGTGTACCCTCTTGTTTTAGGTTTGGGATTCCCTCCCATGCACCCTTTGAGATCATAGAATATTTATAATTGACTAATTAATTTGAGGTATATATTTGTCCCACATATAACATAATGTACTCATTGATACATATTACATAAGATAATAAAACATTAATCATATCATGGACCATAAAAATACCTGGGTTTCCTAAACATCATATCAAATCCCATGAAATGAAATCGATATTATAAAAACTTAACCCCATAATTAAATGTAGAAAATAGACAGTCCTAACACTAATTACTTCATAGACTAACCCATGAAACATAGTGGGTTTCATAATAATTTTATCAAGGTAAAACCCTTGAATGATAAATGGGGTTCATAATAAAATTTTCGTCTAAGAAATAAACCCACCATTGAAAGAATATAAATGGTTTCTTTGGATATTATCCCCTATAATTAATAGAGTATATCAAAGGTTTTTACCTTTTAAGTAAAATACTTTTTAATGTATCATTTAATGAATTTAATGATAAAAATATCCTTTCTTCTTTGAAAAACTCTTTTTAAATAACAAAACCCTTTAAAAAAATTTCTTTTAAAACAACCTCTATAACTTATAAAGGAATGTTGAGAACATTTTCATTGAAAATAACTTTAAAAACTTATATGGAATCTTGAAATTTTTTTGTAAACAATTTCTCTGAAAATAAATTTTAAAACATATAAGGAATATTTGAAAACATTTTAAAAAAACATGGTTTTAGAAGAACAAAAATTTCTGACCATACACATATATAAATATGGATTTTTGTAAAAACATTATCTTTATTATCTTAGTTACTAAAGAGAATAAAAATGGTACCATTATTTAGATATAACATGAATTACTATAAGAGAATATATTTTATGAGAAATCTTGAGAGATGGATCATAAGACTCCATCAAAGGAAGCATAATCAAAAAAAATCCTGATAAATGATGAGACAATAGTAATAAACTCTTAACACTTTGGTAAGCTTAAATCCTAACCCCTATAAGATAATTAAATTAAATTAATCTAATAATATAATGAAAATAAGAATATTAATAATAAATCATGTGAATGGGTAATAAATATTATAAAATGGATATATAAATAACCATAAATTTAATTATAAGAAACTTATAATAAATTGATTTTAATTATATACACCACACAAAAGAAATTAGTACTGAATAAGGTATAAGTATCAAAAAAATGTGAGATGAGAAAAACCATAATACTTGTGTAACTTTTGAACCACAATAAAAATTAAAAATAAAATAAATAGAAACATAGATTATAAATAAATAAAGTAAATTCAGGAAATAAAATGGAATAGGGATGTTTATATACTAAAAAACAAGAATAATTTGTGAATATAGAATATATCTCATAGAAATAAATGTGTGATTAGAAAACTATTACAATTTGAGTACGTTTTGAATCATGATCCACTTGAAATAATAACATAAATCGAAACTTTATATATCATTAAAAAAAATAAATTCCTGAAATAACCTATCATAGGGAATTATATACACCACAAAAGAAGAATAAGTGGTGAATATAGAATATATCTCATAGAAATAAAAATGAGATTAGAAAACCCTTACATCAGGTCTTGAATTTATTCATACCCATTCAGACCTGTTGTCTAATAAATATACTTTTATTGTAATTATTATATATAACCATATTATTTTTTATCATACCATATACAATTTTATCTTGAATTTATATTACTATTTTATAAACAATTTCATGTTTCTGTTACATTTCAGTTAATATGTGCTTTGTTTTTTGTATATGTTTATACTTGTAAATATTGATCCTCTTGCATAGATAATTATTTATAAATTTAATAAATGTAAAACATGATTTTAATATTATATAAATTCAGTATAAAAATATTTATACTAATCAATAAAATATTGATATATGCAATGGAATACACTATTCATGGAGACGGTAGGTCGTACGTATGCATGAACGATGTTTCTATTTTATTGCCTTATCGAAAGAAAGTAAATAAATGAAATATATGTGTATATATATATTAAAATTAAATTATATTTATTATTTCATATATATATATATAATTTATGTTTACTGAAGACATCATTAATACATTCCATTTAAAGTGTGGATGAATCACAACTCTTTGAGGAGGCGGTAGTCCACACATCCACAAATGAAGTTATCAAATTTCCACAAAATGGAATGTATGATGGAATGTTTAATATAATAATTATTGAAGCATAAATACATCATAGATATAATATATATCATATAAAAATATTTTTTCGATCTTAATTCCCAACCATAAGAGGTGGTAAAGGAAAAATGGAAGACATCATTTTGTGAGGCAATATTTTTCCATACACGAACAATAATTTCATTACCCATTTGATGAAAGTGTGTGTAGGTGTAGGTAGAATCCTTAACATAACAAAATATAATAATATTTGGGATACTGATGTTATTATATATGAATATAATAATAATTAATTATGTGGTGGATAAAGAAATAAAACAGAAATGTAAATTGAAGAATGTTACCTCATTTGTGGGTATCTCATTTTGGTTTGCACCAAAGGGATTACTTAGTTTATTTTATGTCCAAAGTGGGGAATCTAGGGTTAATTAATGGATTTTGGGATCTTATTTGGTATGTGTTTGGAAGATCTTAAGGTCTTTAGAGGTGTAAAGAAGTGGGGTGGGGGTGAGTGGATTTTTATAGCAGAGGAGTGACATTCTTGTAAATATAAAAATATAAACACTATTGGGAGGTCTAATTTACATCATAAGACTCCAATAATGTCAAAAATTTGATAAAATAAGTGATATGGTTTAATAATGTTCATATAATGGGTTTGGATGTGTTTCTAGGTCATTTAGACTCTTATGATTAAACTTTAACCACTTTGTAGACACGTTTACACCTTAATCAATGTAATTAATTTGAATTAAATTCCTTAATAATATTGGTCAAAAATCAGGTTGAAATTATTATAAATTATAAATTATTCTTATTAAAAATATGGAATCCAATATTTTTAAATTCCAATCCCAAAAGTGGCAGAAATTAATTTAAAATTAATACTGTAGACGGGACACCAAAGTGGGTTTTTAAAGTAGAAATGTTCAAATATTTACTAAGTGTTTATATATAAATTAAATGTAAAATTGATTCCAATAGCCTTAATTTATCTAAATGATATAAAAGTGAACTTATTATACTTTAAAGCAAATTAGAAAAATTAATTAACTATATAAATAAATTGGATGAAAATGTAGTTTTGAACAAAAATTTAGCATTATTCACTATTCATAAAAATAATATAGTTCTCAGAAAAATACCAATAATTCAACAAAAGTAAAATTTGAAATTTATATTTTAAAAATATATTTTATATTTTAATAAAAAATTATAAAATGTTTAAATTTTATATTTATATTAAGTTCACCATTAAAAGGTGGTAAACCTACCTTTAAAAAATAAATACCATTATTTTATTAAAATTGGATTTATTCTAATATTAATCCTATAATTTTTTTGGATGAATATAAATAATATTTATTGAATCTATAATATATAAATTTTATTGAAAAAATTCATAAATTTTTTTCTCTAATTAATTGAGATAAAATTGTGTTTGTACATAGAAAAATAGTATTCTTAGAAACGTTATTACATTTTTTTCAAGTAGTTCTAACATTCATTTATACTAATTGATAACCAAAGGATTCATCATATTTTCTAAATTTAGAAAATATTATTAAAAAATTTTATTCCAATGGATAGGTGGTAAAAAATAATAATATTCTAATAACAATAATAATAGTATATTATAGTTTTCTAAAACTCAGCCTTGCATGTAACACAAGCTCTCAAAGGAACTCAGCATGATGTGTAATAGAAGAAAAAAATAGTGTTGTGTGTACCAAAAGTTAATATAAGTGTATCATTTAACATAAGAATAACTTTATGTCACATATAATTAAAGTGAAGATTATTGATTTCATATAACAAAAGATATATTCAGTGTTGGGGGAAATGAAAGATATCAAAAGTATTAAATTAAATAAAATAATATTTCACAAAACTCTCACTACTACATTTTACCCTCCTTAAAATTATTTTGACCCTCAAAAATTTTCAATGTTATCAATGGCTTAATATTTGAAATTTTTTTTCTTGGAATCCTACATCTTAAAAACGAAAACGAAAACTTCATTTGAAAAGTGAAAGTTGGAAACATAAAATTTACCCTATGTAACTTATAATTGGGTTTTTGTATGCGATAACATAGGATTGAAGTGAAAAAAAGGACATGGAAGGGAAATATTACTATCAAGTTCGTATAAAGACTGATAGAGAACATGGTCCAGAGAAATATAATGACCATAAATATATAACCCAAAGAGTCTTGAAAAAGGTCATTTATATCAAAAAACCAATTATAACCTAAAAAATTTTACTTAAAGAGCCTTTTTGCTAAAGTTAAATAATTTTCATGAGAAGATATACATACATGATTTCAGGATAACAACACCCTTTATTGGACTCTGATAAATTTAAAATTCATATATTATTCCAGAAAATGAAGGTGAATTTTATATTCTTAAAGCATTAGATGATCATGAGATCCATAAATAGAGTGATGGGTCATTATATATGTCTTTATCACAACAAAAAGGTTAGCACAAGTTATTCAGTATGCACAAATCCTCTAAAGGGGAGATGATACATTACACTCTAAACCATCATATGAGGTTTAACACAAACCATTCAAAAAATGGTTAACTTAATAACTATTCCAAAATATAATTCACCTATTATTCTTAAATAAGTACCCATCATATTCCAAAAAAAGTCATTCCAAACATGGGTTTATCCTTATATAAATATAATTCCAAATGCGATTTAATTGTTACATAATCCATCTTAAGGGAGGTAATAATATGTAATTCCATCAGAGGTTGAATAATAATATTTTCATAGGGATTATTCATAAAAAATAAAACATAAAATTTCTAGCATATAATAAGAGGACACACATGGTATAATTTTCATGATTCACTTCATCCATTTTGATTGCAAAAGCATTACATTTATCCCTAAAATTATCTGATTTATAATTTCTATCATCATCATTATCCATTGGTTTTAATAACTTCCTATTATAATTATGATACTTTGTGCATTTGAAACACTAAATTCTGGGAGGTGAAATCTTTGGAGCCATATCTTTGTTCCCATAACCTCATCATTTAGTTACTCAATAGCATTTCTTTACACACTTAAAACACTTTTCAGTTCCCCTAAACCAATTTCCTCTATGTTACCATCAACATAGTGATCATAAATTAAATCTAATATGCTTCTCTACATATTTTTTATAGTTTCCTTTGAAATATAATATTCTTTTATTATCATATCTATCATAGTGAAGGGAATCCTCAATATCCTTTTTTGTAATATGAATTTGAGGAAGTTAATTACTGAAATATAAGTTCTTTAACTCTTCCCAATCCATGGATACAATTTTATAATGCATATAAATATTCAAGATAATGTTCCACCACTGATTCGCTTCACCTTTCAAGTGATAAGTACCCAACATAAATTTTCCATGTTCTGAAAAAACTGAGAATGATAAATGTATTTTTAAAAGTATAGATCCATTTCATAAAAACCAGAAGATTGGTTGTTCCACTTAAATAAGGTGGAAATTTCTTTAATAAGGATTCAATAAAACATTCTTTCCTCCTTTGGTCATTTAGAAACATTTCATGATTCACGACTTGATAATTCTTTCTGGTCATTTCAACGAAGTTTTTAACTACATGTTCCCCAAAAATTGGTTTCTCTAGAGGAATATAATATAATTTTCCATTTCATTAATCATTAACATTGTATCTTTGGGTTCCTTCCATTTACTAAAACAATAGATCATAGTGTGAGAAATAATTATCATAGACCAAAACCACATAATAATGAAAAATAACTTATATAACATCTAAATCAGGATACCTAGATTTTAATCACTAAATCCATAGGTTTATCCTATATCATTCAAAGTAATTATTTATCTAAATACTTCATGATGGTTTGTAAAGAGCTTGGTAGTCCCCAAATCTTATAACCTGAGAGTATCAAACAAGGTGTGTAGTAAGGATTATTGACGTGCATCAGTTCCCAATTGAGTCTAGATCAATTCGGTGTTTTCAGGATTATTATCCATATGTACATCTATGCTAAATACACATACACTTATAGTGTCTAGACGTGGATGTATTTATATGAAACCACTCACTCTATCCTATAATATAATTCTAAGACATTTTCCTATAATTTAACTCATTCTTAGACTTATCCTAAGATACGTCCCTATACATATAATTAGAAATATCTTTAGGGATCTCACAAATATTTTTTCATACAATTTTATAATGGTCGACTAACCATTATTTTTCTACAAACTCTAGATATCTGGGCTTAAAATAAATAAGTATTACATTATTTTAGATTAAATTCAGAACATTACAAAAATACATTCCTGGGGACCGTAATAGTTTAGTTTCATTTGAATCTTGGAGACATAATCTTCTAACTTGGTGAAAGATCATCTGTAACTCCCTTAAAGATCTCCCCCTTTGGTAATACTACATAAAAACTTTATTTATAACTTGGGGTTGAGCTCAAATTTATATTAAGGGTAAAAATGGAGATATATAAGAATAAATGAAGCATAAGGGTTTGAGAACATGATCATAACATTAGAATATCACAACGTCCATATCCAAGATCATAATAAGCATTTATGGCATAACTATTGGTAGTTATTAATACATGATCGTAAGTAAATCAAGATCAAAATCTAGGAGAGAATTACTGGGGAACAAGACAAGGAATTGTGGAATACACATAAGCATATAAAATTATATGTCAAGGAAACCTACCAAGAAGTGTATAACATGTTGGGATTTGGATAATCACCCATGTACTTGCTTTGGGATTGGGATTACCTCACATGTACCCTCCTATTTCAAACTTTGGATCCCTATTGTGTACCCTATTATTTCAGTATTGGTATTCCCCCCTATACCCTTATGTTTTAGGAATTGGATGGATTCCCTTGTACCATCTTGTTTTGGTCTTTGGATTCCCTCCAATGTACCCTCTTGTTTAGGTCTTGGGATGACCTCCCCTATACCCTCTTGTTTTGGGATGAGAATTTCCTCCCATGTACAATCTTTTTTTGGTCTTGGGATTCCCTCCCATGTATAGTATTTTTTTGGGTTTGCTATGCCCTCATGTGTATATTATTTTGTTAGGATATGGTTACCCGCCCATGTACCCTCTTGTTTTAGGGATATGATGCTCTCCCATGTACGCTCTAATATTATAAAATATTTATCATTACCCAATGCAATGTAGGTGGAATAGGTATTAACAGTTACAAAATGTAATCATACATACATTTACCACAAGATAATAAAACATTCATCATATCACAAACCACAAAAATATATGGGTTTTAAAAACATTATATCATAACCCATGAAATGAAATGGATATTATAAATGATTCAACCATTAATAACATGTTTAAAGAAACTGATTTAACTATAAATTCATCACAGAATAACTTATGAAAGAAGTGGGTTCCCTCATAATTTTATCAGGGTATAACCCGTGAAAGTGAAACATGTTTCCTAAGAAAATTTTCATGGAAAACAAAAAACATTATAATAAATAATAATAATGGTGGCCTTAGATCCTATCCATAATAGATAATAAATTATATCAAAGTATTTAATGTTTGATAGAAAATAATTTTTAAAGTATAATTTAAAAAATTTCTTGAGGAAAATATACTTTCTTTATTGAAAAATACCTTTTGAAACACAAATCTTTTTGAAAACCATTTCATTAAAAACATTGAAAACTGTTAAATTAATCATGTAAAAATTATGAAAAACTTTTCATTGAAAATTAAATTGAAAAATTATTATAAATATTTTAAAAATTTTGAAAACACTTTCACATAAGATAAATTTTAAAACATATATGTAATCTTCGAAAACATATAAAAAACTTGGTTTTGGAAGAACACATATTTCCGACCGAAATGAGAAATAAAATCAGATTTTCATAAAAAAATTATTAATTATGATAAGTAAAAAATAGTGAAAAAAGGCTCCATTATATAAAAATTACATTAATAACCATAGGATAAGATAATTTATGATATTTATTGAGATATGATTCATAAAATTTCATCAATGGAATCATAATCATAATCAATCCCGATAAATGATGAGATTGTAGCAATAAACAATTACCACTTTGGTAACATTAAATCATATTAACCATGAGATTATAACATTAAATTAATCCTATAATATCATGTAAATCATAATATTTATGATATAACATGTAAATTGGTTGTATTTAAACCTCATAAAAGATTATATTTTAATAGAAAAACTTGCGTCTTGATGAAGTATAATTGAGACAAAATTACCACACATATTTGGTAACTTTTGAACCATAAGGCCCCTGAAATAAATTTATAAAATGGTTATAAAAATACCCATAAGTTTTATTATAATAAATATACAATACATTCAATGAAATTATGTACACCATAAAAAAAATGAGTGGGTAATAAGGTATTAGTCTCACAGAAATAAAAGTTAGACGAGAAAACTGTCACTATTTGAGTAACTTTTGAATCCTGATCCATATGAAAGAATAACATAAAATGAAACTTTTAATTTCATTAAATAATTAAAATCAAATATATATCATTTCATAGGTATGTATATACACCATAAAACAAGAATAACATTTGAATATATAACATATCTCACAAAAATAAAAGTGAGATCAAGAATACCTTAGTACATGAGTAACTTTTGAATCATTATCCACATGAAATAATAACATCAATTGAAACATTTAATGACATGAAATAAATACAATTAACTATATTACAACTCATAGGGTATTAAATACACCACAAAACAAGAATAATTTGTAAATATAGAATATATCTCACCAAAATAAAAGTTAGATTAGAACACCCCTTCCATAAGTCTTGACATTCTTCATACATGTTAAAACATCCTGTATAATAAATATTAGTTTATTATAATTATACCACATAAATATATTCATATATATCATAACATATAATATTTTATTATGAATTTATATTACCTTTTATTAACAATTTCATGTTAGTGTTACGTTTTAGGTAATATCTTCTTTGTTTTTTGTATATGTCATTACTTGTTATTCTCGATCCTCTAAAATAGATCATTGTTTACTTATTTTAATAATGTAAGACATTATTTAAATATCATATATATTCATTATATAATTATATATACTAATATATAAAATATAGAAATATGTAATGGAATACACCATTCATGGAGATGGTAGGCCATACGTATGCATGAATATTAGTTCAGTATTATTGTGGTATTGAAAGAAAGAAAGAAAATGAAATATAAGTATATATAAGTATATATTAAAATTAAATAATCATACTTATTTCATATATTTAATATATTTTTATGAAACCAACCCTTAATACATTCCATGTAAGGTGTGAATGAATCACATTTCTTTAAGGAGGTGGTAGTCCACACGTCCAAAATGTTATCATATTTACCCAAAATGGAAAGCATGAAGGCATGTTTTTTAAAATAATTATATAAGAATACATAAATCTTATAAATCATATATATTATATAAAAAATTGTGTTTATGATAATTCCCAACCATTATAGTTTGTAAAAGAAAAATGAATGACATTGTTTCGTGAGGTAGTACTTTGTCGTATACGAACGGTAAATTCGATACCCATTTCATGGAAGTGTATGTAAGTGTAGTTAACACCCTTAAAATAAAAAATTTATAAGTATAGTATGGATATATATATATGTTATTATATATTAATGGAATAATAATAAGCAATTTTTTGGAGAATGAAATATAACATAAATTCACATTGAATAATGTTATCTCTTTTTCAGGTAGCTCATTTTGGTTTGCACCAAAGGACTTCCTTGTTTGGATTTATATCCAACTTGAGAACTAAAGGGTTATGGGAGTGATTTTGGGAGCTTATTTGGGTATGGTTTTGAGGATACTAAGGGTTTGATAGGTGTGAATAAGTGAGCGGGTGGTGGGAGCTTTTTTATAGTGTATGGGTGGTGGTATTGTTGTAAATATAAATAGGTAAGCACTATTGGGAGGTCTCCCTTAAATCATGAGCCTAAAATAATGATTCCAATTATATAAAGGAGTCTATATGGTATAATAATTCCCATATAATGGGGTTTTGATAGATTTTAGGTCATTTAGACTCTTACGAATAAAATTTAACCACTAAGTATACATATTTTTATGTTAATCACTATAATTAATTTTAATTATGATCACTAATATTTTTCATAAAAAAATAATTTTAACTTATTAATAAAATATAAAATATTATTATTACAAATTTTTTGTCTATTTTTAATAATTCCTACCACAAAAGTGGCAGAATTAATTAGAAATTAATCTTGCAGACAGGATGATAAGGTGAAATTTTGAAGTAAAAATGATCAATAGTTTTCTAAGATTTTATATGAAAATTCAAGATGAAATTATTTACAATGATGTAAATTGGTTAAAATAATATAATGTTGATATAATTATAATTTTAAACCAAATAAAAAATTATTCAAATATATTTTTAAGTTGGAAGAAAATATAGTTTTGAACAGAGATTTACTAATATTCACTATTTTTTAAAATATGAATGTTCTGAGAAAAATTACTAAAAATTACCAAAACTGAATTTTTATAATTTTATTTGAAAATGAAGTTTCTTTTTTCATATAAAAATTATTTATCCATTATAAATTATATTTAAATTATTTTCTCCATTAAAATGTTATAAAACTACCTTTTAAAAATGTACAACTTTTGATGCTTAAAATTTGATTTATTCTAATTTTAAGCCTAGAATATTTATTAGATGAATGTAAAAAATATTTATAGAATATCTAATATATAAATTTTATTAAAAACATTCATTAAACGTTTTTTTAATATTTATTTAGACAAAATAATTTTTGTACATATATTTTTTAGGGAAGTAATTTATTTATTTTCGAACAGTTCATACATCCATTTATGTAGATATATAACCAAAGGATTCATCATATTTTCATAATTTAGTTAATATTATTTTTAACATTAATTCCAATTACTTGGTGGTAACAATAATAATATTTTAATAACAATATTAATAGTATATTGTAGTTTGATAAAGCTTAGTATTGTCTGTAACACAAGCTATCGAAGGAACTCAACATTGTTTGTAACATAATAAAAATATACTTTTTTGGGTACCTTAAGTTAATATAATTTTTGTGTGTAGAGAACATATAAAATGGAGTTGTGTATAGTGTAATCCAAAATTAGTGGTTTCAAATAATTAACCCCTATTTAGTGTTTTATGAAATTCAAAATATCAAAAATATTAAATTAATTAAAAAATATATATTATTCAAAATCTCAAGGTGTTACTGTGTGTTTAGATGTCTTTGTGTCCATATAATCTCACAGTAGACACCATTATTCTATCACCGAGTCACATGGAATGTGGTGGTCCAACATGGTATGTTATATTTAACTAACTCAAAAACAATAATTATTGTAGCTAGGTTATTGCACACCTTCCCCCACAATATCTAGAATTTGAGCACATTAAAATGGTGGAAAACACCTAAATACAACAATTTCATCCCTCATTTGCCTTGACACCATAATCTGGATAGCCTGTATTAAACTCGAACACTTAAACGCATTCCCGTGCTACTGCCAACTCTAGTTTAGACCTTGGGTCCATGAATCATTCAATGATATCCTCAATATTCACTGCTTCATCCTAAAAACTCCAATCTAGTAATTTTTCACACATCCCCCATGAATTTAAGAGTCTAATCGTACTAGAACCACCCCAGACTTTTGTCAAATTCGGACCCTATGGATCAACAATGATGAATGTGAATAAAGGTGAGGAAAAGGAATATGAATAATGTTGATATCCTTATTATTCATGTGTTCTTATCCAATGATCCTAGAAATAATTAATTTAAGGGGTTGTTTTCTTGGAATAATCATCAATAGATTGAGTAAATAAATTAATTCCATACATAAGCTCATGAAAATGATTAATTTAAATGTAAATCAAGAAATAATGTTTTTATAATGATCAATATATTAATAAAAAGTGAGGAATCCATCAATTATGATTCTTACATTGATTCAGATCAATCGTTGGTGAAGAACACAATAACTAATAGTGGGGAATATCCATTTCATTCACTTCGCCTTGATCTAATTGTCATTCGATCCACCAATATCATTCCACCAATGAGAAATGGTGGAATCCTCTTCTCCATGGTCCCATGGTTATGCTGCATACCCTGATTATTTTCTATAATAGAATATTTAGATATGAAAAAAATTAGTTCATTTAATTCAAAATATATAATTTAATTATTTTTTAATTAAATCCACCCACCAATGACCACCTCAACCAAACATCCCATTCTGACCAACTTTAGTTCACAACTTGAGTAAATCCCATGCTCTTGATTCAAACATGGTCTTATATTTTAGATATATGACTATATTGAGGAGATATAGAATTATTTTTAAAAAACCATACTCACATGATATAAAATATATTCAATATTTTTATAAAATTAATTCCAAGCACATTGGGCCTCAGATCTCTTTCCATCTTAGCACCTGACTTTGAAAATATTCCTTGAAATTTTTCAAAGTCTTATAAGGAAAAAAACTGGTTCCTTATAACCAACACATCGAGGATTCTTTGTCCATTCCGTTTTGTCCCCTCATATTTTTTTTTTAATTTTAGAATTTTTCTATGCCTTCCCCTTTAACTTATAGACCATCTTTTAGTATTTTTCATACTGATTCATTCAACAAATTCTAGAGGGAGTCCAATGTTATTAACCATTAATTTCCTATAAATATTTTGGATTCCTCCATGAGATTCATGTGGTTTCTTCAAGGATTAAGGTTTTTACTTTTCTCTTCTTCAAACGTTATTTTTTTCTTCCACTTGCATTTCACTATTTTGGAAAAACCATCAGGTGATTTTTATCCATAATGTGTTGTGATTTATAATTTTATTATATGAAGATCTTATTTCAGGTCATTTTACTTCCATAATCCAGGGTTTCACTTCATACATGATCCATTTGAGGTAAGTGGTTCCATTAATTTTCCTTTACATGATATACTATATATTCATTAGTTCTGGAAATTAGTTTTCTTTAAAAGTAAACCATTTTTTGGATATCTTTATTTGTTTATAACTATTTAATAAATTTTAAAAATAATGTTATAGGTTCTAAATAAAATATTAATATTCTAGTTTTTTTATAAAATTCACAAATTATTTTTTTGTAATTTTTTGTTATGATGGTGTTTGGACTACTATATGTTTTTATGTTAATTGTGTTAAGGGGTTTCTGATTTCTTTACTTGTATTTCTATTTATTAACGTTTTTTATGGGTTTATTTTTAAGAATCCTATATTTTTAATGGGTGATGTTTGATAAAGAATTCATATTCATTATTTATTGATTCATTGTTGATATATAATCCACATATATTGTTCTTTGGACTATAATTTGATTTACCACATACTAATTTAGTATTATGGGTTTTCAAAATGGAATTCAAGGGAGATTTTGATCATGGGATTGTTAAGGCCCATTTTGGAACATTGGGAGGGATTCTCTAAAATGACATAATTTTTAAAATGGTTTGCAAAGGGAGATTAAATTGATATTTCTAGTTTTAAAAATTAAGGCTCAGTTGGATCATTCTAAAATGTTTTTATCAAATGTGGTATGTCCCAATGGATGCCCCCAACCCATTTTTCCATTTATAGGTTATTGTGATGTTGTTATGTATAAACTAGAGGTGTATATTCATTTGGATGTGTAAGGAGGTGGGAGGAGGGTAAGATGATTCTATTTGTCTTTGAATTTTATGTTTTATTAATGTTACCAAACCTCCTACCACAATTATCATAGGGATTGTAGGTGTCTTAGAAATTGTATGAGATATGATTACTATATATTCCCAATGAGATATATTTGACCCCCCTAGGAATGGGACATGACCATTTGGGAGTACAACTAGTGATGATAGTTGGATAAATTGTTTTCCTACATACTATAAATTCATTTATAGGCTGACAGATGGTTCCATTAGAGTACATCCAGGATCTCTCACTGGATTTATATGACCTCCCCATAATCACTTAACTTTTATTTTTCTACTACACATAAATTTATTATCATTATAATTTGTTCTTAATTCTTCCATATGACATGTAATTACCTTCTAATATTACATTATATTTCTTCTTTACTTTTAATTTACTATTTCTTCCCCTTTTTATTGCTGGTTCATTCTGGGATTTATTCTATTATTAGTTTTATAAACTTTATTTTCAAAGTTCTTCTATTTTATTTACATTCTAATCGATTATTTTTGGGTCCATTATATAGTTTTTAAATGTTTTTTTAAAAGGGTATATATGTCACGAACCGAATTGGGTCTCCATCGACTCGACGCCCAACCTGGCCCACGGCAAGGCCCGAAGGGCGTCCCCGATCCCCACGGGCTGGCACAAGTGCCCGGGTATCCATTTTTACTTTGGGAACGATTTACCCGAGTAACAAAAATAAAGCATCCAGCCAAAGATGAAACAACAAAAGTAAAAGTGGCAGGCAGACGTGATAAAAAACCAAAACAGGTTTTTGAGTCACAAGTATTCAGAATCCATATAACACTAAAAACAAGGTGACCAAAAACCAACCTAAGAACTGTCACCCGGTGTGAGGACGCCACCCCTAAGCCACCACCAAAATGCCACGTAGATAGGCCTGCTAACACCCTGAACCACTGATCCCAAAAGCTGGACCCTTACTTGTATCAGAAGTAAACAAATCTACTCACACCCAAGGGTGTAAGTTGGGTGTGAGAAATTGCCCACCGGGATATCACCAAGAAAATATTCCACGCACAAATATCAAAAGACAAACCATTTGCAATGCTAAATAAAGAAAGAAAAAGGGGAAAAAAGAAATGATTTTCATAAAATGACTTCAAAGAAAGACAGTTCAAGATAAAAACATTAGGGTAGTACTTCAAGTGACATCTCACATATCATTGTGCGCACAAAGTAACCGGTAGCACCAAAGGATGAGAAAGCCCCAAAAGGGTACTAGAGTATGTGGGACCCTAGAACGTCGTGTCTTGGTGAAACGTGGCTTATGTGGCCACAACCCTCAGATAACGTGGATTAGAAGGCCACGACCCTCAGAACACGTGGCTTAGAAGGCCACGACCCTCAGATATCATATGTTTAGTTAGTGTTGCAATCGTCAAACCTGCCAGTGAAACCGGGTCAGGTCATCTCTGGAGCACTAGCTCACTAGTCCTAGCCTCCCCACCTAATACCCTGGCTTCCCTCCTTGTGCTCCCCTAAATTCAAAGTTCACATAACATGTCACCTACACAGTGATATCTTTTTTGAAAACCACACGAACACAAAACTTTTTAAATAAAAACTAAATACGCAACCCTTACAAATTAAATTAAACTAGCTAAAAAACTTGATAAAACACTTTGATAATTGAGCAACCCACTAAAAGAAATTATTAAACAGTTTCAAACATGTCGAAATAGTTTATGAAGGGAAAAAAAGTCACTCAAAACCCATTTTTAAAATAGAACATATTCTGAGACACGCCAAAATATAAACCGTGTCATCTGCACTTCCTAACTCACACACTGCATGGTTTGTAAACAAATTGATAAAATGTTAAATTAATTAAGCAAGCAAATGATTGTAAACGAATACTTGTGTGCGGAACCACCTACCTCAAACAGGTGCGTGAAACGATACAGCACAGAACTCCCGTTGTGCAACGGTCGCACCGTAAGAAGCCGTCAAAAGGGTCCTAAAACAGTGGAACAAAAATACCCTCAATTCCAACCCAGTGAAACGTTAGCGTTCCATTAAATAATTTAGTTCACCGTCAAACAGGTTCAATGGTAATCAAATTAATTAACAATTAATCCAAAACAATTAAATAAAATGTTTATTAAGTATACAACTCCGAAACTAACCAAATTAATTATTAAAAATCTAACAATTTCGATTAAATAGATGGTTAACACAATAAATTTAATTAATTAACATTTTTATCGATGCAATGATCATCAACTAAATAAATTTTCAATTTAACCAGTTTTAAAAATATTAAACTTAATAATGATAATGACAATAATTTAGTAATAACTAATGACATAATAATAATAAAAATAATAATAATAACATAATAATAATATAAAAATAAAAATAATCTAATAAAAATAATAACACAAGAATAATAATAATAAAATAACAAAATAAAACACACCAGAAACTTACTGGGGCGCGGGGAGACGCGGCCGAGCGGGGAGGTCTGGCGGAGAGGTCCGGCGGAGCGTCGACTGGGGCGGAGAATGAAGGAGGTGCGCCGGCCGTGGGAGTAGGGAGGACGGCCGAGCAGGATAGGGGAGCGGCGACTTGCTGGAGGAGCGGGATGCAGGTACAGGAGGATGCAGGTGTGGGGCGGCGAGGGGTGCGGCTGGGCGGTCCGACGCGGGTGCAACAGAGGCGCGGTGCGGCGTGGCTGGTCCGCTGCGGGTGCAATAGGGGCGTGGTGCGGCGTGGATGGTTCGCTGTGGGTGCAACATGGGCGCAGGTGTGGGACGCGGTGCTGAAGGGAGATGAGGGGAAGGGGGAGACCGACGGGCGAGAAGAGAAGAAGAAGGAGGGGAAGAGAAGAAGTAGAAAAGGAGGAGAAAGGGGGAGAAAGGGTGCGGTGGTACGGTGAGCAGGAGAAGAGGAGTGGCTGGATGAAGAAGAAAAAAGAAGACGTACGTGGGGAGGAAGAAAAGAAAAGCAGGAAAAGAAAAAAAATAAATAAAAAATAAAAATAAAAAGGGGGTGGCGACTTGGGTTTCGAGGGGGGGGGAGAAAAGGATAAATAAAAAAAATAGTTTAATTTATTCAATGATATTAATATCATAATAATAATAATAATAATAATAATAATAATAATATCATAACAACAACAACAACAATAATAATAATATTTGCATAACAAAAATAATAAAATTTTTAAAAGTATTAATAATAATATTAATAACGATAACAATAATATAATAATGATAGTATCAACAATAATAATAATATAAATAATAATAATAAAACTGAAGTTAACATCTGTTATTTGAAACGTCCATGCGACGTGCACCGCGCGTTAAAATGGCAAAGCCGCATGGCTTTGCCCATCTCCTGCCCGTGCACCGAGCGGCGCAAGGCCCGCGCGCGCACACCATTACCACAACAGGAAATCCCACACCCGGTTCAGCTCATGATACAACCAAATAATTTAAATAAACAGGCAATTAATTTATGAAATAAAAATTTAAAATTAAACTTGTACCTCAATAAAGTCCGGGCTTGACAATTCTCCCCACCATGAAAACATTCCACCCTCAGAAAGTCAGCTCAAAGCCTGATCAGAGAATAGAAATGGGTACTCCCGCTCAACCCATGACTTCTGCTCCCAAGTCTCGTGTTCATCACTCCCGTGCTGCTAAAGAATATGAACTAGAGGGATGGACTTACCACGCAACACTTTCTCCTGTGAATGAACTATCCGCACTGGTCGCTGAAACATAGACAAGTCAGGCTCTATCTCCAGCTCCTCCCAATTCAGCACATGCGACGGATCAGGGTTGTACTTCTTTAGTTGGTAGACATGGAATATGTCATGAATCGACGTCAACTGTGAGGGAAAAGCTAATCTATATGCCACCTTGCCAATACGTTCAAGAATCTCGAAGGGTCCGACATATCTCGGTGTCATCTTCCCCTGCTTCCCCAAATGATGGTGACCCAAGCGAGGGGCCACTTTCAAGAATACTCTATCTCCCACTGAAAACTCAAGATCCCGCCACCTCTAATCTGCATAAGACTTGTGACAACTCTGAGCTATTAACAATCGCTTCCTAACCAGCTTGATTTTCTCAGACGTCTCCTGAACAAGGCTCAGTCCCAAGAGCGAGGCCTCTCCAACCTCAGCCCAACACAGAGGAGACCGACACGGCTAGCCATAGAGCGCCTCAAAGGGTGCCATTCTGATGGAAGACTGGTAACTGTTATTATAAGCAAACTCGACCAGTCCCAAATGGCTCTCCCATGAGCCTCCAAAATCTAACACACAGGCTCGAAGCATGTCCTCCAGAATCTGATTCGCCCGCTCCGTTTGGACATTGGTCTGAGGATGGTATGCTGTGCTCATCTTAATCTGCGACCCCAAAGCCTTCTGGAGGCCTTCCCAAAATCGAGATGTAAAGCGGGGGTCCCTGTTAGAAACAACTGCCGACGGCACACCATGAAGTATGACCACCTCATGAACATACAAGCGGCCCAGTTCCTCTACCTTCGTTGTATCTATGACCGGAATAAATTGAGCTGACTTGGTCAAGCGGTCAATCATGACCCAGATAACATTCCTTCCTCGAGGTGTACGAGGCAAGCCAATGATTAAGTCCATAGAGACCTCATCCCACTTCCAGGTAGGAATGGGTAATGGATGGAGTAGGCCAGATGGTCTCTGATGCTTTTCCTTCACTTGCTGGAAGGTTTAACATCTGGATACGAAGTCGGCTATGTCCCATCTCATACCTGGCCACCAGAACTGACAGCGAACACCGTAATACATCTTGGTGGTACCAGGATGGACGACCCACTGAGATTGGTGGCTATCCTACATCACTACCTTCTACAGAGACAACAACACTACAACACGACCCTTGAATCATAGGACCCTCCGGGAAGACAAAGACCAATCACAAGGAGTCTCCCCACCATGAAGAAACAACATAGATCACTGACACAGCTCATCACCAGGCTACTCCCGCTGAATCAACTCTAGAAGAGCAGGAGTCAACTGGTTGCTAGCCAGGAAAGTACCTCCACTGTGCTCCCTGGTCTCCAAATGCATCTGGGCGAAGAGCCCCATCAAAGTCCACTCATCGCTGGACTTCCTCAACGCCTGCACTGGTACTTTTCTGCTCAAAGCGTCAGCTACCACATTACCCTTGCCAGGGGTATAGACAATATCAAAATCAAAACCCTGTAGGTACTCGACCCAGCGGCACTGCCTCAAATTGAGGTCCTTCTGAGAGAAAATGTAGGCCAGGCTCTTATGGTCAGAATAGACCACAAAATTCTCCCCAAAAAGATAGTGGTGCCACATCTTCAAAGCATGCATCACCGCTGCCAACTCTAAGTTGTGAGTCAGATAGTTCTTCTCATGCGGCCGGAGTTGGAGAGAACCATAAGCCACAACATGGTCATCCTGCATGAGCACACATCCAAGGACCGTACCTGAAGCATCACAGTATACCACATAGCCCTTTCCTGACTCTGGTACGGTCAACACAGGTGCGGTGGTCAACCGCCGCTTCAATTCCTCGAAAGCTGATTGGCACTGTGGGCTCCACTCAAACTTCACCCCTTTCCGGCTGAGTGCGGTCATGGGGGAGGCAAGCCGCGAGAAGTCCCGGACAAAGCGCCTGTAATAACCAGCCAAGCCCAGAAAACTCTTGATCTAAAACACATTTCTCGGATGCTCCCAAGACATAACTTCCCTGATCTTCTCGGGATCCACCGAAACCCCTTGTTTTGAGACGACATGCCCCAAAAACTTCACTTCCCTGATCTAGAAAGTGCACTTCGAGAGTTTGGCATACAGGAGGTGATCCCGCAAAGTTCCCAAAACAACGCGCAGGTGATGCTCATGCTCCTCCTCAGATCCAGAATAAACCAGGATTTCATCCACGAATACCACGACAAATGAGTCGAGATATTTGTGGAACACCCTATTGATGAGCGCCATAAAAACTGCAGGAGCATTCGTCAGTCTGAAAGGCATTACCAAGTACTCGAAGTGACCGTACCTGCTTCGGAAAGCCATCTTCGGGATATCTGCTTCTCTCACTCTGAGCCAGTGGTATCCCGAACGCAAATCAATCATGGAGAACCACTTTTCCCCCTTTAGCTGGTCGAACAAATCATCAATCCGAGGCAAAAGGTATTTATTCTTGATGGTTACCTTGTTCAATTTCCGGTAATCAATGCACAACCGAAGGATTCCATCGGCCTTCTTCGCGAATAAAACTGGTGCGGCCCAAGGAGAGACGCTCGGGTGAATGAATCCTTTGGATTCCAAATCTTCCAGCTGTATCTTTAATTCTCTCAATTCGGTGGGGGCCATGCGATATGAGGGAAGAGATATAGGCTGTGTTCCCGACACCAACTCAATCGAGAACTCCACGTCCCGCTCTGGGGGTAAGCTAGAAAAATCATCTGGGAAGACCTCTGGGAACTCGTCCACTACACGAGGTAACCCACCCTGTGAAATACCGCCATTGTCCTCCAACACGAGCGACGACAACTGATGAGAAAGATTTCCATGCTCAGTGAGTGGAGGTCCCGCGCGTCCCGACCGAGGATCCCATTCTCCGTGAAATAACTGGGGAGTCCCATCTGGTGCCGTAAAACTGACTCGGTGCCGATAGCAATCAATGTGCACCTGGAAGCGCACCAGCCAGTCCATACCGAGGATCACATCAAATAGGTCCATGTCAAGGACCAAGAAATCCCATTCCATCTCGACTCCTGACACAGAGAGTGCACACGATCGGCACTTAAGTCCTTGCTCCATCTTTTCCCCCAACGGTGTTACTAACTCCATAGCAAATGATAATAGATCGGTTGGTAGGTTCAGCAGATTCAAAAAACGAGCAGATATGAAAGAAACTGAAGCACCAGTATCAAATAAAACTGCAGCTATAGAAGATGCAACCAGAATAGTACCTCGAACCGTCGAAGGCCCTGCATCAGACCCCGCTGGTGCCTGATCCACAACATGCAGTTGCCTGGTCCCTGCCTGAGAACATCCGCTCGCCCGAGGCTCCGCCCTGATCTGGCTCTGCCCTGAAGACGATCCGGTCCTACCACCACGCCCACCAAACCGAGATCATGTCATTCTGGTCGGCTCTGACTGAACTGGTACACCTCTGGAAGCCACTGATCCAACCCCACTCTGGTAAGGGCGTGCAGTCCGGCAGAAGCGCTCTAGATGTCCCACAACTCCACATCCATGGCATGGTCTGGGAGGGTATGGACAAACAGGTCGGATGTGCCCTAACCTTATGCACTGATGGCACACAACGGACCCTACACCGGAAGCCCCAGATCAAAACTTCTTGAGAGGATGACCTGAGCTTCCATCACTCTTCTTCCATTGCTCATCACGCTTCCTCTTCTTCTCAGATGAACTGCCACCGCCCAGCCCTGACACTAATCCAGAAAACCCCGACTTTGCCTTCTAGTCAATCTGGGCCATACAAGCACGATCGACCACCTCAGCATAAGTCTTCAGCTTGAATAAGAAAACCTAGGAGTGGATTTCTAGTCGAAGGCCCTTCTCAAACTTCCGAGCTTTCAAGAATTCTCTCGAAACTATCTCAGCTGCGTACCGTACCAGTTCAGAAAAGCGATTCGCATACTTCATCACTGTCTGATTCCCCTAAGAAAGCTCCATGAACTCCCGAGATCTAGCATAGGTTACGAACTTTGGACAATATTGCTTATTGAAGATACCCTTGAAATCTTTCCAACTCATGTGCTCATGTTTCCCAGCCTGGACCACTGATTCCCACCGTTTGCGACTGGAACCCTCTAGCTGGAAGGAGGCACACTTCACCCTGACTTACTCGGGCGTGTTAAGGAAATCGAACATGCATTTTATCTTTTCAAGCCACTCCTCTGCCTCCTGAGGTTCTGAACCACCTCGGAAAGAAGGAGGTTTGCTCCTCAGAAACTCTTGAGCTCTATCCTTCCTGGAGCCAAATTCTTCCCCTCCAGCTGGAATAGGGGCGGGGGCAGGCGTCACCCCTTGTCCCAAAGCCTGAACGGCTTGGACCATCGCCTCTACCAATCTCTGATCAAGCGGCGCGGGAGAACTCTCTCCGGCTTCCTCCAGTGGGTGCATGGGAGCTCTCTGGGGAGGCATCTTACTGCAAAAGGGCAGCAATCAAGAAATAATACCATCAATATCACATATCTAAAAAGGAACTAAAATTTTCAACAAGATAAATAATCATCAGTAAACCAAACATGTAAAAATGACTTCGTGCAAAAAATATACTTTCTTGCCTGGTGTCCACGTACAGTCTGCAGCCTGCACGTCTCTCCTAAAAAGAAGTGAAACAAACACCCTGACATCCCATGGTGACTCAGTATCTGTCACGAGGCGTGCTGGCCAGGCACCCTACTCGCAACATGAATTCTGAGCCCCAAAAGACCCATCTCCTATATAATCCAACTCATCCCAAATAACATAAACCAAAAAGAACCTTCCTTTGATACCATTTTGTCATGAAACGAATCAGGTCGCCATCAACTCGACGCCCGACCCGACCCACGGCAAGGCCCGAAGGGCATCCTCGATCCCCACGGGCTGGCACAAGTGCCTGGGTATCCATTTTAACTTTGGGAATTATTTACCCGAGTAAAAAAAATAAAGCATCCAGCCAAAGATGAACCAACAAAAGTAAAAGTGGCAGCCAGACGTGAAAAACAACCAAAACAGGTTTTTGAGTCACAAGTATTCAGAATCCATAGAACACTAAAAACAAGGTGACCAAAAACCAACCTAAGAACTGTCATCCAGTGTGAGGATGCCGCCCCTAAGCCACCACCAAAACACCACGTAGATAGGCCTGCTAACACCTTGAACCACTGCTCCCAAAATCTGGACCCTTACCTGTATCAGAAGTGAACAAATTTACTAACACCCAAGGGTGTAAGTAGGGTGTGAGCAATCGCCCAGCAGGATATCACCAAGAAAAGATTTCAAGCACAAATATCAAAAGGCAAACAATTTTCAATGCTAAATAAAGAAAGAAAAAGGGGAAAAAAGAAATGATTTTCATAAAATGGATTCAATGAAAGACAATTCAAGATAAACACATTAGGGTAGTAATTCAAGTGACATCTCACATATCATTGTGCGCGCAAAGTAACTGGTAGCACCAAAGGATAGGAAAGCCCCAAAAGGGTACTATAGCATGTGGGACCCTAGAACGTCGTGTCTCGGTGAAACATGGCTTAGGTGGCCACGACCCTCAGATAACGTGGCTTAGAAGGCCACGACCCTCAGAACACGTGGATTAGAAGGCCACAACCCTCAGATATCATATGTTTAGTTAGTGTTGCAATCGTCAAACCTGCCAGTGAGATCGGGTCGGGTCATCTCTGGAACACTAGCTCACTAGTACTAGTCTCCACACCTAATACCCCGACTTCCCTCCTTGTGCTCCCCTAAATTCAAAGTTCACATAACATGTCACCTGCACAGTGATATCCTTTTTGAAAACCACACGCACACAAAACTTTTTAAATAAAAACTAAATTCGCATCTCTTACACATTAAATTAAACTAGCTAAAAAGCTTGATAAAACACTTTGATAATTGAGAAACCCACTAAAAGAAATTATTAAAAAGTTTCAAACATGTCGCATGAGTTTACGAAGGGAAAAAAGTCTCTCAAAACCCATTTTTAAAATAGAACATATTCTGGCAGACACCAAAATATAAACCGCGTCATCTGCACTTCCTAACTCACACACTGCATGGTTTGTAAACAAATTGATAAAATGTTAAATTAATTAATCAAGAAAATGATTGTAAACGAATACTTGCGTGTAGAACCACCTACCTCAGATAGGTGCATGAAATGACACAGCACAGAACTCCCGTTGTGCAACGGTTGCACCGTAAGTAGCCGTCAAAAGGGTCCTAAAACGGCAGACCAAAAATACCCTCAATGCCAACCCAGTGAAATGTTAGCGGTCCATTAAATAATTTAGTTCACCATCAAACAGGTTCAATGGTAATCAAATTAATTAACAATTAATCCAAAACAATTAAATAAAATGTTTATTAAGTATACAACTCCGAAACTAACCAAATTAATTATTAAAAATCTAACAATTTCGATTAAATAGATGGTTAACACAAACAATTTAATTAATTAACATTTTTATTGATGTAATGATCATCAACTAAATAAATTTTCAATTTAACTAGTTTTAACAATATTTACATAATAATGATAATAAAAAAAATTTAGTAATAACTAATGACATAATAATAATAAAAATAATAATAATAATAACATAATAATAATATAAAAATAATAATAATCTAATAAAAATAATAACACAAACATAATAATAATAAAATAACAAAATGAAACACGTCTGAAACTTATAGGGGCGCGGGGAGACGCGGCCGAGCGGGGAGGTCCGGTGGATAGGTCCGGTGGAGCGCTGGCTGGGGCGGAGAATGAAGGAGGTGCACCTTCCGTGGTAGCAGGGAGGACGGCCGAGCGGGATAGGGGAGCGGCGGCTTGCTGGAGGAGCGGGATGCAGGTACAGGAGGATGCAGGTGCGGGGTGGCGAGGGGTGCGGCTGGGCAGTCCGACGCGGGTGCAAAAGAGGCGCGGTGCGGCGTGGCTGGTCCGCTGTGGGTGCAACAGGGGCACGGTGCGGCGTGGCTGGTCTGCTGCGGGTGCTACAGGGGCGCAGGTGCGAGACGCGGCGTTGAAGGGAGATGAGGGGAAGGGGGAGACCGGTGGGCGAGAAGAGAAGAAGAAGGAGGGGAAGAGAAGGAGTAGAAAAGGAGGAGAAAGGGGGAGAAAGGTTGCGGTGGTGCGGTGAGCATGAGAAGAGGAGCGGCCGGATGAAGAAGAAAAAAGAAGAGGTACCCGGGGAGGAAGAAAAGAAAAGAAGGAAAAGAAAAAAAAAATAAAAAAAAAATAAAAAGGGGGTGGAGGCTAGGGTTTCGGGGGGGGGGGGGGGGGTAGAAAAGGATAAATAAAAAAAATAGTTAAATTTATTCAATGATATTAATATCATAATAACAATAATAATAATAATAATAATAATAATATCATAACAACAACAACAACAACAATAATAATATTTTCATAACAAAAATAATAATAATATTAAAAGTATTAATACAAATATTAATAATGATAACAATAATATAATAATGATAGTATAAACAATAATAATAATATAAATAATAATAATAAAACTGAAGTTAACATCTGTTATTTGAAACATCCGCGCGACGGGCATCGCGTGTTGAAATGGAAAGCCGCATGGCTTTTCCCATCCCCTGCCCGTGTGTCGAGCAACGTAAGGCCTGCGCGCGCACACCATTACCACAACGGGAAATCCCACACCGGGTTCGACCCATGATAAAACCAAATAATTTAAATAAAAAGGAAATTAATTTACAAAATAAAAATTTAAAATTAAACATGTACCTCAATAAAGTCCAGGTGTGACAATATAAAAGGGTATTTTAAAAAGGGATGTTTTAAATAACATTTTTAAGACATTTATTAATTCTTTTTTTAGGGTGGTAAACTTGTTTTACGAAAGATCTTATGATTATTTTTTTTCAAACGAAAAAAAATATTTTCTATAATCATTTTAAAACAATCATTAATGGTTTTTTTAATTTATATTCATTGAATATTGTGGATTTCCGACTTGAAAGTAAGGATCATATATTTCCTAGGACCCTTAGTGTCTATTGACCCATGTTTTTTTGTAGGTTCAATTTTAGATCATAGGTTACTCTTAGAGTGAGATAGTATTTAGGATAGATGGTGATCTTTGAAGTCCCGTGTCAATTATTTAAGGTATTTTATTTTTATTTGTCTATAATTATGTATGTATGGGTCATATATCACTTCTATTTTTTTTTTGTTTTCTATGTTCAACTATAGTTATATATTTAGTCTGACTTTTGTTTCAGAACTTCTATTCTTTTTTTTTTGTTTTTATAATATCTTATTTCTATTTAAAATTATTCTGCAAGGATATTTTATGTATGGAGTGGTCTTTCCAAACTTCTAGGTGGAATTTTCATGCCTTATTTTATGTATCAGGTGAAATCATTCCATCATGTGTATATTTGATGTCCGAGCACTAGTCTCCATACAAGGGTGATTGTGAACATTCCTCAAGTCATGTCATAGGATAGATCTGGTACCTTATTTAGAGGTGGACCATTTTGGTTCATGGAACACATATTTATTGAGAAATAAAATTCGATATATAAATTATTAGGTAATTTAAATTTATTCATGGATGAAAAAAACATCAGTTTTTTCCTCAGTTATGTTTCCATCTACCACAATATCCTCTTTCTTCTTAGGAATTCTTATGATAAACCCTTCAGTAATAATATTATTCATTATTATATGGATCTATTAAAAATATGATGTTGAAAGAGCTATGAAGAATTAATTTTTTGATGTAATGTTCCTTTTTTGGGGTGGTTATCATCCTACAAATGATGTGGGTGTAAAAGTAAAGAGATTTTGGGCTTGTTTGAACACTATAAAAATTTCATATTCATGTTATTTTCTCAATTAATAATGATTAGATTTATTTTTAGATATATGTGGATCAAAATGTAATAACCAAGGATATCATAGTAGGCACTAGGTTCATGATCGATTGATTTAATAATTCCTTTTTGAGTGTATGTTCATGGTTCAAGGATATTCAATTCATCCAAGTTTCTAATTTCTATTTATTCCAATAAAAAACCATCTCAATTCATCATACTCCTCATTATGTAGAGTAGTAGATATGAATTCTATATATATTTTAGGGACTTTTAGAGTAAAACCCATTCGTATACCATCTTTGGGGAAAATCATTAAGGAAAAATAAATCTTGGATGTTATTCATTAAAATTTGGTGATAACAAAAGAAGATAGGATGATACTTTAGTCTTGATCCATTAATATTTTTTATTTATTGACTTTTAATCAACAGTTTCTCCAGAGGAGAAGTAAAATTCCTTAGGACATGCTCATTATAGGAGAAATAAAATATATTTTTCATATTCTTAAAATTTTGGTCCCTCGATTAATTATTTATGTTTACTATATTTACATTAGCCATTGAGAATTTAATATTTATTAGAAGGTGGAAACACAATAAATCATTAAGGTTCAAGGGTTTTATTTTTAATAGATTCTTGTTTGAGATTGAACATTAAGTGATAAGTGAACATGTTAGGATGATAATTCTATACTATCTTATTAAGTATTATGATCTATGACAATTCCAACTAATTTTTCTCTAGATCAGTAATGAAATACCTAGGGACATGATCATTATGGTAGGTAAAAAATATATTCTTTCTATTTTCAAAAATCCAGTGACACTATTACATGTTCACATTTGGTGTATTTTCATAAGGACCTGGGGATTTTTTATGCTTAGTAGGTGGCACCATGTTGAATCTAGAAGATTAAAGGGTTATAGTTTTTACTAGAATCAATTTAAGAGTGACGATAATAATTTTTTACCTTTACATAAAACCTTTTCTATGATGATGTTTCTATCTATGATTTGGTTTTGGTGTATCACATGATATATTCCAATCATTAAACTATAACAAAAAACTATTATAACCCATCGACGTACGTATCAATAATAATAATTATCCCTAACTCATCCAAAATAATTTTCACATCGATCTCATGTGACAAATGTTTTTGAATATATTTTATCCACAAAATAGGAAACGACCTTACATCTAGTAATTAAGTGTGTGACCCTTGTTCTCTAATTTTTTGAAGTTAGAGATATCAAAAATGTTCATATTTCCTAATATAAACATGAACTGATATAAGAACTTCTGATAGATGTATTATTAACTGGAAATGGATCCATTTTTTAGATTTATATACTAGAAAAACATGTTAGCTTAAATATTATTTAAAAAACATATGATATTCACCACTTATTTCTGTTTTAGGGTTCCCAACATTGGGCATCACCAAGGTGTGAAGTGTGGAAGGCAATATTTTGATCTTTTATTATTATGAATATTTATTAGTTAGGGTTCCACAAGTTTGGTATATAAGTTAAATCTACCAACTCACGGTATGGGTTCCCTTCAGAATTAACTATTTAATACCAACATTACATGTATTTTATCCAATAAATTAGTAATTAAAGTATTAATATTTATGAAATTTCTACATGTGTTGTAGTTTGAGATAAAATTTTTGTCTTAACATGATATTGTTGGATTCTTTTACATGTGGTTTTTAAAATTCCTAAGTTAGATTAAAATTATTTTTATAAAATTATAGTTGTTTTTTCACTTCTAGAGGGAATTCATGGAAGTAGAAAAATATTTTTAGTAAATTAATGGGCTAGTGTGTCCTTAAGTTGATACGCCTGCTCAATTATTCTTTTTTAAAGTCAAAAAATATCCACATATTGAGGAAAAACCACTAGAAGAGGTGGTCCAATTTCAACCATGGAATTACACTACGTGGGTAAATTTCCTTTGATAATCTCAACATTAATCTATTTCACTTTCTCTATTATATCCTGAAAAATAAAAACTTATACTTTAAAAGAGAATACCTTAATATTATTGGGAGGTGGGTGGATTTTCTATGTTTCCACACCCTTTAAATTTTTCTTTGAACAAATTTAGTAACCCATTGGAAGACAAATAGTTCTAGAAGATCCTATATTATAATTATTTCATTGATTTTAGGTGCAGACACATTATTTTCACACATATTTGTAAAGAATATACTATGAAGAAACTTTATATACATTGTTATCCATTTTATCAACATCATTCCATATAAAATATATGGGGTTTGGATAAAAAATATTTAAAAATATGAATTCCATGGTATGAACCATATCCTCATCTACAATAGAGAACTATGGGGGATTATAAACTATAGAGTACCCTTTGATTGGTAGATCATATTCCTCACATTATTTTCCTTATTGGTGGATCACATGATTTGCAACCACTACGAGTATTTTGATTCTCCTTTCCATGTTCACATTGAGATAAAGTTATATGTTATTTTTAGTGAAAACTTCTATGTGAATATACTTATAATTACATTAAATTTATTCCCAAATGAGGTGTAAGACCATAAATCATTGTATAAGAGGATTATTGGGGGTTATTATATTGGGAATTAACCCATCCTAAAGAAAAATATTCCTCATGTTGGATTTTCATTGTAATCTTGATGTCCATTTGTTCAATTGATGGTATGAAGGGTAGTAGTCGAGGAAATATTTCCCCACGCCTATGGGTAAGGGATGTGTCTCTATTTTCACATTAGTTTCCAAGTCACTCATTTACTTCCTAGAACATATTATATAATGAGATAGATATATCACCATTACTGATAGGTTTACCTTTGAAATCCCCAATGTAGAAGACATATCCTGATAAAGAGGATAAAACGACCACTGACTCATTTCCCATTTTATCTTTTAAGTACCTTGGTGTAGGATAACTTCAACCATTATCTCCCATTAAGGGTACCTATTCTATGATATTATAACACATGGTTCTATTATATTAACTAACTGGAATACTCAATGTTTTAATCTAATGCCTGATTTGAGGTAATGACAATATAAATTGCCTGTAGGGGTGATCATGTGTACTACGGGTAGGGTGAAATGTTACAACACAACTTCATCCCATCATCCTTTTTGTACATGGGGAGGAGTATCATAAATTATTTGGTTGAGTGAATTGATATTTTTTATAAAATACTATAGGAAAAATTTTCATTAATTGATAGAATTTGGGCTCTAAGTCGCTGAATAAGTTTCCATATCATCATAGCAACATCGCTCATATAATTCCAAGAGGGGGTAAACATATATTTCATAGGGTATGTATTTGGATTTGATATGATTTAATTTCATATATAGATTTAAATTAATTTAGGGTATGTATAACTAAATGAGGATGTTAAGGATTATAAAATGGGAAGTGGTTATGGAAAAGAATATTACTGGTTTTTTCTTTAGCCATCTTCCTCCACATAATACTATAACCTTCTTTATATTAATCAAATAGTTCTTCAATCCATTATAAAAAAATTATTATTATCATCTTATTTACTAGATAATTATATATTATTTTGAAAGTTTCTAACCACCTATGATCATGGATGATATAAATAGAGAATTGAATAGTATTATTGTTTCAATGCACCCATTGATTAGGATGAGACACTACTAACATGAGGAGGGTCCAGTGAAACTGATAGAGATAAAATTTTCAATTTTTTATATATTAAAATTATTTAAATCCTCACAATTTTTTAATTTTATATTTTTTGAATCAGTTTTGGATTTATGTTGTGTTTTGGGGTAAAATGTTAAAATTGATTATTTTTGTAATTTTAACAGATTTTATTCACTTTGAGATTTTGAGAAAAAATTTAAAAAAATTGATCCATTTTATGTGAATATGTTTCTCATAATTCCATGATTTTATTTTTTTAAACAATATATATGGGACCAAGATCTAATTCAAATATATCGAGGCCCAAAAATCAATCAATTTGAATATATTTATAGAAGATATTGTGGACCCCTCTTCCATAAATGAGGCATAACTTGGGATATACACCTCCAAATGAGGTGATTACTATTGGATATAAAAAAGGGATAGTATACGTGTTTCAAAATTAAATTTAATGGAGTTAATAACTCATTAGGAGGTCCACTGGACACTAGACATTAAATTAATATTTTTGAACCATTCATCCAAAATTAAATCTTGATGTAAGTTGGCTATAACATCTTATTAATGTGAAGGATGGAGAAGATATTTAATGGTAAAATAATTTTTTTGGAAAATAATTATATAATAATACAATCACTAATTCATATAAAACAATGTGTTACCATATAAAAACCTTTTAAAGACATATTTTGGATCTAAAATTTCAACCATTGGTGACCCATTGTGTCTTGAAACACATTAATGGTCATTTATGATGCCCAAATCCTCATCCATTCATAAAAATAAGAGGATATGGGTGGATTGAAGAAGATATATATTGGAGAGGAAAGATATGGATGAAAGATTCTACTTTATGATTTCACATTTATTTTTGTTTTATTTTAGTTTTGTTTCCCATGTAATGCATACATAAATTTTATTAAAGAGTTTCCTTTTATTCTTCCATACCTATTTCTATTCCAACCTTAATATCATTCGCTCTCTCTTCCATATTTACATCATGATATATTTAGAATATGCAATGTAATGTGACTAATCTAAGGCTTGTCTATGGTGGAGGTTTCAGGGTGTTCTTTGTTATTGCACTTGAATTCAACATGTTTTAAATCTATTTTGGTGGATGTGATAGTATTTCATTGGAGCAGAATTCACCCACTAAAAAATTATTTCCAATTCCATTCGTTTTCATTGATTTAATATTTTTCCTCCCTTCTATTGGGTAAACTTTTCTATGATGCACTGAAAATATGATAAAATCATACACTAAATAAATTAAAGGAATGTAATTTTTTATTGAGGTTTTATGAAATTAATTATAAAATTGAATTTAAATGAAAAATAAATTAAAAATAATCTTACATTATCAAAACATGGGCCAATACCTTTCTTTCTCATCTACATTATGTATACATCTTCATTTAGATTTTAGAACAACATTACATTATTTTAATTTAATATTTTCTGAAACCCACAAAACCAATATTTTTATAAATAATATAAACACCAGAAAACTAAATAGATTTTTTGAACTGGAATTAGTGATTGAACCAACTGTGATGCTCCTTAAGTGAGACGACCCATGTCTTCTATTGCGCGACACTAGGAAAATAATTATCTTTTATCACACCCTATAAAAACATTGTATCAGCAATTGACAATAATTTTTTAAATAAATTATTCATATGAGTGAATCTTCTAGAATATTTCTACAGATTGAGGGCCATCATGCATGGGAGATGCACTATCATAATGACGGAGCCTATAAGAAGTACCGAGGTGAGTAATTCCTTCTTTATTTTTTTCTATATCATCAGCATGAGGGAGACCTTCATGTTAGTTGGATATTTCATCAAGGGGAGAAACTTCAGAAGGAGTTCCTTAAGGAATACTGCAACACATATAGATTTTATGAAATATTTTTAAAATGAATTTAATTTCATTGATAAATTTTTTTAATACCAAGGAAAAATTTAATCAGAATAGATAAAATCATATTACATAAGTCCGAAAGAAGTATTCTTATTAAAATTTTTATCATAAAAAGGGAGGAAATCACCAAGCAAATCATCCTTTCATGTAATGTTCCAGTTGAATCCCATGTTGGCCAGAACATCATCAACCATGTTCGCTTCCCAAAAATCATGAGTGGAAATGTAGTAAATTTTAGTGAGTGAACCAAGGCAATTCATCCATCGAGAAGTGGTCAGGAAAGATGCACCACCCCTTCTAAATAACTTAAACCATAGTGCTTGAATCACTTTCAATACAAATATTGTTCCAACCCCCTTTTCTTGGAAAAGTCAATGGCATTGATCACCCCCACCATTTCCACCTTCAGATATAAGGTTATACCACATCGTCCAAAGAAGCATCTGTGACACATTCCAAGAATATATATGAAAATAGCATCGTATCCTATAGGTCTTGGTTTTCCTTTAGAGGCACCATCGACATTGACAATGATCCAACATGGAAGCCGATCTTGCCAGAATACCTCAATGAAATTCTTACCTTTAGTGAAAAAAGTAGTCCATCCCACTCTTCAATCTCCTCAATAGATTTTAAATCTTATATCGAGGATTTTATTCTTATTGAAATCAATTTCACTGGTGCTATGTTCACTTGGTATAGAAGACACCACAATAGGGTATTGGCTATAAAACTTGATAGGTATTTCACTAATATATCTACCCTCAATAAATGGGACTCCATATCGAGTATTAACTTTCCTAAAATCAACATAGACCACCATCCCATTATTTTTGGTACTTTCATCAAGAGTATTAAACCTACTCTTACTTTAATATTTAATAATTCTTGGGCTGCAGATCCTGAATGTACTAACATCATTAAAAAATTTGGGAAGGCATGTGACATCACAATGGTGATTTTTCTTGCACAACTAAATTAAAACACCTTAAGTAGTGTCCTAAGGGTTGGTCTAGTTCAAAATATAAACAATTGACAAGTATATCTGCTCTCTTGAGAATGAACTTATTCAAATTCAAAACTCTAATACTTTCTCTAATTTCTCTTTGGATCCTTAATTAGAAATCAATACTTCTATGAAACTCAACTCTCTCCTGAAACTGAAAGATAACATTTGAAAGAAAATATTCAAAACTAAATGGATTTCATATGGATATAGGAATAATAAGTTATACAATTCCCTCTAAAGAATTAGAAATGTCTGCAGACCTATTTCCTTTCTTAGAGAATATGACGCCTTCCTTGACACTAAGGAGACAATTTCTAATCACGTTATCTCTTATTTTCATAATTTTTTAATGTTCCAACTTTTAGAAAATATCTCCTACCTGACATCATTCCGACTATGGTGACTGTTGAAGATAATGATTATATTTTAAACACATCTCTTGATCATGAAATCAAAGAAATTGTTTTTAGTCTTAATTCAAACAGTGCCCTAGGTCCTGATGGTTTTAACAATGGGGTTTTCCATCACTACTGGGAGATTATTCATATGGATATTTTCAAACTTGTAAAATATTTCTTTTCCAATTGTGTTCTACTACATTTATTAAATGCCCAATTTCTTACTTTTATTCTTAATGTGGACAATTCTTCTAATATTTACCTTTTCCATCCTATTTATATTATTAATTGAACTTACAAAATTATTTCAAAACTTCTTTCTAATAGAAATTCTTCCATTTACAATAGAATTGTTTCTTGGAATAAATATGGTTTTATCAAAGTTAGGTCTATACATGATTTGATTTGTCTTACTTCAGAATGTACTAATATCTTAAACAAAGTCACAATAGGTGGTAGTGTTTTCATAAAACTTGAAATTAAGAAATATTTTGATACCATGGATTGGAGTTTCATTACCAAGATTCTCTAAAAATTTAGGTTTAATGTCTCTTTTACTAGAATGATAAGCACTTTATTAAGTTTGGCCTCCATTTATGTTCTTGTCAATGGTGCCCAAAAGGGCTTCTTTATGTTCACCAAGGGAGTTAGGCGAGGATATCCTCTTTCTTCCAATCTCTTTTCCATTTTTGAAGACTACTTAAGCAGATTACTCACCCACCTTGTAGATCAAAACAAGATTAAACCAATCCAAGATTCTAGAAAATTAAATTTTCCCATCCATATTTTATATACTGTTGACATCATTCTGTTCCTTCCATGTGATAAAAGGAATACCCAAAATCTTCAAAATTCCCTGTCTTATTATGAAGAAATCTCTGGTCAATCAATAAGACGGAGAAATTACTGTGTGTTCTTTGTGAATTTTTTTTCTTCTAACAGAAAAGGTAATATCATTAATTATTAAGGTATCAAGGAAGGTTATTTCCCCTTAAATTATAATGGTGTTCCTATCTTCTGGGGTAGACCTAAATCTTGTTAATTTTACAAAATTGTGGATCAAATTGCCAATCAACTTTCTTCTTGAAGGGTAAATATCTCTCAATGGCTAGTGGAATTTGACTTGGGAAATATACAATTGTCTCCAAAATGGTCTACTTGATAATGATTTACAATTGGCGTGATGGTATTCATTATAAAATTAACACTTACATCAAAAACATTGTTTTTACTTTTAATTGATAGATTACATTACACACCACATCGAGTTTTAGCAAACTATGATATTCCATTATTAGTATTATTATTTAAACATGTTCATTATAACATATCCTATAAAATATGTGATATTAATAGGAATAAGTAATATTTTAAGACTAATTATAATGGTTCTATATAATTAAAACATATCGATAAAAAGTACTTTATTTTTAGTAAAATATTTTACGCCTTGAAAATACATTTTTTCTCAAAAATAATTTTATATTGATTTTTTTAAAAAACTAATTAAATTAATTTTTAAAAATTTATTTGAAATATTAAAATAATATTTTTAATCAACATGTAGAAAAAAATTTTGTATGTTTTTTTGATTTTTTTTTGAAAAATTTAATTTTTTAATGATTATTGAAAAATACTATTTTTATATTAAAAACATCCATTTCATATAAATAAATTTCAAGGTTAAATTTTGTTTAAAATTTTTTAAATGTAAAATCGGTTCAATAATTTTATAATTGGTCTAATTTTGGTCATTATAACAAATTTTAAATTTAATTTTTATATAAAAATCTTTTGACTTACTAAATTTTCTCTTTGGAAAACCGTTTTTTCATCACTTCTACGAGTTTTATTTTAAATAAAATTCAGCCACTTTTATGAATGGAATTTGATAAAATGGATTAAATATTTTTAATAATAAAAATAATTTATATTATGTAAATAGTTAAAATTAATTTTTTTTAATAAAACAAAGTTAAAAAAAATTATAGTTATTTTTATTAAAACAAGGGTTTTCCTGTTACATATAAAGGTGTCGAAATTATTTTACCCCACAAATAGGATAATTACATGATAAAATGGATTTTATATTTTTAATAATTGGTTCTAATGTATCTAGTGATAGGAATTTTAATTTAATCTTAAAGGATAAATTACATTGGAAAATGAAAAGAGATTAGTTATAGTGGGGAAAATAAAAATGTAAAATTTTCTTAGACTTTTAGGATAAAGTAATTAAATTTTAAACAATATTTTTTTATATGGAGGTGGTTTTTATTGAGAATATTATTCTTCAAATATATTATTTATCAATTTTTTGGAACATTTATTTGGAGTGACTTCCCATTATTGAATAGTTTTGGGAATTAAAAAAAACTCATCCCCAATTATAAAAACGGAAATCCCTTATTCACACATATTAATCCATTTTCATCTCCAAAAACCCTATAAAAATATCTCCCTATCATCCTTAACTATGTTCAAGAGTATACATGCTTCCCAAAGGACTATCCCTAGGGCCCTCAAGAAGAGATCTATAGGTGGGTTTTCTATGAGAAGTTAATTGTCTTCGCTATGCTCTTTCTTTTTTAATTCTTCTCTTACAACTGTTGTTCAAGATTTAATAATTAAAATATAATTAAACCATTATACAATATAGAATGAGATATTATTTTTTAATTTTATAACTTATAACCACATACTATTCAATAAAAATGGAAATGAAATCATCGATCGTGTGTGTGGAGGACTACAACCTCACGAACCGATTTAATTCTTTTCCATCATCACCTCTCATTGGTGGATATAATGATGGATTTAAATTTTATATATTCTATTTATGAAATAATTATAAATATTTAACTATATTTTCTTATATACCTTCAAACCTTCCAATCTGTTGGAAAGCGATAACATCCCTTATGCATACGAGCTGACTACCACCTCTATGAATTGAGGTGATATGCCTTTTAATTTTATTTAAAAAATGATGGAAATATAGATATATTTAATGTATATATTTGATATATATTATATAAAAATAATCCTCTAATGGTGAATTAATATTTACCTTTCTTTTCTTCTATCCGTTGATAAAATCAAAACGTCATTCATGTTTTCGTACGACCTACCATCTCCCGGAATAGTGTAATTAATTTTCAATCTCTTAGTTTTTAGATTAAAATAAATACATATATAATGAATATAAATTATATTTATATAATATTTAACTTTTTATATATTATGAAACTGTGATCAATGTAAAATGATCAAAAATACCAAACTAAAACATTCATGGATAATGAAGAATTTATTACATGAAATATCATTTTAACAATGAATTATTAATAAACATGTAATAAAATGTCATAATTAAAACATAAATGTTATTCTATATAATATTATGGTTTCCTAAAAATATTTATTATAAAATAATTTTTATTATACATTAGGGTTTAATGTGTGCGATGGAATTCGAGACTTTAGATAAGGGATTTGTTTCTTAAAATGTCTTTATAAAGATATATGTTAAGTTTTGCACCGATTTTCTCTTATGAGGTGTATATACCTCAAATTTGACATGATATATAATTAATTTATCTCTTTTAATGATATTAAAAGTTTCATATAAAGTTATTCCTTCATGGTTCTAGTGATTCAAAAGAAACTAAAATGGTAATGATTTTTTGTTACAATCTCTTTTTTTAACATGACTGTTTATGATTAAGTTTACAAAGATCAAATCTTATGATATATTTTTCAAGAAACTCATGTATTTTATTATCCGATATTTATTTTATGATAATTAATTTTACACTTTAATTTTTATTAATTTAATATCTAAATATTCTAAAAGAATTTTTTTTTAAAATGGTATTTATTTTTATCTTTAGCTGAAAATACGCTTTTTTCCATATCCATGTTTTCTAAAAACATTTTAATGAATGTTTTTATTATTATCCAATTATTATTTAAATAATTTTTTACTAATGTTTTATTAAAAAAACATTCCAAAGTGATAGTTATTATTATTTTCTAAACAATGTGGTTTTGACATTTGAAATAAAATTAAAGGAATATTTGTTTTAACATTTACAACATGAACATATTTTTCAACCATCATAAACACTCAATTATTTAATAAATCCCTTCAATGTTTTAATGGTTCTTTTAAAATAAAATATTTTCTTTACTATTATGGAAATTTTTATATTTGAATGAAGATATTAAAAAATTAAAATGATATTTTCCTCAAGAATGTTTTAATGATATTTTTTAGGAGTTTTAATTCATCAATGACAATAACCTTTGCCGTTATTTATGTTTAACTTTGTATATAATCCCATGGAACCATCCTTATTTATTATTTAGATTCATTATTCTTATTATTATGACTATGAAATTATTATGAAACCTATTTATTTTTTCAGGGGTTATACTATGATTGATTGATGAAATGATTATGAAACTATATTTCTTCACATGTTATGATAGGATGATATGATGAATGTATAAGGATTTATGTAAAAAATGTTTGGATTATATGATGGATGGGACCTATATATCGCTCTAATGAATTTGGTAATCATTTATATCCCATGACATTATTATGGAAAATAAGATGATGTGATTGATTCGCTATAAGAAATAAGCTATTGTTCCTGATCAACTCTGGGAAAAAAGTCATATTAATTGATCCAATATAAAAAATAGGTGATGATTCCTGATCTGTTGTGTTATGGGAAGTAGGTAGGAGTTCCTAATTCACTTTGATTTTATGGTATCATTAGTTAACCTTGATATATGAAATTGTTTCTATTCTATGATGGGGAAAAACTTATTTGAAATGAACATATGGTTCATGATTTATTTATGATTATTTATCACTAGTATGATGAATGTATTTAAAATGATAATGTTATATTCCATGAATCATGTTTATTATCTTTGATTGATTGGGTATAAACCTTGTAATTTGTGCTCAGGAAATTATAACCTTATTCTTATCTTATTTCTTCCTATGATCATCAGTTGACATATTCAGTGTTTATCTTTATTCATCATCTCATGACACCCTTTCATTTGTTTTATTTCCACATGTTATGAATAAAGTTTCAAGTAGGGTATGAATATATAGTATAATAAATTTGAAGATCTTTTTTGAGGATATTTAATATCTTTCATGAAATAAGAAAACTATGTATGTTTATTCAAAATACAAAAAATATATACTATCTTCATGCATGTAATTGTGAACATTATTAAATATTTAACAAAAAATATGTAATATTTATGTATAATTTTTTGTTTCATTTTTTTATGAATTTGTGAATGTTTTTGTTTAAATTTGGAAAATATGATGTTAAAACTATATTGTGATACCTATGGATATGTCTAAGGTAAATTCTTAGAAAATGTCAATGCATAGAAAAATTCTTTATAATTTTGTTGAAGTATATAGTGAGTTGTTTCTAAGAAATTATATCAATTTCTATATACAATAGCTGGATGTGGCTCTAGAATAGTTGAAACCTAAGGTAATAACTTCAAAAAGGTAACATTTGGCTTTGAATTGATCATCACCTAATGTTTGATGTTGGGCCTTACTATACACCTAGTTTCACGCACTTGAGGGATATGTTTTGGGAATTTACAAAATATATAGAAACCATCAAGATGGATTTGAATAAATGATGATCTAGAATAAACTAGGATATAACTATGTTTTCATATATTGAAAAGAGGGTGTCATGGTTTAGATTTCCAATTAATAAATTTTCATCATTAATCACTCTAATAAATACTGTTTGATGGTTCGGAAAACCTCAGGTTTTGGAGATATAATGATGATGTTGAGGTGGTAATATATAATCTAAAATATTGAATTTTTTCTATTTATGTTTTTTTATATTAATCATGAAAAGTATCTTAGAATGTTAATTCCTATACTCAAATATTGGATGTTAAATTAGTAGTGAAATCCTTTAATGGTACAATGATCAGATCTTAAGTCTATGATTCATATAAAATTCATGTTTATGGGAATTTACTTCTTATGAATAATGTTATTCTTACTTTGGATGAATTTTTTGTTATCTTATACATGTAGTGGATTTTCTACATAAACCCCACATTGATTCACAAGGAAGGGGAGTTACATTTTATATTACAAACCAAATTATGGTCATTTATTATTTTTATGATAATTATGAACTTCTAATGGAGATCACATCCTTTGTATGGGTCCTGATTCAAATTCAAAAAGGGTGTTTATATTAGATAGTGGGGAGAAACCCAAAATCAATGATATTCCTTTTTTTTCAGAACTTTTTTGATTTTTTTAGATGAGTTTCATATTATTCCACCATAACATAAAGTTGAGTTCTAAATAAAACTTATACATGGTGTTACTTCTATTTCAAATAATCCATATTGAATTAACCTGATTAAGTAGCATGAATTGAAGAAGAAATTCCATGAGAATATTAAAGATTTTATTTATTTGGCTAAGTGGGATAACATGGGGTGAACCTATTCTTTTTTTAAGAAGAAATATGGATCGATGTGACTCTATATTGATTATCAGAAACTAAACAAGATCACAAATAATTAAAATTATTCTCTACCCCATATTGATGAGTTGTTTGATTAGTTCTATTAATCTAAAAACTTTTATGAGATTGAACTTAATTTTTAATATAATAAAATGAGGGTCGAGAAGGAATATATACCTAATAAAACATTCATTATAATTTGTAGACACTATGAATAGATATTGATTCCATTTTTATTACTAATTACGTCGATATAATTATGGTTTTAATAAATAGAGTATTTGATATTACCTTGATCAATTTTTGGTAGTATTTATAGATGATATTCATATTTATTCAAAGGGAATGGAAGATCATGAACATCACATGATAATTGAATTAAATAACCTAATAAAAAACAAAATTTATTAAAAAACTTACATAGTTTGAATTTTGGCTACAATAGGTTTCTTTTTTTGGGTTATATAATCACAAGAGAGGCTATATCGATATATCCGTAAAAGTCCAATCTATTTTATATTGGCCCAAAATATCCACTAATGTAAAAATAAAATGTTTTCATAATTTGGATGTATAATATCATTGGTTTTTGGTGAATTTCTAGTGATTACCTACTCCACTCATTAGGTTAACTAAAACGGTAGCTATGATACTTTACATAAATGAATGTTAAAAAAATTTAAGGAACTAATGATATGGATAGTCAGATTACCTATGGTAACATTACCCTATAGTGGATAAGGATTGTAATATACAATGATTCATAGATGAAGGAATTAGTATATTTCCTCATGAATAATTATATGGATATAGAATATGAATCATGACAATTGAAGGTTCATGAGAAAAAGTATCCAACTCATGTTTTGGAGTTAATTGGACTGATTTTTCATTAAACACATGGTGGAAATTTGTTTATGAAGATACGTGTGATATATATAGATCATAATAGTATAAAGTATATATTCACATAGATGGAGTTTAATGTTTTCTAGATAAGATGGATTTTTTCTGATTAGTGATTATGATTATTCAATATATTACCATCTTAGAAAAAAGAATAATGGGGTCGATTATTTGAGTCAAAAGTATAATTTTAGATTATATATGATAAAGATCACAAAAGATTCAATATTTATGTATTTCCAATGGTTGCATATATAAATAATTAAGGAAGGGGGAAATGATATATTTCTCAAATAACTGTTCAACCATTAATCCATGTTAAGATTAATAATGAGTAGAATGAAGATGTAGAGCTATAGTGGATGTTATGAAATGTTCATATGTTTATAATTGAATATAATAGAATGATAAGGTTTAGTAACTTTGTACTTATCCCATTCATACCATGTTTGAATAAGGATCTATTAGAGGAAGCTCATAGTTCTTCATTCTCTATTCATCAGGATTTTATAAGGATTTCTAATGATTTTTAAGAGTATTTAATGTGGGATAGCATGAATGGAGATATTACATAGTTTGTATCTCGATTCATATTATTTTATCATGTTAATTATGAGATAAAAATGTTTATGGGGATGTTAAAACCATTAATTATTCCATAATGTTAATGAAAAAATATGATAATTGATTTTTTCTTTGGACTCCCAAAAGTATCTACTATGAACAATGTTATATATGTTGTTGTTGATTGCCTTATAATGTCATAGAATTTCATTTATATCAGATAATATTACTCTCCAAATAAGACGACCTAGATATTCATTAAGGAAGTGGTAATATTTCATGAAGTTTGACATTTTGTTGTGTCTAGTTGGGATTTGAGGTTTTCCCTCATGTTCTGTAGAAACCTTAAATAATATCTAGATAAAGAGATTAGTTTTAGTATTGCGTATCATTATAAGAAATATGGTCAATCTAAAAGAAACATTAAAACCATAATTTATATTTTGATATCATATTATATGGATTTAAACGGTGATTTGTATCAATACTTACCACTAGTCTTGTTTCTTTATAACATTAGCTTTCACTAGAGTATTCAGATGCACAATTATAAATAAATACATGGAAATAAGTATAGAAATAAAATTTTATCACTTGAATTTGGTGAAGGAAATCTATTAAGGAAATATTTATCTGAAAAAATGGAAGATAATGTTAGATATATTTAGAAACATATAATGATAACAATATATCGATAGAAATGTTATCCTGTTAATCATCTACATGATAAAGAGTTTGAAGTTAGTGACAAGGTTATTATTTTAATTTATATATAGAATAAGGTTTTGTGATTTGTTAATGATGGAAATTTGAGACCTATGTATACTGTTCCTTTCGAGATTCTTGATCGAATAGGGGTAATCTCTTATCAAATGGCGCTTCCACCAAAAATCTCTCATGTTCATGATGTGTTCTATGTATCTATCATGTGTAAGTTTATACCTGATCCGTTACAAGTAATGAAATCATAAGTCATATCAATGGATCACTATTATTTATATTAATATCAAGCTATGGATATTCCAAATCATATAAAAAAATCATAATGAAATAATACCACGTGCCATATCAATATTTTGTGACAAAAACAACAACTTGAGAAAGTTACATGGGAACTGGAAGATATGCTGATAAAGAAATATCCTTAGTTATTTATATTGGAAAGATAGAATTTATAAGGTGAAATTAATATTTAAGGGAGGTATAATGTTACCCCTAGATTTTATGATTTTTTTAGATAATTATAATATATTCTATATCATGCATTACACGTAACCCCATGTTTTAGTAAACTATGATATACTATTAATATTATTATTTACACATTACAGGTAAATCCTAGACATTAATTTTGGGGGAATGATTATTAATAACCAAATTTTTAATATTATATATTACTATATTATATAAATAAAATTATTGATAAAAAATTTCTTTATTTTTATTAATTTCATTATATGATTAGAAAATACTTTTTTCCTCAGAAAAGGTTTTTATGTGTTCTTGTGAACAAATAATAAATTTAATTTTTTCTAATTATAGAAAATTTATTTGAAAAAATGAACCTAATTTTTTCAATCAACCTTTGAAAACTATCTTGGGGTGATATCTTTTTAATTTTTTTTGATATGCTTAATTTCTTATTAAAAGTGAAAAATGGTAGTTCTTATTAATAAATATATTTTTAAAATAATTTAAAAATTAATAATTTTTAAAAAACTGTTTAAAAGTAAAAATAAATAAATTATTTTATAATTTATTTAATTTAAGTCATTAGAATAAATCTAATATATAATTTTGATATTAAAATTGTTCATACTTATGATCATTTTCTCTTTTTAAAACCACTTTTCCATCATGTGTACATGTTTTATTTAAATCAAGTTATTCCATTTTTTTAATATAATTTGATAAAAACAGATTCCATATTTGGAACCACGATAACTTATGTTTTATAATAAGTCTTAATTAATTTTTGTACATATATTATGGTAAAAACAGAAAAAACATTACTTTGGTTATGGTTAAAACAAGGTTTTTCACATTACATACACATGTGTTAAAATTAATTTTCAACCCACATAGGATCATTATTTAATAAGAATGATTTAATATTTATAATTATTTCATTCTAATTATCTAATAATTCACATTTTATTTTTAGGCATAATGTATAAATTTACAAGGTAAATAAAAAGAGATTAGTTATCATGGTGAGAACTAAAATGGTAAAAATAGTAAACGACGATGATAAGAGAAAAACATGTTTAAAAAAAGTGTTTTTATGATTGAGGTGTGGATAAACCATAGAATCCCAAAAATCCATTAGTAATCAATTTTTGAGGGACATGACTTGAGATTGACTAACTAATACTTAATAGTTTTGGGTATTTACAAAAATGTCACTCCTCCTCACTTACAAAAGGGAACCTCCAAAAATCATTCATTAACACCTCTTAAGCTAGTTGACTTGACCAAAAACTATATAAATATCAACCAAACATCCTTATCCATGTCTTAGAGCATATTTGTTTCCCAAAATCCCAACACTAGGTCCCTTATTAAGATATCCCAAAGAGGGTTTTCTAGGTAAAGGTATTCATCTTCACTAAGCTATTTTGTTTGTGATTCTCTTAACACCTCTAATCATGTTATAATAAATAAAAATATAATAAAACCACTATATACCACATAATGATATGTTTTTATGTAAATTTAATAAATTATATAAATCTCCCCTTCTATGAAATGAGAAATGAATCTTTAAATCATGTGTAACAACCATGGTACTTATAGAATAATTTACTTTCATTTTGGAATTAAAAAGTTAAATTCATTATAAACATATAATGAAATAAGTGATATTTATATCAATTAATGAATATTTATTAATATAATAATAACCTCATCTATGAGAGTATAAATAAAATTTATGTATATTATAAGTGAGGATATGATATATTTATATCATTGAATTAGTAATTGTTTTTGAAAATTATTAAAGTGTGAGTATTTTTATGAGCCATAAATATTTATATCAAATTTTATAAATGAAAAAATTATTTAAAAGAAGAAATATTTTCAAAAATAGTGTCATAAATTATTTTAGTTTTTCTTGAGATTATAAGAGAATTTAATGATACTTTTATTAATTTTTCAAAGGGTTATAAAATCTATTAGAATTTTAAAATTGGTATTTTTTGAATAAATTAATATTTTAATTAAAATTAAAGTTTATCTTATTTATAAAATTATTCTCAAGATATTTAGTTTATTTTTGAATTATACTCATCGAAAAATGGTTATAGTGAATATTTGGGGTTTTTATGAAATACTTGAATTGTTTGTGATTAGTAAAATACAATAATTTTTGGTTTATATACATTATAAGATAAATACAGTATTCTTAGAGTCATGAATGATTCTATCAACATAATAGAGAACATACCATCAATATTTTAATATATATTTTATGATAATTCTAAAACAATTCAATTTCTTGATCAAAATTAATCAACTATTGAATATAATGAGAAAACACCCATCTCTTCCACTATATAAATCATCCATCACCACCTCTTCTCCACAAAACTCAAAGCCTTGTATCTTGATTGTTTTCCTCCCAATTACCTTCACAAGCCTCTTCCATACTTCCAATATCTACTGGTCTCACCAAAAGGCCAAAACCAAGTGCCTTAGTGAGGTTCTCAAGGAGGAGAATTCAATAGGCAGAATCCTCATTTTTTTATTTTACCTTATTTTCCCTTTATATTATTTTATTAATATCTCATTATATCCATTTATCCACATGGTATATAAACTCCAATCTATTATATATAATTTCATTTTATCGGGTTTATTAAAAAATTCATCGTAAAACTCTTTCTCTTCTCCCTTTCATTCTCAAAATGAGAATATCATCCGTAATGTGCCTATTTTCCAACATCGTGGATGATACAATTTCATTCTCCACTAGAATCTTCAAGTATGGAAATAAATCCATTATTATGGTTAAATAATATTTTATTAAACATATTATATTTTAAAGATGATATTTGATAAAATGATATAAGTTCATGATGATCATAAAAGCTGCTAATAATTTAAATCATTTTCATTAATGTTTTATCTAATGATTCGTCCTAATATCAGAAAAAATGACACATGATATAATTTAAAATTATGGAAACATATTGACACCATTTTTTTCCACTTCTGTATTTTTTCTTCCATCCAACAAGAATATCCATAATGAACCAACCATGGGAGCAATGAAATAAATGCACCTAAAATAATGAAAATCACAACATATTATTAATAAATTGGTGGAAAATATGTTATGATAAGATAATATTGTTAATTATAAATATTAATAGGGTTTTTTATATAATAATAAAACTATTTATACCCTTATATAGTAGTTTTTACCACGTTTGAAATAATACTAGCCCAGGGAAAGATACTTTCTTTAAAAATCCTCTTTTAAATTTCTATTTTTTTAAAATTCAAAAGGAATGTTTTTATAATGAAAGTATTCTTTTTTATGATTATTTTATGGTTATTTATAATTTTTTTAGGTTTAAGGGTGGGAAATATAACTCACTTTAATGAATTTTTTATGTTTATCTGGTAGGATAACCATAATTTTTATTCTAAATGTAACTGCAATGGTTACACCATAAGGTAGTCATGGGGGTTAAATTTTATGGAAGTCGTGAGGATTAAAAATAACATGTTAGTTATGAGGGATTAAATATTATGAAATTAATGTATCAAGTTACCTATATGGTTTTATTCATGTTTTCTATGTTTTAAGGAATCTCAGGTTTGTATAGAGTATGTATATGATACTTTAAGGGTGATAAGTATATCACGTGATAATGATTTTATATATGTTTATGTATTCATGGAATAACATTTTACTTCCTTATTTTTATATACCATAATGATATTTTTGTTCATATACCATTTTTTTAAAATATTTTTCATAGTGTTAAAGGATTGTTATGAGAATAATAGAATACACCATAAAGGTTGGGAATACATCATGTTTTATTAAAAAGTTTTGTATAATGGATGAATTGGAAACTATTTAATAGTGTACACTTTATTTTTCTTATGATATTTTCATGTCTGTTTTATAAATTAATTCTATAAAGCACTAAACTGAAATTATCTTTGGTAATATAATAAGTGTACTCTGGATGAATTAACTAGATAATGTAATATTTAAGGTCGGTTCCTTATAGTCGATATTAGGCCACAATTTAGATAACATTTGTGGTTATTATGATGTTAGTAATAACACCATAAATTATTTATACCCTAGTTTTATGTTGAAATTATATCGCATTTAAAGATTACCATAGTGATGTTTCTATGATATGTTTGTTCAGAATGGTTTTCCACATAATAAACATGGAAGATGAAGTAGAAATACACAGAGAGAACGATATCGTCCCGAATCTATAACCTTTAATAGTGGAAATTAAAATCCAAAATTTTGTGATAGTAATGTATTAGTTGGCGCATGATATAAATGGTTGTGTTATCCATGAAATTTCAGAACCATAACTACCACAACAGAACATGATGATAGTGAAACATTTTATAAGGAAAAACCCTCCTTCTTTTAGTGGATATTCTAACCTAGTAGAAGCTGAAAGGTAAATTAAATCCCTTGAAAAGATATTTTATGTAATGAGGGTGTTATGTTAATAAATGGGTTAGTCATTCTATTTATAGTTTTAAAGGTGATTTCGACCAGTGGTGGTAAATGTTAAATAATATTAGAGATTGTGATGAGATTGATGACTTAGAATGGGATGAATTTAAGAATCTGTTACTTGAAAAATATTTTGTTAAGGAAGTTCAGAATTCGGATGGAAAAGAAATTACATGAATTGAAACAAAATAATTAAGACTCATTAGATTTTTAGAAATAAAACATCACCTGATTTTCAAGATATGGTCCAAATCTTATTCATGATCTTGTTAGTAAGATCATTCATTTCTACTTAGGTTCAAAAACAAGATACAAAATGGCATTGGTCTCTTGTGAATTCAAAAGTAATTAAAACTTGCTCAATGTACTGAGAGGGTATAAATGATTTTTTTGATAATCATGTGCACATCGAAAGCAATCAGAAGAAATGGTACATATGGAAGGAAGTGGGTAAGATTAAATCAAAGGAATATGAAAGTAAGAAATTACAGTTTTCATTTTGTTATTATCATGGTATAACCCCCCTTGGGAATGAATTAGAAAAAGTAGGATATGTAATTGATTTGTAAATTTCAGATATATGGATCGAGATGGAAATGAATATTATCTGAATATTATTTTTGATAATAAGATTGTAAATTATTTTAAATGTGGCAAGATAAGGAATTATTAAAATTACTTCCAAACGAAATACCTGACTGATGGGATGAAACCAGATCATAAACAAAAATGTGTAGTGAGATACTTTATGAATACTTTAATTGATGATGGGCTATCCAATGAATTGGTATCAAGTACTTAGTTTATTCACTTAGATTTTGTGAATGTTTTGTTTGATATAGGGTCTACACATTCCTTTATTTAAGAAAAATTTTATAGTAAATTGGGAATTTCACCTCAGAAAATGAAACTAGAACTTACGGTTAAAACACTATGGTGGAAATATTATATTATATAAGAATTATAATAATCTTATTGTTGTTACATATGGAAATTAATTACCTTCAAACGTTATTTTTTCACTTAGAAGAGATTGATGTAACTTTGGGTATGGATTGACATTCTTTTTATCAAGATAATATAGATTGTAGAGATACCGATTTTTTTTTTCAAAAATTGTTTATTATTTTATAAAAAAATGAACCCATAAAATTGATATCATATCAAGAATCTGAACAATTGTTAAGAGATGGAAATGAATGTTATCTAGCATACATTGTTGAAAATATAGGAAACCTCTATATCAATGATGTTCTAGTTATAAATTTATACCTATATGTTTTTTGAATAAGTTTCCTAGTGTTATACTTGATTAAGAAGTTGAATTTATTATTGACTTAGTTGTAGATGGTATGGAAACTTCAAAATCCACATATCAAATGGTCCAAGTTAAAATTCTTGGACTGAAAATTTAGTTAAAATAATTTCTTGATAAAGGCTTCATTAATCCTAGAACTTCACCATGGGGTGCCCCTATATTATTTATTAAATAAAAATATAGTTCCATGAGACTCTTCATTTTTTAAAGATCTTTGAATAACATTATAGGTAAGAATAAATATCCATTTCCTCATATCGATGACTTGATTGGTCAGCTTCAAGGAACTCAATATTTTTTCATGATTGAATTGAGATCCAGGTACCATCAGATGATGTTGAAGGAGGATGATATTATGAAAATATTTTTATATACTAGATATGGTAATTATGATTTTGTTGTTATTCCATTTGGTTTAACAAATTCCTCTACTATATTTATAGATCTTATGAATATAATATTCCATGAATATTTGGATAAGTTTGTTGTTTTCTATTTATGATATTTTGATGTTTTAAAAAAGTTACGATGATAAAGAAAAACATTTAAGTATTTTCCTATATACTATCAAAGAAAATATGTTATATGATAAATTTATAAAATGTTATTTTTGGTTGAAACATATTTAATTTCTTGGTAACATTGTAAATAAGGATGGAATAATAGTTGATCCTTCTAAAAAAGTGATTGATGAATGGAAAAGACCTAAAAATGTTCTAGAGAATCATATTTTTTCTTGGATTAGTAGTCTATTACTGATGGTTTGCTAAAAAAATTCATGAACGTAAGATTGTAACTTTTCACGGTTATCTAACTCGCTAACTAAGTTAACACAAAAGGGGTTAAATTTATTTGGACAAAAGACTGTGAATTTTTGTTTTCCATAACTAAAATGAAGATTAGAGAATGATCTAATTTTGGAACTAACTTCAAAAAAGGGTTATTTTGTCACCTAAAATGACGATTCATTAAAGGGACTAAGTTTTGTTCTAATATAGAATGATTAGGTACTTTCTTATTCCTTAAGACAACTGAAACCATGTGAATTAAATTATCCCACACATGATTTGGTATTAAAAACTATTTTTTTCACTTTGAAATTTTGGAGGAATCATTTATATGGAGGTAAATGTGAAATATATAATCACCATAATAGTTTGAAGTATATATTCACTCAGAAGGAATTGAAAATGAGGCAGATAAGATGGATTTAACTCATAAAGGATTATGATTTCATGATCAATTTCCATCCATGAAAAGTGGAAAATGTGGAGGATTCTTTAAGTTGAAAACATCATAAATCATTAACTATGATACATTTATAACATGAAAATTGGATTTAACATTTTATGTATTTATTCTTGTACATTTTTAAGGATAGCAATTTCATTATTTTTGTTTCATGTTTTAGTACAATCTTCTCTCACAGAAAGAATTAAAAAAGCACCGAAGGAAGATTGTGAGTTACAGAAAATCGTTTAAGTGGTCAATTAAGGTAAATTTAAAAAATCTAATGTTCATAATGATTTTTTCTTGAGATTGGTAAATAGATTATGTGTGCCTATTGATTTTCATCTAAAAAAAGTATTGTTAAGTGAAGCTTATAGTTCTCTTTTATGATTTCACCCTAGAAACACTAAGATGTTCATAGAACTTTGGGAGTATTACTGGTGGGATGGAATAAAAAGAGAAATTGTTTATTTTACCATAAAATATTTGATATATAAATAGGTTAAAGCATAGTGAAACAGACTAAAAGGGGTTATTAAGTATTTTCTAGTGCTACAGTGGAAATGGGAAAATATATCCCTTGATTAGGTGGTGGGAATACCAAATACTTCAAAAAGAAACCATGCGATTTAGGTTTTTTATTGATTAAATAAATCTTCACGTGTCCTTCCTATACGAGATACCATGTATTTGAAATAGATTTTTGAATAGTACCTAAATGAGATTGTTAGGCTATATGGAGTTTCCCTATCTATTGTATCTGACAGTGATATGAGGTTCACTTTTAACTTTTGGAAAGTACTCCCAAAGTCATTAGGAACTGAATTAAATTACAACACAACCTTTAATCATCAATTTGATAGACATACCGAGTGAACAATTTAGACATCAGATAATATGCTTTGATCTTGTTCAATGGATTATGAGGTATGTTGGGATTAGTAACATTATTTAGTTTCGTTTTCTTATAATAACAATTTTTATTCCAGCATATAGATGAAACATTTTTAGGTACTGTATGGAAAGTGGTTTCAAACTCCATCATTTTGGGAAGAATTTAGGGATAGGAAGTTGATGGGATGAGAATTAGTATAGGTGGTCACTGAGAAAGTGAAGATGATCCAATAATATATGAGGAAAACTCATAGCAGGCCAAAACATTATGTTGATGACATGAGGGAAGAATTTTCTTTTGACGTAGGTGACCATGTTATACTTAAAATACATCCATGGAAAAGTTTTATACATTTTGGTAAGAAAGGAATGCTATTTCCATGGTTCATTAGACCTTTTTTTAATCTAGGAGAAACCAATTGCCTATCAAATAGCTTTTCCATCAATATTGTTTTAGTCCCACAATATTTTTCATATTTTGATGTTGAGAATGTATGTGCTAGATTAATCTTAGGTTTCTATCAAAGAAATACTTCATCAAAAGAGATTATTTTTTACAAAGAGAAACATATTTATATTCTTGATCATAGAAGGCTAGTATCAAGGAATTAAGTAATTAATTAGGTCAAGGTTTTGATTCAAAACCCACACAGTTGAAGAAGTAACATGGGAATCTAAAAATACTATGAGAAAATTATCCTCACTTTTTAAAAAAATTAAATAAAAAATTTTAGGATTCAATTTATAGAAGGTTCGGATAATGAAATAACTAGGTAATTTTAATATAATATATTTTCATTCTATAAATAAATAATTAAATCCATTAAAATTTATAATGAAATAAGTGATATTTATAGAACTTTAGGAATCTACAATAATACAATACTAACCTCACCTATGAGAGATTAAATAAAACCTATGTATCTTATAAGTTAAAATATTATATATTAATATTTACTGAAAAAGTAATGATTTTTTTTGAAAAATATAAATTAACTATGGGAAATTTTTGTGAGTCATAAATATTTAATTAAGATTTTATAATTAATATAAATTTTTAAAATAAAATATATTTTCATGAAATAGATTCATATGTTATTATATTGTTGGCTTATGATTATAAAATAATTTTATGAGACTTTAATTAATTTTTCAATGTTTTATAAAATCAGGTATAAATTTAAAATTAGTAATTTTAAAATAAATTATTAATTTAATTAAAAAATAAATTTCAATTATTTATAAAATTATTTTCGAAAAATGGAGTTTAATTTTTAATTCTACATTTCAAAAAATAGTTTGGTTATTTTTTGGTTTTTTTGAAAAACATGAATTCTTTATGAATAGTAAAATACTGTAATTTATGGTATATATACATTATAAGATATACACTATTCCTTGAGTCATGAATGATGTAAGAACAATAATATTGTAATTTACTTCATTAATTTAAAATATTTTATGGTAATTCTAAAACTGTTTATACACTTGATCCAAATTAATAAACTAATTTATATAATAATGAGAAAACACCCCTCTCTTCCACTATAAGTACCACCCCTCACAACCTATTCTCCTCACACATAAAATAATTTTAGTTTTATTAATATACTCTAATTACTTTCATAATCCTCTTCTACATGTCCAAGACCTACCGATCTCACCAAAAGTCCAAAACCAATTTCTATAAGGAGGTTCTCAAGGTGAATAATTCAAGAGGTAAAATCCTCTTTCTTTTCAGTTTACTTTATTTTCAATTTGTTTTATTTCATTATTATATCCTAATATCCCCTTATAAAATTGAAAAAAAAACTAAATTATATTATATATACTCTAAATTTACCATATTGATGGAAAAGTTAACCATCAAACTCTTTCCCCTCACACTTTTATTCTAAAAATGAGAACATCATATGTGACATGTCGATTTACCACCATCATGGATGATACACATTAATTTTCCGTTACCTCCAAAACTGTAGGATGTAAAAACATTATCCTGGTTAAATAATATTTTATTATTCATATTATATATTAATCATGTTATTAAATAAAATTATATAAGCTTGTGTTGGTCTTAAAAACAACCAAAATAAATTAAATATTTTTTATTAATGTTTTATCTAATGATTCATCGCCATATCAAAAAACAAATTGATATAAGGTATAATTTAAAATTTTGGAACCATATTAATGCCATTTAATTCCACTTATGTAGTTTTCCTTCCATTCAAAAAGAAAATCCATCATGAAAAAACCATGAAAACCCTGAAATAAATGCACCTAAAACAATGAAAATAATAAACTATTACTAATAAATTGGTGGAAAGATGTTATAAAAAGATACTAAATATAATTATAAATATTAATATGGTTCTAAAATAAATTAATAACACTTTTAAAACAATTATAGAATAGTTTTTATCACTTTTTATGTACTATGAACCCAAGGATAGAGATTTTTCATTAAAAATACTCTTTTAAATTTCTATTTCTACAAAAATCTAAAGGAATGTTTTTATAATTAAATTATTCTTTTTATGACTATTTTATGGTTATTCATATTTTTTTATGATTACGGTATGGAAATATATATCCCTACAATGAATTTTGTATGTTTATGTTGTAAGTTGAACGTAATGGTTATTCCATGAGTAACTGCGATGGTTATAGAATATGGTAGTAATTAGGGTTACATTATAAGGTAGTAATGAGGGTTACAAATCATATGGTAAACATCACAGTACAATATTATATAAGTAATTTCCCAAGTTTCATATTTGGTTTTATGTATGTTTTCCTTGTTTTATAGAATCTCATGTTTTAAGAAAGTAAGTATATTATACTTTATGGGTGTGGAGTAAATCTTTTGAATATTACTTTATATGTGTATAATAATTCATGGACTACCATTATTTCCTTTTTTTATATCACTTATTGAGATTTTAGGCCTCATACCATGTTTTTAAAATTTTATTTAAAGGGTTTAAATAGTTTAACGGAATATAATAACCCAAGATGAACGTTGTGGAGAATTCATGTTTTATTAAATAATTTTTTATTATGGAATAAATGGACACTATTTTAGTAACATACACATTGTTTTTCGTATGGGATATTCATGTTTGTTATATAAAATAATTATCTAAATCTCTAAAATTAAAAGATATTTTTTAATGTAATAAGTTTACTCAAGTTGAATTAACTTGATAATTTAATGTTTAAGGCCAATTCCTTATATCGTGTGTGTGGAGGACTACCACCACATGAACTGATGTAATTAATTATTATTCACTACCTCTAACAGGTGCATATAATGATTGATTTAAATTTTATGTATTATATTTAGTACATAATTTTACTTATATAATTATAATATCTCATATAAATTTTTACCTTCCAATCATTTGGAAAATGATAACATTACTTTTGCAGATGTGGGGACTACCGCCTCCACAAAGAGATGTTACGTGTTTTTCATTTTATTTTGACATGGATGGTAAAAAAGATAGATTAAATGAATATATATATAACATATATGATATAAAATTGATCTTGGAATGTATAATTAATATTTACATTTCTTTCATTCCATCTGTTGATAAAATGGACACAACATTCATGTGTATATATGACTTACCGTCTCAATAAACAGTGTATTTCAATTTCTACCTCAAACTTTTTTCGATTACAATATATAAACATATAATGAATAAATATGATATTTATATCATGTTTAAATTTATGTATATTATGTAACCATGATCAATGTAAAAGGACTAAAAAACCAAAACAAACCATACATGGAAAAGAAATCAGTTATTAACCAAAACATGATTATTTATAAGGAGGTGTTAATAAAAAGGTAATAAATATTAATAATTAAATCATATATGCTATGATATATATATATATATATATTTATTTATGGTTATATAGTTGTTTTATAAAAAAATTAAATTTATTATACATGTGTTTTCAACATGTGTGAAGAAAGATGAGACTTGAGGTAAATGATTCTGGCTCAAATTGTCTTCATTGGGATAAATTTTATGTTATTAACATATTTTAATTTATGAGTTGTATATATAACTCAATTTACATGTAATATCATGAATATAATTATTTTCCTGATATTTATAGTTCCATTTAAATTTATTCTTTCATGGGTATTATGATTCAAAAGATACCAAATTCGTAAAGGATTAATGTTACTATCTCTCTGATTATTAAGATTGATTATTATTAATTTTATAATAATGAAACATTGTGATATATATCTCAAAAACTCTTTATATTTATTCTCCTATGTTTATATCATGAAAATAAATATTTTGTTTTCATTCTTTTCTCTTAAATAACTAAATATGATAAAAGATCAGATTTAGAAAAAAGTACCACATTTCTATCTTCAGTAGAAAATCATATTTCTTCTTTATACATGTTTTCTAAAAAAAATTAATGAATGTTTATAATACTACTGGATAAATATTTAATGAAAAAATTAGCCGTGTTTTACTTTTTTTAAAATTGAATCGTATTTTCTTCTTCAGAATGAGGTAGGTTTGACTTTTTATAATAAATATGAAAGGTTATATTATTTTAACATGCATGGAATGAAAAAATAGTTACACCATAGTAAATAGTCAATTATTTTAAGTATAAATTTTATGTTTTCAAGGTTCTTTTCAAAGAAATTTTTTTATTATTTGGTATGTTTTTAGATTTTAAAGAATTAATTTTAAAATGAAAAGGATGTTTTACTTAAGAATTTTCTAATGATATTTTTTAAAATTTATATTCATTAATGAAAATAATTTTTTTTACATATCATTTACTGGGTATACCATCCAACGGTACCCTCCTTATTCATTCTTTGGATAGTTAATGATTATGATTATGGTGATGAGATTATTATGAAAACCATTTCTTTTTTCCAGGGGTTATTCTATTATGGAGCAATGAAATGATTATGAAACCTTATTTCTTTGAATGAGTTTTGATATGAGGGTATTATTAATGTTTAATGATTTTAGAAAAGAAAAATGTAAGTATTATATAATGTTTCGGAACTATATATCCCTTTAATGAACAGGTTAAATAATTAAATGTCATTATAAAATTATGGGAAACCATAGTATGTGATTAATTTACTATGGGAAACAGACAGATGTGCTAGATCTACTATGGGAAATGAGTTAGTGTGCTTAATTTACTATAGTAAAATAATAATGATTCTTGAACTATTATTTTATTGGAAATAGTTTTGTATTCATGATCCACTATGATTCGATGGTATTAGTAGTTAACTTTGACTTATTAAATGGTTTTCATACTTATAATGGTGTAAAAATTATATGATAAGAACATTTTATTCATGACTGATTTGTGATGATTTCTCATTCTTGTGATTCATGTATTTGAAAAGATAATGTTTTATTCCACGAATAATTTTTGTGATCATTGAGAGATTAGGTATGAACCTATAAGTTATGTTCAAGATCTAATACTCTTATTGTTATTTTATTCCTTCTTATGATCATCGATTAGTATCTCCCTTGTTTAACCTTATTGAGCATCTTAGTTCACCCATTATTCTGTTTCATTTCCCTATTTCATGAAGAAATAGTTAAGTAGGGTATAACTATGAAAAGTACTAAAATGGAATATCTTAATTAAAATTTTTGGTGATTATTAAAAACTAAGAATAATATATACCTATTCTCCAATAACACAAAATATTAATGGTCCTCATGAATGTAATTGTGAAATATATTGAGTATTATTCTAGAAATATGTAACATTTATGTATTAAAAGTCAATGTCATTTTAAATAAACATGAATTTATCTTATTTTATGATTTGGAGGGATCTCTGTGGTGGGAATCCTAAGGAGGAAAATCAAGATTTCTATGTCATTGATTGGTGATATATAGAGGGTCTACCTATTTTATACCATGGGAAGGACTTTTTTTGGTATTTTGTTAGTTGTGGTCATGAAGATGACCTGCACTATAGCTATTATTTCTCTAATGGAGACTTTCTTCATAAAAGACACTCTAAGGAGGACCTTAATCATGGGTGATTATTGATTTATCCACTTTTAAGAAAGTTTGTGCCAATTGAATATTATGTTGTCATGGGGTGGGGTGGGGGTTCCACTACTAGTGCCACGAGGAAAACCAATATATCAATTGGATTGAACTTCATCTCAAGGAGTATAGTATCCATATATTTTAAAATAATATTTTTTGATTTTTTAATATATATTATAGGCTTATATTTCTTATTATTATACATTTAAAAAAAATTTCATATCATAAATAATGAGTATATAATAAATCTTATATAACTTAATTTATTATATTATTTTTTATATATAGTGATTTCTATTATTTTATGATCATATAATGATATATAATATTCTAAAACCCACAAGAAGATATTATGGCGTGATATAAAAGAAGAATGAGTTTTTTGGATTAAAATAATATATTTATTAATCTAAGATTATATATATATTTTATGTTATATATTATAATTTTTATTTTAAAATAAAATATTAATTGGTTATATATCTATTTTAGTAAAATTAGTTTTATATTTTGAATCATTATTCAAAAAATATATGAAAATTATTTTATTAAAAATTTATTAAAAAAAAGACACGATAGAAAGTCATAAATGTCATGTATAATAATTTAATTGATTAAAAATTGTACTAAAAATTTTATATATTCAATTTTTATTTCATTTAAATTTTTTTGTTTTTTTAATGGATTTATTTTTAATATAAATATTAAAATACAACTTGTTTATAAGTTGAGTAATACTTTTGAATTCAAAATTCCATTAAAAATAGTAATTGGTTTTTAAGTGGAATTATACATATTATTATATTTATATGTATGTAGTTATGGGTTTTATTAGGTGGTAGAAGACCATAAAATATCTCATGTGGTTGGGTGTAAAACTCTTAATGGCCCCTTATCTTGTAGGAATTTTAAGGAACTATAACAACATCACTATAGTAGAGGAAAACACTATAGCTGCTTTGAGACATATAATAGGTATTATTCATATTAGGTGTTTAGGTAGTATATGCAGTCATTATTCCTCTAGTATTACAATATATGTACTATGGGGACTATTAGTCAGGGAAGTGTTATCTACTAACCAATTTAAAAAGAGGGGTTTTCCTTAATAAAATGGGATTCACCCGTATCTTGTTAAAAATTCACATATAAAATGATTTGAAAATTATTATAAAAATATGGAACATGTATTATATGATAAGATATTAAAAATATAATGTAATATTTTTCAATTCATATAAATTGATTCTTTTGAACAAAATAAATATAAAAATAATTAACTATGTTGATGCGGTACTTCCACAGTAATGGAAAAGTACAAATTTAAGTCTTTAATACAATTTTTAATAAGGAATATGGATATTATTGAATTTAGAGATAAATATGATTATATTTAAATGATTTTGATTTATATTTATTAATTTTAAAATAATATAACATGTTAATTATATAAATACTTTCCCAGTGATTGAACAAGGTAATAAATGTCCAAATTATTATCTTTAAATTTTATAACGACAAGGATGAGTATAAAAACATATTATGATTATTTTTATATCATAATCATGATTACTAATAAATTATATTTATGTTGATAATTTATTTTAAAAAATAAATAATATGATAATTATCGAAAACACTTACACAGTGTCAATGTAGTGCTTATGAAAGTACGAGAAAAGTAAGAAAAAACAGTGGTTTCAAAATATATAAACTGTTAGGGTTTATATTAATTAAGAAGTAATAATATAATAATGGTTAATAATTATATAAATATTGAAATATTAATTTTATAATTATCTTGTTTTTTTAATGTGAATTCACAAAATAATTATGCTCAGTTGTAAAAACATTTATCTATTTAAAACATTATAACTAATGGATATATGGATTCTATGCGGTCTAATTTATAACAATATGACAAGGACACTAGATTAGAAATGAAGATGTTCATTTGATCAGAATACATAGTTCGAGTGATGTAATTCAGACGATGTATGCCAGTGTTATCTAGAGAGTGTGATAGATTAGTATACTAGATGATTTTTTATCTGGTGATATACTAGAAGAAATATATTATGATATCATCCGAGTGGGAGTAGTATATTGTTAGAGAAGGACTAGAAAACGAGATTCTTCATCCTATAAAAAGAATAATATATAATGATAGCCCTCAGTGTAATGAATCCCATGAATATAAGAGGGTGGTAGTGATTGAGTTAAATTATTGGGATCTATTATAAATAAAGGGTGTGATCACATTGCATTTGTATAGAGAATTGTAATCAAACTCTATTTCTCATGAATATTATTAATCCAATATTTCCCCCATGAATTAGGATTTATAGGAAAAAAACATATATAGAGTTGTTCTTTTGCATTTTATTTTTTTGTTTAGAACAAATCTTTTCATAGTCTTTTATATTCTATTACCAGAAGGGGTTTGTGTTCTAATGTGGTTCCATGGGTTCTCTTTTCTTCTATGTTCATGACATAATAAATTGGGTTCAAATTCCCTGAATTTTTCCCATGTTTTATGTTCTAGTGAAGGTTCATTGATTAGTTTTATTCTTTTTTGTTGTATTTTCTGAAGGGATTTGGGTTCCGATGGGGTTTCATGGGTGATTTTTCCATATATGTTCCAAAAATCACAACCCGGGTCCATATTCCAATAATTTTTCCTACGTGGTATGTTCTGGGGGATGTTCATTTTAATTTTTTATTAGATGATATCCATAGAACAAATATGTTGTATTAAATCTCATGGTTGGTGTGTTTTGGATGAAAAGTCCCTTGTTAAAGTGTTTAGGATATCAGTTCAGTAAAAATAGGTTATCATTTACATTATAGGATAAGATTCATAATAAATTCATGATTTATCACTTATATTTTTTGAATTAGTGGGAGTTGAAAAATTTCAGAGGAACGACATTTGATGAACATATGATCTGAATGGAAATGTTTAATGGAATATATTTTTGGTTCTATAAGTTTCACATAAGGGACTTCCTTTTGTAGAAGGAATATGATATTACATGGAATGGTTCCCATCCCTAAGTGATTAATGTGAAAGAATAAGAGAGGTTCTACAAGATAACCATAAGAATGATTTATATTTCACTTTACTAAAACATTTTGTTTAAAATATATTAGGTTAAAACTGCTTTAGAACTCATATAGACTATTATATATGTGTATAGAATAGTAACAGTGAGGAATACATTATTTTTATTCAGGAGAAATATTTTATATTTATTTCTAAGGGATATTATATTGCAGATAATATTGAAAACATTAATTTTATTTGGACGAATTTAGAGTTTTTAATGTTAATTTAAGATACGTTTAGTAGATTTTATTATACTTTATTCTCTCCCTAAATCATGGGATGCAATGGTGACTTTTAGGTGTAATTCTTGCAAAAAAAATGATATAAAATTCATGGATTTTGAGGAATTGACCTTGAATTTGTAAATTATTTATAGTTATATCCATGTATCTTATGAAAATTTATATAACATGAAATGATAGGGATGTATTGGTGGGTAAAAATTAACAAAAAAGGGAATGGAAAGAGGGGACACAACATGAGTATCTTAGCAGATTCTTCTCCCTTGTTTTAGTATCAATGGAAAAAACACACATCATGAAGGATTATAATGTATAGAGGGAGAATTACATATAGTATATATTTATAAGTCGATCTAAGAAAGAAATTTTATACAATAGGATATACTTTATTCTATGTTCCAACATTTCATTGGGGTATTGGTTGATAGACTAGAATCATTAATCCATTCTATCTCCATAAGAAAAAGTATGAGAAATTAAACTTCTATAGTATATGAATGGTTAATATCATAGATGAAAAATCTCTCAATATCATAGGTAAATGTGATTTTTTGATATAAACAATGAAAAAACGGATGCTGGATTTGAAGGATGTGTGGGAAATACTGAGGTTGAAGAAAAACATAATCTAGGTGGGTTAACTCACCAAACGAATTTTATGTATAATGATCATATATGGTATGTGAAATATTTCACATGATTATATAGTTTTTTCAAATGGAGTCAAATTAAAAAACTTACCTTATATGGGTATCATAATTATTATCACATATCAATGAGTTATATTCTAAAAAGTTATTCCGTGATCATTTAGGGAAAAAAATTGAAAAAGGGAAGAATCTACTGACTAAAAAAGGTATGTATATGTTTGAAAACATAGTGTATATAACATGTCAAGACAATATCATTGTGATGAAGTGGAAGGTGAATTTCAATATGGAATGGATAGAATACAAGAACTAGAATTTGGAGTTGGTTTACACAAATGTTTGGGTGAAATATTTATTATGTTGTCATAGAGGATCAATATTTTGGGAGTTTTCTCTCATCTAGGTGTCAGTCCTTCCAGCCCTTAGAGTCAGTGGATTTTAATTTTAATTAGTGGTGACTAGATGATTCAATGATATCAAATTTCACTAGTAGGGATTCGGGGGGGGGGGGGTACAATTTCAAGTGGGGTTCATCTATTCATTTAGGTGATGGTATAATGTTCCATTTGTTTTTGATATTCGAGTTCCTATTAGTGATTTATTCTGATGCGTTATGAATAATTTTTTATATGGTTTTTTATCCATATATTTTCATATCTCTTTGTGTGGTTGTTTTTCCTTGGAAACTTTTTCTTTTGGAATTGGATTCCATCTCCTCCAAATATACTCATATTTACCTATCCCTAATGCTATACATAGATGTAGTATTCCTCTATGGGGTCATTATTGTTTGGGATCATGTTGGTAGAATGCGTGTTGGTATCCAAAGGTGTGTGGAGGTAGTTTACTCAACTTGGTGGGGTTGGGGGGGTCGGATTGTCTCATGTGTGTTTTGGGTAAAGTGGTGATATTTTGATGTTCAGTGTGAAGTTGTGTTTGGTTGGGTCTCATTTCGAGCATTTTGAAGTTTGGATAACTCAGTGAGGATCGAAGATAGTTGAACATTGTGTGAGTCAGATTCTACTACTAGTCACATGTAAGGAGATGATTAAACGAAGGTGATTTTTTTGTATGAATTGTGACACCTGTTCTTCATTTTAACCCTCTCTTAGTGAAATATGACAACTGTTATGAGATGACGATTATAGTGATGTGACATCTGTTAAGGTGATAAGGATGATTATAGTGTCCATATGTGGATCACCTCAATTATTATGTGACATTGACATGACTTACCCTCCATTTTGGGTTATTTATTTCATCTTTTGAATTTTGAATTTGTGAAATGGAATTTGGTTTCTCTAATTCCATTATATATGTTAGGGTTTCCACTTGATCCATAAAAGCGGATTTATGAAAATTCAGAAAAAAAGGGGAAAAAATATTGGGATTTTATTCAAGAATAAAATTAGAAGGACTCTATAAAAAAATATATTAAAATAGATGAAAAATGGACTGGTAGTGAATGATAAGTGCCAGAATATTCACATGAGTATACCTAAGGAGTCATTGGTAGAGGTAGTGAATTATTTTAATTTCTTAATCAATTATAGTATGTCACTAAAAATAATTTAGAAACTTATAAAGCCCTTTTAGTATAGAAGAAATATTTATGTCAACCACCTAATTTTTATGGGGCCTTAACTTACGCCAATTTTTATTCCATAGTAGGAGAAATTATAAGATCTATGTCTCAATATTGTTACTTTATTGTATATGATACTGAAGAGTAAAGTTTTTAACTTTAGGATAATAAATCTCAGAAATTCATCCAAGATAAATATCTGATCATTAATGAAGAGATCTTATAGAAGGATTATATATTGGAAAAAATTTATTCTTAATAAAATTTGTCACTAGTATCTATGGTTTTCCAAGATAAATGTTCAGAAGTTAATGTTTTTTGGAATTTAGGAACAATGATAGTTAAAATTGAGACTTTCCATCTATTTTATGTACTTAAAGGAGGTTATTTTTCAATGGTGTTACCTATTTAAGAAATTTTAGAAAACTCAAGAAAAATATAAGAATAATCAACATATATGGAAGTGATAACTCTATATATTTCAGTATTGTTATGCGCTCAACTATAGGAAAATATTTAGATATCTACCAAAGAAAGGAACCCCATGTAAATTTATGAATTTATTTTTCACCATATTGTTCTAATTAATATTGATTATAAAAAAATCTAATAAGAGACAAGGATTGTGACTAGATTTAAAAAGTGGGAGTTTTCCATGATTGATGAACTTGATTCCCTCTAATTTTATAGAACATTGGATCACACATAGAGGCCGTCAAGGAAAAATTTATTACAAAATAAATTGGATTATTAGTTGGAGGAGTATGACTATATTAAATAGAGTTACAAGGACTGGATATTCAAGAAATATTTCTTATAAAACGAATGGGTGAATTTCCTACAGATTTTTTCAACAGTATTTAAACACATAACAATATAAATGGTTTTGAGTATAATTCTGTTTGAAGGACAACATCTTGAATAGTAGAAAATGAACAGAACATTTCTTTATATCTACTTAGATGAAGAAATCTATATTGGATAACTAGTTGGTTTCTAGTATCGATTGAATTGTGGAGTTGTGTGGAAATTAAAATTTATTCTTTACAATTTCATAAAAATATTCCAATTAATTAGAACATGAAGTTTAGTGAATTCATAAAAGAGTTTAAGTACATTTTGGTCAATAAAAATCATTATTATTACTGAAAGGAATTTTGTGATGGGTTTTTATTCCCCAACTTCTCTAAATTAATGTATTATTAATTTATATTGACATAAAAAACAAGAAATTATTTAAAATTAAAGTAATCCCAAATATTCAAGATGAAGGATCTTAGTATTAAGAAGTTTATTTTTTGGATATGGATAATAAGAGACCCAATTTCTATAATGTTTTACTCAGCATGTCTTGAATTTTGGATTTGAAACCAAACTCATAGATCCCAAAAATTTATTATAACAAACAGAAGGAAATGTTTTTTCATGATATGAAATGATCTTGAACCAACATAATATTTAATGAGTATAACATTAATATAATGGAAACATACCCAAGGAAAAGATCATCATAATTAGATGAAGTATTGTGGGGTGTAAATTTATCAGTATAGATAAAAAATGAAAGTATCTTTTGTAGAGAACTCACTATTAGTCATTAGAGATCATTAGAACTAGAAGCACTATAATTCATCATTTCCATACAAAAATAGTCTAAAGAAAGATAACTATCTTCCTTGTTGGTAATGAATTTGATTACTATCCAATCTAGACTACATATACCACTCAATTTCATGCCACAAATCAATTTGAAGTACTCATGAGCCATAATGTATCTCATGTTTATCTTAAAATTCCAATATCAAAATACAATTTATATGATCACTTCACATGATGAAACATTAAAAGAATCAATATCTAATATTCTAGGATATCTCTTTTAGGTTTCATAAATGAAAAAATATATTTTATCACATGAAGAGTATTGTTGTTCGATGACAATACTTATTCAAAGATTTATAAAATTAAATATTTTTAATGATCATGTGACATAAAAATAATGGGAATGAGGTGTTTTCTTCAAAATCCTTTATTTGAGTATAAACATAAAATAAAGAGAGAATTATTTTCAAGTATAGGTGATTCATTCATGAGCATGATAAAGGTAGGATACAAATTGATATCCTATAAAACCAGCCAATATGAGACACATAAATTTTTGAAATAGATTTATCATCAAATCATTAATAAGTATATAAAGAATTTAGAAGTGTAATATTAGAATAGTCACACATTCTACTCATAAAACATAGAGTAGATTTCATTATTGAGACCCTCCTTGATTGTAAGGGTGTAATTACTTAGTTTTTTCCCATTATTTGAGGATTTCTCGTTATAGGATGAAATTATGTTCTAGAAGTTTGTACGTAATCTATTCATATTTTTTTGGGAAGGTAGTGGAGCTCTTTAGCATAGGAAAAGGAAAAACAGTGACCCAATTTGAATACCTCAACACTAGTAGCCCAGATTTGGTTGTTGCTTTATTACATTGACACTAGATATAATGAATCACAACCCAAATTCCAAAATAGTTAAGTAGTTTTTAAAAAATAGATACATTCATGAATCTCATATTGTAATTGAAAACATGTAATAACAAATAGTATATTATCCAATTAAAAGAGTTTTACCTTTTATTATATCTATGTGTATCAATAACAAAATGCAACTATGCATCCGGGGGAAAGGAAACTTAAGAAAGGGCTGAGCTATAATTCTCAGCTAGGGTATGTGTATAATAAAATCAATCATTAATAAAATGGAATAGTCAATAGGTAATGGTAAATACTGGAAACACATTCCATTAAATCAATTACTTGAGCATAATATGGAAGTAATAAATGATGATAAAATAATTTCATATAAATAATAACATGATCTTAAAACATAACCACTGATATTATAAAAAATTAAATAATCACATAAAACATCAATACCTAATATCATTATGAGGTAATGCATAATTTTGTACGTTGGAACAATACCATCAAGGCCTTATTACACAATATATTATATATATGGGTAAAGACATTCCCAAAAACCAAGATAGTTTATCTGATGAGATCTATCGATGCATCATGGGGTTATAGGAGGCCCTCACATAATATACTAAGTCCAATTCATTCCAAATATGAAATGTGTGAAACATAATCAACATAATCATTCATATTGATAATCTATAATATGGATTTTTAATACATTCAGGAATAAATAAACCTAATCATAAACCATTTAGAGTAATATGATGAATATTATCAAAATAGTACATCCCTAGTCAAATTAAACATAAGATATCCATAATAATACTAATATTATTAATATCATTAAAACTTATTTCCAATGGAGAAAAATTAAAATGATGTTTGTTGTCATCGATGAGTCAAAATAACATAAAAATTTCATTAAAACATTGTTGAGGAAAATATACTTTTCACATTGAAAATAACATTAAAAAATATAAAATTTACTAAATATTAAGAAACGAATTCATTAAAAAAATTTAAACATCTAAAGTAATCTTTAAATTAATGGGGGGTCATAATGGTTGGAAATTTTATAAACATTGCAAAAGTTAAAAAACTAATCCCTTTATAATATTGTAGAAAGACTAAAATATGACTTATCTAGAAAATGGAAAGATATTTCCTTTGAAGCCATTTTTTGAAAATTAAAACATGGATAAAAATGTATTTATTAAATATTTTTAATAATTTTGATATATTTTTGAAAACATTTTTTCAAAACATGTATATGGAATAAAAAGGGTTTTCGAGCGAAGAGGGAAATGAAGTTGGTTTTTATTAAAAAAAACTCTTTTGGTATTTTTTTAATTAGTTTGTGTAAAATGAGAGAAACAAATATTCTATAGAAATAAATAGAGTAAAATAAATTTTTTATTTTCTATAACTAAATATAATAATATTTCATCATCAAAAACATAATAATGAACAATTCTGATAAACAATAAGATTATAACATAAATCATTACCCCATGGTAACATCTAAATAATAATCCCCCTAAAATAAATAACTTCAAATGAAAATTTAAATATAATGAATACAAATTTATTCATTATATATTATATAAATGATTTATTATATACTCCACACAAAGGAACTAAGTGTTGAATATGGCATATGTCTCACGGGAGTAAAAGGGCGATAGGAAACCCTTACATCAGATCCAACTTGTTTTGTACACTTCTTTAACACATTTATAATAAATAAATATTTATTAAAAATATATTAATTTATTTCACATCATATATGATTTACTTATAGTCTTTTATGACCCTTTATTAACAATTCCTTGTTAAAATCACTATTTCGGTGGATCATTGCGACCTTTTCCATGAATGTTTGGTTCTATAATTATGATCCATTTAATTTTTTCATGGTTATATTATCTAAATAATTTTTAACATAATATAAATATAATATATGATCGTTATATAAGTATTTTTATTAGTCTCTAAATGTTATAGATGTGAAAATTAGTGACACCGTTCATGTAGGCAATATGATGTACACACGAATGAATGTTGTTTCTATTTTTTCAAAATATTTAAAGAAAGATTGGTAATTAATATTTCACTATAATAGAATAACTATTATATCAGAAATATCATTTATAGTAATTAAATATATTTTTATTACCGTCCATGTCAAAAACAAATGAAAAAACTTTCACATCGCTACGTGAAAGTGGTAGTCCACACATACCTACAAATATCATTATTGTTTTTAATAATATTGGAAGATGAAAATATATATGTGATATTATAGTTAATAAGGATTATAAATTTCATAAATATCATATAAATATGTTAATTATAGCATTATATCTAGTTGTGAGAGGTGGTGATGAAAAACAAGTTACATCAATTTGCGAGGAGGTAGTCCTCCGTACACACGATCGACAGTTTTATTTCACATTTTTATGGATGGCGAGAAGGATATAGTTTATGGAATTAAAATAATAAAATATAATTATATAGGTGATATTGGTGTTATTATCTTTTCATAGTTGGAGATTATTCTAAAGATCCGAAATAAGAAATAAAAAAACAAATGGTTAAGAATTTTACCTCTTCTTTGGATAGCCGCTTTAGGTTAATACCTAATATATTCATGGGAGTGTTTAATAATAAAAATAAATCCACTATGAGGTGTTTAGGGATGTAAGAAATTTATTTTTTTAGGTATTGGATAATCCAAAGGGATCTAAAATTATAAATAAGGGATTAGAGGGGGTGTCCTTTTATAAGTAGGGGGCACACACTCTTGGTATTTTAAAAAATAAAAAGATATACCCACATGTTTTACATGAAATAAGTCCCTAAGATAGAAAATTATAGAATCATGGATTATATATGGTTGAAATATTTCCATAAAATAGGAATTTTACATGTTTATAGATAATTTTAACCTATATCCTTTTAGTTTAATCCCAGGTAAACTTGTTTTATCCTTAACCACAGTAGTTAATTGGTATTATTTTTACTATTAATTATTAAATAAAATTAAATATAAATTATGTTATAAAATAACATATTATTTTTATAAATCGGTAATAGAATTTTCTAAATTTAATTCAAATAAGTGTAAAAATTTAATTTAAAATTAATCCCATAGACGCGATGAAAAAGCGGTTTTCCAAAGAAACAATTCTCACAAGTATACATAGTTTTAATCTCAAAAATTAAAATGAATTTGTTTCAGTGACATAAATTCTATTTATAATAATATAATTAATCTAATTTTACTTTTAAAATAATTATAAATAAAAATTATAAATGATTTAAATGAAAAAGAAATTTATAATAAAAATAAGTATTTTTTTTCACTAGAAATCAAAAAATTCTCAAAACATTACTCTATGATAATTTTAAAATTATGATTTAAAAAATTAATTTAATTTTGTAAAATAGATTTTGTAAAATTGGTAAAAAAATTATTTTAAATCATTTTTTGCAAGGCGTGAATAAACCATTTTTAGAAAATAAAATTTTTTAGAAAACAATAATGTTTCATAAAACCTATTATTATTATCTACATAATAAATAAATAAACATTGATTTTTTTAAATTTCTAACACATATAGTTTTTATAATTTATTTATTCCTACTCATACTCAATAATGTAATGACTAATTTTTAATGATATACTATTCTATGGTTCTTTTGGACTTGAGATTGTGTGTATCACAAGCTATAAAATTAAATGGATTTATTTAAAAGTAAATACATCATAAAATCATAGGGTCTTACACCACATCCCTAGATAGAATGTTTAATATTAAAAATTATAGTATACTTTGACTTTGTGATATGGTCAAGTACATGGTGATGGTTCTATATGAATCAACTATTGGGATATTTATGTATTCCACAGTTTTTACTCACATGAACATTACCTAAGAATTTGGATTTAACAAAAAATTTATATCGAAAAATAGAAGGGAATATTGTAATTATATTTTCTGGATTCTCTAGTAATTAATGGGATTTGAATACTTGTACTTTTCTTTCGAAAGAACAAGTTATTACATGGTTTTACATACTAAAACATTGGTGGATATTCAGATACACTGAATAACACTTATGCTTATGTGTTTACATTTGGTAGAATGATGGTGATTAAGAAATTTAATATTCAACTAGATATTTTAATCGCTATAAAAAACATATATTATATCATATTTATGGAAACAGGAAAGGAGGTTGTTTGAATTAAATTATTATTTAAGGATATTGAAAAGGGGAAATAGGCGGGAGTGTTATTTTATGATTCACGTAGTTCAATACACTTAATTAAAAATTTGATATTTCATTCTTAGAATGATAAAATATATCTAATACACCATTTAATATCAATTTTTTTAAGATGATTTACTAGACTTTCAAAATACATATGAAATTGAACATCCAACAAACATTATGAAAAATATCATTAATCATGAAGTACTGAGGTGATGTCATGTCTTAGTTATTTTGGTTATAATAAAAGGATCATGGTGTAGGAACCACATAGATATATAATATATTTTCATAGGATGGATAGAGGTTTCCTAATTTCTAGTGCAAGACATATTAGTAAATCCTAAAAGTGATTATCAAGTTGGAGATTATTAGCCTTGGTTGTGAATTTTTGTTTCCGAAAAATAAAATGGAATAAAAAAAAGATCGGAAATACATATAGTCAAATGTAAAACTTTTGGATGAAGATGGTGGAGTATTATTAATGAATTTTAGTTGGATAGTTAAAATATATTGGATGATTTAGTTTATACGTTGTAGAAAAATAACAGATGAAGAGTACAATAAATCAGGTTATTATGACATTTTTCATCTAGTGATATGCCAGGAGGAATATATGGAGATATTTTTAAATTTATAATAGTACACTGATGGATAATTTTTATTTATTGGGATTATTTACCCATATATTGGGATCTTCTACAAAGATAGGCTCAACTAGAATACATCTTCTAAAATGGGGATGATGGTTGTGTCTTGGAGAACAAGTAAGGGACTACTATAAATATAGTGTATAATCACATTATGTGTTGTAATAAAATTTTCATAATAATATATTCATCTAGTATAATATTAGATAATCCTTTACCTTATGGAAAATTTTTCATTTCTGAATCACATAAATTGAGTTTTTCCTATTCGTATGATTTTTTCAATCATTTCTTCCTATAGCCATGACTTTTTTTTGTCCGGAAGAATTTTCACTACAGTGTAGTGTCTTGGGTGTCATTTTATTTAAATAATTGGAAATGATACCATGGGTTAAAATTATAGGAAATTGATTAATGTGGCCTTTTTTGATCGAGGTGTGTCATGTTTTTTTATTGGATGTGGATGTGGCCCTAATTAAAATGATCCAAAAAATATACATAATTGATTTGTTTGTTATAAATGATTTATAAATAAATAAAAAATTATATAACCATATATTAATTCAATTATGGATGGTTAATGGTTGAAAATTTAATCTATTCTCAATTTTTAAGCCACTAGACATTTTAAAATTAAATCATTGACACTTAAAGATTGAATATTTATAAAAATGACATGTAATATTTTTTATAAAAGGGGACTAAATGAATATATTCTAGAAAACATATAATGTATGGGTTTCTCAAAATAATCCATCCAGACATGTATATTTATACACCTTTCTTTACAAATATTTTAGGCTTTATTATATCCAAAATACCCTTCTCTGATGGCATAGGATTCAATCCAAAGGATGCAATTCAATGAGAAAGGCAAGGGATAAAAACATGGTATTTCATTAATTACATAATATAATTTTCCCTTAAAACATTGAAAAAATCACTTATTTTTTAAAAAGTATTCTATTCTCATGTTATAGACATTTTATGATCTTCTCATTATGATATATCTACCATTTTCTTTCCATGAATCCTTTTTTAATAGATTTTATTATGTAAAAGTACATGTTTGAAAATCCAGGAAATCTATTTTTTTATTATCATCTTTACAATTCCATAATTCATGCCATGTGTAGAAATAATTATAAAATTTCTATATAATTTGTTTCAATTTTTTTTTTATTAAATTTAAATATTTCACTGTATTTTTTTATCCATTAAACTATTTTATAAAGTATCATTTATCCATGGTGATTTTGTGTCACCTAATTGAATGAGGGAGTTTTATTTTTAACTCAATCCATTCATGGATATTCTTTGAATTACATTTCCAACATTAATATAAAATTAATAATAAAAAAAATAATTTATGATTCCATAATGATAAAATAGTCGTGGCAATATAGATACTGTAGTGGAATAATCAATTTAAATTTTAAAAGTCTCAAACAAGACTAAAAAAATCTTATTTTATAAAATTTTAACTATCTAACAATATATTTAAATAATTTTCTTCTAAAAATATATTAAACATATACCTTGACACATTTGGATATTTTGGAAAATTTTCATAAGTATATTAAGCTAGTATAGTTATACCAATTATTTTATAAATATGGACTGAGCATTAGGAAAATGACACACTCAAGAATAATAAATCCAATAAACAATATATGATAAATAATGAATAAAAAAGGATAATTATAACAAAAAAATGTTTTGGATCATGAAAATAATTAATGGAATTTTATTATTCATGAATTTAGAGGATGTATAAAGTGATTTGTGACTAAAGAAAATGGATTTTTTTATACCTTTACATTAATAATTTTGGAAGTATTTCCCTCAACTCTTCATATATTATTTTTTAAGATTTTTCTTTTTCATAGTATTATTTATATTTATAATTATTATATGATTTTATTTAATTTTTATATTGAAAATGTACTGGTTAACCCATTTTTTAAAATAACCTTCTTTTCTTGGTATAAAATTAACGATTATGTATATAGATTGAAATGATAGAGTATATGATTTTTTTCATGTTATGGTACATGGAAATTACATATGATGATGGGTGGGACACATGTATATCGTTCAATGCCTTGGGTAATGAATTATTCTCTAGATAAAATATACGATAAGTTATTGAATGGGTTATTTAATTATATTTGTAATTACAAGGGTGATTAAGAATGTGATACACTTAGAAACCTTCATGATTATTATATTCCCTTTATTATTTTTTATAAGATTGTTTTATGGACATATTTAAGTAAAACAGTTTATTTCATGAGTGAGTGTGGGTTTATGTGATCTCAATGTTCATTATTTAAATAAATAAATTTTAAAGTTCCTTATCTTTGAATATACTAACAAGTTTTCTTTATTTTCACTATCCTAACGGGTTTTATTTGATCTCAATATTTCAAAAGATTTATTTGATTTTAACTAGAAGTATGAACAATTAATAAGTGAAATTTTAAATTATGTGTTTTTTTATTGAATTTAATCAAGTGTGTCATTTTAATAACTTTGTATATGTAAAAAATTTTATGAATTAGAAGTATAATTATCATAATATAATAGGATTCCTAATCCTCTAAAACTATAAAACTATAGTTATATGAGATGTATGTAATGAAATATTTTTTAAAAACATGTAATTATGGTTTGGTTAAGTCTAGTTTATTTTAGATGATATCAGATAAAGTTTTATATAACATTATTCTTAAGGATTTTGTAATGGAAATAAAGAAAATTCAATTTTGTGATGATAATGAGGTTTTTAGAGGTATTTTTTAAAATTAATAGTTATATTATCATGAGATAGTTTTTTATATTTATGTTTTACAATTTTTTATAATATATTTCTATTATTGAATGGTGTTCAATGGTAGTAGTTGGGTTAATAAAGTATGGTCAAAATAAGAGGAAAATACCAATAAATCAGGAATCTATAACTGTTGGAGTTAGAGTGGATCAATTAGTTTCTATGTTAAATAAATTAAAATGGATAAAAATAGTTCTAATAAATCAATGTGGTGAAATAATTCACAAAAATTTAATATATCCATACTGGTTCATTTCACGAAACAATATTATCCAATATTTGGTGGAACCTCAAATCCTATACTAGCTGAACAATGGATTAATAAATTATAAGATATATTTTATGTTTTTAGATGTTTAGAAAATAAAAAGAAAACTTGTAACATCCCAAGTAAGTAATGAATAATATATATTCTTATCTATGTCTATTTATGAATTAGATAATTTTTTAGAGGCTTAAAATGAGAATAAATCCAATCTTAAGCCTGGAATGCACTAATATTTTTTGAAAGACTGTTTTACAACCTTTTGATGGAAAACCATTTTTAAATCGAACCTTTGAAAATTTTATAAGCTCTATTTATCAAAATATACTTATTCTTTATGATTGGGATATTTAAATTTACTTTGGATAATTTTTTGGTATTTTTCTAACAATGTGAATTTTTTAATGAAGAGTGAAAAATACTGAACTTTACATCAAAACTACTTTTTCATGTAATTTAATTATATGGTTAGATTATCTTTATAATTGGTTTTATGGTTTAAATAGAATATATTTTTACCATTTAATCCAATGGTGGTCATTGGGATTAATTTCACTTGGTAATTGGTCATAAAAAAGTTCTAAACTTTTCATAGATATTGTTTCAAAAAAACCTGATATTTGTTTTGACAACATGAATTATTTTTAAATTAATTATTGCAATTTCTATGTTGAAATTTGGTAAAATGGATTCCATATTTTGAATCATAAGGTCCAAATTATGTAATTAATACTCTTTTGTTTTTTGACATTATGAATAGTGACGACGGTAATTATCTTTAATTATCTTGATTAATTAGTAATCTGGTTGTTAAGGATAATAAACTAATATCATAATAATAACAAATGACCACAACATGTGTCCTAATGATACTTTTTGTCTCATTTCCGACCATGGGATTCCCTGTGACAAACTTGGGGACACCATGGAATCACATTTGTGTGAAAATGACTTTTTATCTTTTTATTTTTAAAGAAAGTTAAATACAACAAAGAATGTATCACCTCAGTAAACAATTTTTAATTTTTTCTAAAAAAATGATCATTTGGACTATAAATAGTCATTGGAGAGATAAAAATATTTTTTACATCATATTAATTTTTTTATAATTTTTAGACATTAAATAAATAAATTATTTATGACATCATGATAATGCAGCGATTACATCATTAATGAACAATTTAAATAAAATGAAAAGATAATGTAACATATAAGACATAAACTTGTCAAAGACCTATTATATGAGTATATTTTTAACCCTTATCACCTTATACTAGAAATACATCAATGTGGGACCTTTAAAATCCGAAACTCATTTGAAAATAAAGTAACATTTTATACCTTTCCAAGAGTGCCCATCATCTCCTCTTATAAAAGGTCCGCACCTCTACCTCCTTACCCACACTTCTCAAGCCATTGGTTCGGCCATTCCTGGGTCATTATATCTCTCCATATCCCTCTCCTCATCCTAGAATACTTTCCTTAGGCAGGAAGCTCTTCAAGAAACCCTTTTGGTTCAAACGAAGAGGAGTTACCCGATTAAAAGGTAAAGTCTTCTCTAATGCTCTTTTGTTTTATTTTGATTCTCCAACCCCCTAAACTCTTTTTATTCATTTCTTTTGTAACAACACCAGTATATTCCATCTACTAGGATGTTGTTATAAGAATTATTCGAGCTACACTTACACACACCTACATCTAATGGTTAATGAGCATACTGTTTCCGTGGATGGTGAATTTTTTCCTCACGAAATGATGATTGTTCAATATTCTTATAAGACCTTCAAAGGTGGCCATCAAGAGGACACTATATTTATATATGATATATAATATGTTTATGTTTTCCTTAAGCTTTTTTATATTTCATTTATGTCATAACTTTATGGTTTCTATTATGGGTAAACGCGATATCTTCATTTTAGGAAGTGCGGACTACCGCCCCCTCAAAGTGATTTGATTCGTTAATGCCATATGTGGGACGTATAAAGGATAGAGTTAATGATATTATATATGATATTATACTGGAATTATAATATATCTTTATTTCATTATGATTTCATTCCATTAAGTACGAAATAGAAAAGAATGTAGCGTTCATGCGTACGTATGACTTACCGTCTCCATGAACGTTGCATTTCATTTCGTACCTCTAAATGTTATGTAATATTATAAATGCATGAATATACTGGATATATATGATATATATGATATCCACATCATGAATATAATTCTGGATATAATGGATATTTTACCACATGAACAAATTTTAATTATAAAGAGTTTATTTTTGACTCAAGTACCAATGATCAATAAAACGACCAATATTAACTTAAATAATTAAATAGTGTTCATGACATGGTAATAAGTGATATAAAAGTAATAATGAACATGAAAAAGGTTCTTAAGAAAGTATAAATTAACTCAAGTTTTTTATTCAGGAGGTTAACGAACGATCGAGTTAAGTCAGACCCGAGGTATGGGACTTCGTCTCAATCTCCTTTCATTGAGGCATATTATGTTTTATACAAAAATTTCTTTTATATGGTGTATAAACTCATTTTAATTTTACGCTTATTCAAAAGAAATATTTTTTTATACGAAGCATTTTACTAAACGACAAAAGGAATGTTTTTTTGTCATACATATGCGGTGACAACGACTTCTCCGCCGCCGTGACCATTATTTGAGCTTCATCTTCCTCTACAAGCCATAATATTCTTTTTTTTAAATGAAAAATATATACTATGTTTTAATTTTCTTTTATTTTGGTATTTAAAATGGTTTTGATAATGTTTTTATTATATAAATGTGTTATTGATATCTTGTGATTTAAATGTGGAAATGTTATGTTTCCTTTATGCATTTTTTATGTGATACGATTTATGTTATGGTTATTGGGAATTGTTTATGAAGACGGGTGGTTCCATGATAAACTAAGGGTGGGTGAGCCCGATATAGCTCTCCAATGCATTGGGTAACGCAAAAGAGTTAAAAATTAATGTTTCTCCGATGATATTTAAGGAATATACTGTAATGGGATTCTGAACGTAACCACGAGGGTTACTCCCTACATAAGAATTTTATGAATGCATCATGTTACCTTTATGTCTTATGATTCCTATGATTTATTCATGATTTGATGAGGCATGTTAAAATGCTTATGTTTTATGGGTAAAGTATGATTTCATACATGGACTAACGTTTTCATTTCGTACTGTTATATCCCATACTGAGTTTTTATGCTCATCCCATGTTTTTGAAGTGTTTTTCACAGGTCAAGGGAAAGGTACATGATATGATGATTTTGTCAAGGAAGTGTCAAGAAAGAATCCATGTTTTATTTTAAATAAGTTCCCGTTGATGGGGAAAATGAGTACTATCTTTTATGTAACCACTATGTTTAAATGTGGAATGTAATGCATGATTTATGATCTAATTCTCTAAAACTGTAAACCTAAAAATATACTCAACGTGTATTCTTGATGTAACTCAAGATTAAGTAATGTTTAAGGCTGGGGACTTATAGTTGGTATGAGAGGTCAGTTTTGACAACTTTTGGAGTTAGGAAATTATTAAATTATAAATTAATTTGTGGTATAATTGAAATATTATAGCATTTATAGATTACCATGTTGCTTCCACTAAGATATTTCTGTGTTAAGAATTGTTTTTAATAGAGGAAATAGAACAAATTTTCTGGGAAGGCACACAGAGGGAAATGACCTTTCAAATCAGTATCCTGAGATGGTCAGAATCTGAACTAAACAGTTTGTTGTAGTGATGGCTCAGTTGACTCAGGTGAAAAATGTTGGTTGTTTTTATTTATGATATTTTGGTGTTTTCTAAAAGTAAAGAGGAGCATGAATGGAATTTAAGGGTAATTTTTCAAACATTAAAATAAAAGAAATTTTATGGGAAATTCATAAAGTGTGAGTTTTGGTTGTAACAAATTTCTTTCCTTGGTCATATTGTTTCTAATGATGGAATAATTGTGTATCCTGCAAAAACAAATGTTTTGGAAGAATGGACCAGACCCACAAATGTAACTGAGATTCGTAGTTTTCTTGGTTTGGAAGGTTACTACCAAAGGTTTGTTAGAAATGTTTCCCAGTTATCTAGTCTAATGACTAAGCTAACTCGGAAGGGTGTTAAGTTTATCTGGACAAAAGAATGTGATGATTGTTTTCAGGAACTGAAAAGAAGAATGGTGAATGCTCCAGTTTTGGAACTACCTTCCAGGAATAGGGAGTTTGTTATCTATAGTGATGATTCATTGAAAGGACTTGGTTGCGTCCTAATGCAAAATGCTCAGGTAATTGCTTATGCTTCACTTTAGTTGAAAACTCATGAGGTAAATTACCCTACTCATGATTTGGAATTAGCTGATGTAGTTTTCTCTTTGAAAATTTAGAGGCATCATTTGTTTAGAGTAAAGTGTGAAATATATACCAATCACAAAAGTTTAAAGTATATATTCACTCAGAAAGAATTGAACATGAGACAGAGGAGATGGCTGGAATTTATCAAGGATTATGATTGTACAATTCACTACCATTCGATAAAAGAAAATAAAGTGACTGATGGTTTGAGTCGAAAAAGTAATGCTTCATTAATAATGTTGCGTTTGGAACATGATACTTTGGTTAAGGATTTGATGAAATTTGGCATAGAAGTTTTTGGTGCAGGACTTCCTTCTATTTTGTTTCAGGTATCTATGAAATATTCTCTATTAGACAGAATTAAGCAAGCACAGAAGCAAGACAGTGAGTTGCAAAAAAGGTAGAGCTGGTTTAGAAAGGTAAGTTTCCTGAATTCAGCATTGATAATGATTGTGTTTTGAGATTTGGGAAGAGATTGTGTGTGCCTTGTGATTCACAGTTGAAGAGAGAGTTGTTATGTGAAGCTCATAGTTCTCCGTTTTTAGTTCATCGTGGCAGTACTAAGATATATAGAGATCTTCCGGAGTATTACTGGTGGGACGGAATGAAATGGGATATTGTTAATTTTACTGTGAAGTGTTTGACTTGTCAACAGGTAAAAGCAGAGCGGCAGTTACCGAAAGAGATGCTTCAACCTTTACTAGTGCCAAAGTGGAAATGGGAGGACATATCCAGGGACTTCTTTGTGGGATTGCCGAAGACACCTCGATGTAATAATGCAATCTGGGTTATTGTTGATCGCTTGACTAAATCTACTCATTTCCTTGCTATACGAGATACTTTTTCCCTAGATCAACTTTCCCATTTGTATCTTAAAGAGATAGTCAGGTTACATGGAGTTCCTCTCTCCATTGTATCTGACCATGATCCCAGGTTCACTTCTAACTTTTGGAAAGGCCTTCAAAATTCGTTGGGTACTGAATTAAATTTTAGTAAAGCTTTTCATCCTTAATCAGATGGGCAGTCAGAACGAACTATTAAGACTTTGGAGGATATGCTATGTGCTTGTTCGATGGATTAGCAGGGAAGTTGGGACCAACATCTTTCTTTGGTTGAGTTTTCTTATAATAACATTTTTCATTCCAATACACAGATGGCACCATTTGAGGCATTATATGGGAAGCGGTGTCAAACTCCAACTTTCTGGGATGATGTGGGTGAAAGGAAATTTATGGGACCGGAATTGGTAGAAGAGTTGGTAGAAAAAGTTCAGCTGATATAGAGACACATGAGAACAGCTTCGAGTAGACAGAAGAGTTATGCGGACAATAAGAGGAAGGATTTCTCTTTTGATGAAGGTGATCATGTTTTTCTCAAAGTCTCACCATGGAAAAGTATGATGCGATTTGGTAAGAAAGGAAAGCTAAGTCCAAGGTTCATTGGACCATATGAAATTCTGGAGAGAGTTGGATCAGTTTCATACCGAGTGGATTTACCTCCGATTTTATCTCAGGTACACAATGTTTTTCATGTTTCAATGTTAAGTAAGTACATGCCAGATCCATCTCATGTTTTGAGTCCATAGTTAGTTCAACTGGAAGAGAATCTATCTTATAAGGAAAACTGGTCTAGATTCTTGACCACAGGGAGCAGGTGTTGTGTAATAAGGTTATTCATCAGGTAAAGTTATTGTGGAAAAACCACATGATTGAAGAGGCAACATGGGAATCTGAAAATGCAATGAGGGATAAATACCCCCACTTATTCGATAAGTAAATAAATTGCGGGGACACAATTTTCTAAGGGGGGGAAGGATGTAACATAACATGTAAGTAATGAATAATATATATTCTTATCTATCTCTATTTATGAATTAGATAGTGTTTTAGAGGCTTAAAATTAGAATAAATCCAATCTTAAGCATGGAATACACTAATATTTTTTAAAAGATTTTTTTACTGCCTTTTGATGGCAAACCATTTTTAAATCCAACTTTTGAAAATTTTATAAGTTTTATTTGTAAAAATAAACTTATTCTTTTTGATTGGGATATTTAAATTTACTTTGGATAATTTTTTGGTATTTTTCTAACAATGTTCATTTTTTAATGAATAGTGAAAAATACTGCATTTTACATCAAAACTGATTTTTCATCTAATTTAATTATATGGTTATATTATCTTTATAATTGGTTTTGTGTTTTAAATAGAATATATTTTTACCATGTAATCCAATGGCGGTCAATGGGATTAATTTCACTTTGGAATTGGTCATAAACAAGTTCCATACTTTTCATAGATATTGTTTCAAAAAAACCTGCTATTTGTTTTGACAACGAGAATTATTTTTAAATTAATTATTGAAATTTCTATGTTTGTAATTTGGTAAAATGTATTCCATATTTGGAATCATAAGGTCCAAATTCTGTAATTAATACTCTTGTGTTTTTGGACATTATGAATAGTAACAACGATAATTATCTCTAATTATCTTGATTAATTAGTAATCGGGTAGTTAAGGATAATAAAATAATATAATAATAATAACAAATGACCACAACATGTGTCCTAATTCTACTTTTTGTCTCATGGCCGATCATGTTATGCCTTGTACCAATCTTGGGGACCCCATGGAATCACTTTTGTGTGAAAATGACTTTTTATCTTTTTATTTTTAAAAAAAGTTAAATATAACAAAGAATGTACCACCTGAGTAAATTTCTTTTAATTTTGTCTACATAAATGATCATTTGAACTATAAATATTCATTGGAAATATAAAAATATTTCCTACATCATAGTATTTTTTTTATAATTTTTAGACATTAAATAAATTAAATTATTTTTGACATCATGGTGATGCAACGATTACCTCATTAATGAACGATTTAAATAAAATGAAAATATAATATAAAATCTAAGACTTACACTTGTCAAATACCTATTGGATGAGTATATTTAGAACCCTTATCACCTTATCCTCAAAATAAATCATTGTGGGACCTTTAAAATGCGAAACTCATTTGAAAATAAAGTAACACTTTATACCTTTCCAAGAGTGCCCCTCCTCTCCTCTTATAAAAGGCCCCACCTCTACCTCCTTACCCACACTTCTCAAGCCATTGGTTAGGCCAAGACCTACTCATTTTATCTCTCCATATCCATCTCCTCATCATAGAATCCTTACCTTAGGCATGAATCTCTTCAAGAAACCCTTTTGGTTCAAACCAAGAGGAGTTACCCGATTAAAAGGTAAAGTCTTATCTAATGCTCTTTTGTTTTATTTTGCTTCTCCAACCCCATAAACTCTTTTTATTAAATTCTCTTGTACGAAAAAAGTATATTCCATATAATAGGGTTTTGTTATAATAAGGATTCGAGCTACACTTACACACACCTACATTTAATGGTTAATGAGCATACTGTTTCCATGGATGGCGAATTTCTGCCTCACGAAACGATGATTGTTCAATATTCTTCTAACACCTTCAAAGGTGGACATTAAGATGTCACTATATTTATATATGATATATGATATGTTTATATTTTCCTTAATCTTCTGTATTTTTCATTTACTTCATACCTTTATGGTTTCCATTATAGGTAAACGTGATATCTTTATTTTAGGAAGTGTGGACTACCACCCCCTCAAAGTGATTTGATTCGTTAATGCCATATGTGGGACGTATAAAGGATAGAGTTAATGATAATATATATGATATTATACTGAAATTATAATATATCTTTATATAATTATTATTTCATTCCATTAAGTACGAAATAGAAATGATATTAGCATTAATGCGTACGTACGGCTTACCGTCTCCATGAACGGTGCATTTCATTTCTTACCTGTAAATTTTATGCAATATTATAAATGCATTAATATACTGGAGATATATGATATATATGATATCCACATCATGAATATAATTCTGGATATAATGAATATTTTACCACATGAACAACTTTTAATTATAAAGAGTTTATTTTTGACTCAAGTACCAATGATCAACAAAACGACCATTATTAACTTAAATAATTACATAGTGTTCATGACATGGTAATAAGTGATATAAAAGGAATAATGAACTTGAAAAAGGTTCTTAATAAAGTAGAAATTAACTCAAGTTTATTATTCAATAGGTTAAAGAAAAATCGAGTCTGGTCGGTCCCGAGGTATGAGACTTTCTCTCAATATACTTTTATTGAGGCATATTATATTTTATACAGAACTTTCTTTTATATGGTGTATAAACCACTTTTAATTTTACTCTTATTCAAAAGGACTATTTTTTTATACGAATCATTTTACTAAACGACAAAAGGAATGTTTTTTTTGTCGTACGTATGCGGCGACAACGACTTCTCTGCCGCTGTGACCATTATTTGAGCTTCGGCTTCCTCTACAAGCCATAACATTATTTTTTTTAAATGAAAAATAAATACCATTTTTTACTTTTCTTTTATTTTGGTATTGAAAATAGTTTTGATAATATTTTTATTATATCAATGTGTTATTGATATCTTGTGATTGAAATGTGGAAATGTTATGTTTCCGTTATGCATGTTTTATGTGATACGATTTATGTTATGGTTCTTGGGAATTGTTTATAAAGACGAGTTGTTCCGTGATAAACTAAGGGCGGGTGAGCCCGATATAGCTCTCCAATGCATTGGGTAATGCGAAGGAGTTAAACGTTAATGTTTCTCTGAAGATATTTAGGGAATATACTGTGATGGGTATTCCAAACGTAACCACGATGGTTACTCCCTACGTAAGAATGTTATGAATGCATGAAGTTACCTTTATGTCTTATTATTCCTATGATTTATTCATGATTTGATGAGTCATGTTAAAATGGTTATGTTTTATGGGTAAAGTATTATTTCATACATGGAATAATGTTTTCATTTCGTACTTTTATATCCCATACCGAGTTTTTATGCTCATCCCATGTTTTTGAAATGTTTTTCACAGGTCAAGGGAAAGATACATGATATGATGATTTTGTCAAGGAAGTGTCAAGAAAGAATCCATGTTTTATTTTAAATATGTTTTCGTTGATGGGTAAAATGAGTACTATCTTTTATGTAACCACTTTTTTTAAATGTGGAATATAATGCATGATTTATGCCCTAATTCTCTAAAACTCTAAACCTGAAAAGATCCTCAATATGTATTCTTGATGTAACTCAAGATTAAGTAATGTTTAAGGCTGGGGACTTATTGAACTCTTATATTTTATCATCTTTAGGATTTAACTGATTAGTGGTAGTCTCAAATTATGAATACCATAGAGAAGAATGAGATTGAGACCATGCAATAGATGGGTTTAAAACATTTTTTCCAAAAAACAATTTTTCTAAAGTAGTTTTACATATAATGATATGGCAATTTATAGATTTAATGAAAAATGAAAAGGGCTTAGTTTCTTATTATAGAAAATATTTTACTAGATTGGTGACATATGAATAAAAATTTATTCCGGACCATGTAAGTAAAATAGATAGATTTAACAACGTTTGGAATGCATGTTTAAAATGGGAGTTAATTATTAAAGGATGTAAAAGTTCTAAGGAAAATATTCTATGTATTTAGAAGGTTGAGATGATGTTTTTTGACTCTTATATATCTCCAAACATCAAGGATAATAAGTGTTGAATATTGAATGAAATATCAAAACATTCAACATGTAATTAAAGATGTAATAGAAATCAATTTCTATCATTTCTTTAATTTAGGTAAATTATATTTTTGCGTAAAGACTTACAATATTATTAAAATGTTTCTTATAATGTAAATTTTAACATTTGAATTTGTATTTCAATGATACATGTAATGATAGAACTAATAATTTGAAAAATTGAGATCCAATGCCTAATTAAGGTTGCTTGTTGTAAGTGAAAAATGTTTAATTATAATTGGATGAGTCATTGTGTAAATATGTTTCTAAAGTTAATTATTCAATGTAGAAATCATCAATATTTTAAGATCAAAAGTTGTAGAAAAGTAATTTTATATGAAAAATATAGATGTGTATCCATTAAATGAAGTAGTAAAAATTACTTTTTTAATTTACTCAAATTATTCTAGTGTCACGTGTTGGTCCTAGGAATATTGTAAGCCCCAAGATGAATTGACCACTAGGGTGGTGAAACAATTTCCATCCTTTATTAATTTATTTCTTAACTTAACCTATTTGACTTTGTAAGGTCCCAATCCACTCAATATATTACCATAGCCTTACATTGTGTTATGTAATAATAAGATAGAACACAACACAAATGAATTACATGGTTCAACCAAAAGGAATTACTCTATGTCATGATTGGTTATCCCCCCCACAATAATGGGTTCTTCAATGATATAGTCATGTATTTACAATGAAGGATCGTCCTAGTCTTATCGATATGAAGTTATACTATATTCTGGCTTCCATAGTCCAATTGGAAGAAAATAATATCCTCAATGATGTCTGAAAAAGAGAGAGGATATTCTTTTAATCCAAGATCATTCTATACCACATGATTATTGTTATCATACAAAAATAGACTAGATCAATCAGATATAATCATGTACGCTTGAAGTTTGTATATTTAGGTCTTCTTTGGAACTTGGTCATCTAACTTACACATATTTCCATATACCCACATGACTTGGTTCTCCTCACCAATTTGAATACTCAAACACAACTAATATCTTCTTCTATAAATTGAATCCCACCTTTGAAATCTTATTTTTTACATTGATTTATTGAAGTATTGATATTTGAGTTCAACATATCTGCTACAATTATGATTTTATAGTTATTTCTATCCTTTCTTATCCCCTTTTTCTTTAGTATTAGAATCACCTTATATTCAAAGACTATTATTAATATTTAGTTTTGAAAACATATTTTTGAAACTCAATGATTTTTTAGTGGTAGGATATCCTTTTTTTAAATATGGAATATATTTATTTACATTATTTTCATTTGAATTATTACTTAAAATACAAGTAATATATCCCCATTTAAATTTCCCTGACACTCAGGCTTCTTCCATTCATTTAAATCTCTCTGATGTCCACTAAATTAGTATTCTATAAATCAAATACACATTTATGGGAATATGACATGATTTTTCATCTTGTGTTGTGGAAGTTGTCTTATTACTCATAATTTCCTTTAGTTTGGATTCCCACAAATATTCAATTGAATCATAATAATTTCAATGTGATTTTGATATCCGGATCCTTGAAATTTGTCTTTCTCATTTGCTGAACTAAATTAATTATTTCATTAGAATTTATAAACTCTCATATAATTGTTAAGATAAAGAATCAATATATTATATAAATATTTATATAGATGTAATTCATGTTTACATAGGTCAGATGATTATTACATAGATGATCCTAATGGTGATATTTAATCATTATTATGTAGAGGATCATTATAGTGTTTGTGCTTATAAGGATGGTCGTCTCATGATTTTGAAGATGATGTTTATGAATATGATGTTTACAAATTAGAATCACACTTAAACAACCATTGATTTATATATACGTATTATATATTCATAAATATGTATATTTTCCTTATATAATTCTTCCCATAGAATTTTTTTTATACAATGGAAGAAACATCATAACACAAACTCCAAAGCTATGCTGGATTAATATCATTTAGATTATTTACTCAATTAAATTATTATATAATCTCTTAAAATCATCCCAAAGGCATCTCCAATATTCTAAAATATTCCTTACCAATCATGAGGTCTATTGAAACCTTAAATTAGAGAGATTCATCAAAAACATTTTAGTTGTAGAGAACACTTATATTATTTTTAATTTCCATTAATATCAATTATAGTTCACTAGTTGTCACATATAATGTAATGCGTTTTCTTGAATCTATCCAAGTAAAAACTCCAAGTTTCTTCCTTGAAAATAATATTGTTTATAACTTGGAAGAGGCACCATAAACTGCACATAGAATATTAACACATATTGAAACCACATTAAATCATTAAGACTTATAACCATACTGAAAATAAATAAAATTCAATCTAAGGGGAACAATAATATTCAAATTTTTATTTTTTTAATACCAGCACACATATTTTTTTTATTAATATGTGTGATTATCTTTTTCTCTCTTATTGAGAATATAGTAAAAGAAGATAAGGGGGGAATATCATATCATTGTACTTATTTTGAAACCACCTTATTTTCCCTTTTTCATATTTTCATATCGTCATCTTCAACTTATTATAAGCATGGTACCATGGTTTTCTTAATTGAGTACCTTCAGCTAGAAAACTCTGAGTCAACATTGGCTAAAATATTATAGAAAACACTTGTGTATAACAAAGTTGATCAATAATTTATAGAGTTAATAATTTCCTTATTTTTTATATGTATGAAAAATATTTTAACCCCTTAAATTTATCAATTTTAATTTATTTTCAACAATTTTGTATTTATGGTGTGTTTTTGGTTAAAATGTTAAAACATCTTAATTCTTGAATTTTTACCAGATTCTAATCAGAAGGGTATTTGGGCATAACATTTAAAATAATTTTTCAATTTGAGTGACTCATTTTTTGGAATAATTGGTATATTTTCCTCAACGTTTTCTTCTATACCAATAGAATATTCACATGTGTAAACATCTAAAAATAATAATGTGGAGAAATTGTTCAGGCAGACAAGGTGGAACCAACCTCAAAAAATGAGTCATAAATCCCGCTAAACACCTCTAATTGAGGTGACTACATTTATAATTGAAATAGAAATCATAGAATCACTTCTATGTTAAGTATTAATGAGTTATATACACATTATGAGGTCCATAAAATGCACAACTTTGATAAAATATTCTAGAAGCATTAATTCAGAATAAAATATTGGAGTTAATTGAAAATAACATATTTTAAACAATAAGGATGAAGTCAAAAGTCTTTGGTCAAAATCCTAACATAATTTTTAACAAAATTCTCAAAGACTACATTTTATGATTCGAAAAAAAGGTGGTGCTTTCATGGAGAATTTTTTTAAAAACATTCTAGATCGAAATTTTTAACTATTGATGACCCATTATGACCTGAAACCCATTAATGGACCATTTTGATGCCACAAAGCCTCTTCTAAGTCTATAAATTAGAGGCTAGGTGTATATTGAAAAGGATATTGACTTTAAAGGTCATCTTGGATGATTTTAGAGGGATGCTTCAATGATTTTCATTCTCTAATATTTTTTATTTTCATTTACTTTAGGTTTTGTTTTCTTTTCCCATGAAACTTACTCATTTTTTATTAAAGGGGTTCATTTTATTCTTCTATCCATATTTCTCTTCCAATCCTTACTTATTTCTTTCTCCCGTGTTCCATCATGTTCTATTTTTACTTTTCAATGGAAATTGAATTACCTGAGGCATGGCCATGGGGGAGGTTCTTCTGTGTTCTTTATTAATGTTCTTCAATTCAATATTTTTTTAATCTATTTGTGGTGGATACAAGAATATTTCATGGTTATAGGGGTCTTCCACAAAAGCACTGTTTCTAAATCATATCATTTTCTTTGATTCATTATTTATTCATCCATTATATTGGGAAACCCCTTCATACAGTGGACATGGGGTTGTCTTAAGGCTAGAAATTGCATAAGATAGAGCTAGGTATTTTAGGAATAAAATTCTATGTTGAGGTGTTATCCTATTTGAATATTGGAGGATGTATGGTCAGGTGAACCTAAGGTATGATAAAATCAAACACTCAATAAATCAATGGAAATTAATATATTAATGTTGTTTCATAAAATGAATTATCAAATTTAATTCAAACAAAAAATAAATAATGAATGAACCCACATTATCTAACCCTATGACCAAGTTCGTTTTTCCCTAATTTCATTCTTTCTTCATCTACATCTACATTTATATTTAATTTTTAAATTTCATTATTTTAATTAATAATTTTACCCCAAAAAAATTATATTCATAAATAATATAAAAAAATAGTTAGGTTAGTTGAATTATAAATTGTGATTGAACCGAATATGACACTCATGTGAAATGACCCTAGTTATCCTCTATGCATCGTTCGGAAAACTAAATTTCTTTTTTCTATTCCCTTTGACAAATGGGCTGCATAACTGGCACCATTTCAAGGGAGCTAATCAAAATTATACTTTATTTTTTCTATTTTCATAGTATATATAAATAGTCATTTCTTGTATTTATAAAAACAAAAAAAATAATCCATCCATGATGTATCTGAACTTATATACTATACAAGTAATAATTAGTTATAGTTGAAAGAACATTAAATAGACTACACTAATGAGGCCCTCAAATGAATGGGTGATTCCCCAATGATAATGGCCAAATAGATGAAAATATGTCAAGAGACATGGATCTCACCCCATGATTTAATGACCTTGATCAATCAACTTCAGATTGAATTTCAAGGATTCAAGTCCAAGAATGAAGTGTTAGTGGTCTTTCCTAATTTCACTGAAGACATAAAAGAGGTTGAGGCCAAACTCTTGGTGGAGGATCCCAACTACCAACCTTCACTTTCCACCTTCCATCTTCAATAGTTAATTATAAAAAAAGAAGTGATTGAACCAAAAACAACTCTTGGATATGGTTTTATGTTAAATTCTTTCATTTATTATATTATTCAATCTTATTTTAGTCTCACTCCTTGTGATTTTGAATTTTCAAATTTGGTCAATCCTTGATTTACCAAAGACATGGATAAGGAATCATAACCTTAAACTATTGAGGAACACATATGTGTTACTTATTTCAATGAAAATACATTTTGGGAAGTCCATGAAGAAGTCCAAGTAGATGAGTCAATGGATACTAAGATAAAGACAGCTCATACTAAAAGGGTGAATCCTAGTCTACATTCTTTGTGTTTATATTATACCAAATTACAAATGAATTCTATACCTACTTTTGAAATTTCAATTCATGAATCACCTATTAAGACAACACTATAAAAAGAAGTTATTTCACAAGTAGTGACTAAATAGTATGAGGTTCTATACTTCATCCCACCCCCTTCAGGTCAACGATACCGAATTGTGAAGGTGTCTGATCTAGTGTACTATAAACATAGAATTATCTAAAAAAAGAAAAAATATGTTTGAGATGTTAAAAAGAACCATGTGGTGGTTCATGTCCAAGGAACACCACCCACCGACATATTATGGATAACAGCTGGTACTTCCCTCCTAAAGGTAGTATAAATTTATTTCATAACTTGGGAGATCATACCAAGTTTTATCTTTACATTCCCTCTAGGAATTTATTTTTGAATTCCATTTTTTTGGATTAGTCCATCATGAATCCCACTTTCAATTATCTTATTGAGCTTAATTGAAATAATCCTAGTGATTACTTGAGTAATTTTATTTTATAGATCCATGATGGAAGATGGAAGGTAGAAACATGGGAGGAAGAGGACCAAAACTTTATTTGAAAAGGGAGATCAATTTTTATATTTCTCTTATAAAATCCTTTAATTTTTTCCTAGAAATTTTTTTTGAGCTTTAAATTTTAAATTTCATACCCACACTTGATTTATTTTTTACTTGGATTTTTAAATAGACATTAATTTATTAAGAATCATCTAATTCCATGTTTTATATTTTAATAATAATGAAATTGAATGAGTAAAATAAATAATTATATTATTAAAATTTATCATGGATTTTAAAATTTGGTCTCATGATTTAAGGGAATTAGTTTATTCATGTAAATAAAATTTCTCAAACATTTTCAATGATTTGATTTTAAAAAATTGAGGTGAATTTATTTTTTATTATTAATCACACCTTTATTGATTGTACCAAATCATATGTACCATTCACGAGATTATTTCTTGACCATATACCTCCTATTTTTTGAGCATATTTCTTGAGAGATCTTGGTGCATGACATTGACCAGAAATTCCATTTTAACATGTAAAAGCTATGAATGTACAAAAAACAGAATTAAAACTATTGAGCAATATTTTTATAAACCATTTTCCTATAAAATCCACATTTGCAAAAATCCTTCAATAGATTATAGAGACCATGAATGACCTTTATAGGGATGATCCATGTTTCAATCCATTTTTTTGGTAAGAGTAGATTACTCAAGAGGGGGGTGAATTAAGTATCTATTCAAATTTTCCATTTAAAAGATATTCTTAAAAGAGTTCCCCAATAAAGTTAAATACATCCTAGTTAATCAAGTTTATACTATTATGAATGTTTGAATGTTTAAATAACTTCTTAGATGATTGATTAATTATCAATAATATTAATATTTTTTATTAACATTACTTTTAAAGATATTTTAATAAGGAAATACAACTATAACTTCTTTTCAATATTAACTATCAATGTAAATTTAGTGAATTCTGAATTAAATAGTAAAATAGAGATAACTAAAATAAACAACACAATGGATATAAAATAAGTGGTTCAGTCTAAATCCTAGACCTAATCCACTCCACTTTGTGATCACCTGCCACCAAGAAATTTATATAATTAAACTAGATATATAGCATGTATTAGGCTTTACAACAATACCAAAGACTGTCCAGGTCACATGACCTCTTCCACAGTTCTTTGTGGGTATGAACTAACAGGTCACACAACAACTTCTTCCACACTTATCCATGGGAATACACAGGTGTAAAAAGATATAATATATAATATATCTTTTATCCTTTAGTTTGATGTAGGAGATAATATGTGTTTAATACAGAAACACACACTACTCAAAATATAAGAAAAATAATACACAGTAGAGCGAAAATGAAAAGATAAGGTTATATGTGCTCTAAGTGTTAGTCTATGCAGTTCTGGACTTCTAGGATAAAGCAGATGCAGAAATCAAGTCCTATCATGAAAAAAGGCACTGTAAGTTAGCTAGATCTGGCTCGTGTTCTTTGTGGTATTTTCATTGCGATGATGTGATCAATGATTTTGATATATGGTATCCATCTTGTATATTCAAGAATGATTAGTGAGTTTTTCCAGGAATGTTGAGTTTCATGTGTCACTTGTTGTTTTTAATAAAGATCGTGGGTACTTCGTTATTAAGCTTCATATTTGTTTCGAGGTTGCACATCTCTTTTATTCTTGGAGTGAATGTGTTGGAGCCGATATGATTCATGTATTCTACACTTTGTAACTCATACTTTCAGATGATGTGTACACAAAGAAACATTAATTATGTCAGTGTATTTAAAATCTTCAAATATGACCGTTATAAATTAAATTGAAAATGACAAACCATATTATGAAACGGTGTCACAGTCTGTCTGTAAATGGTGTCTCTATGAAACAAAATCTCCATGAAACTGTGTCTCCTTATTTATATTTGAACTATGAGACAACTATAATGACATAGTTGTATAGAGATCAAGAATTGGTATCAGAAATGCAGTGTTAGGATCACGGTGTATGGTCACGGTGTCTGGATGATCACGGTGTATGGATGGTTACAGTGTCTAAATGGTCTTGGTTTCTGGATGGCGACGGTGTCTGGATGGTCACGGTGTATGGATGGTTACACTATCTGGATGGTGAAGGTGTCTAGATAGTCATGGTGTCTAGATGGTCATAGTGTCTGGATGGTGACGATGTCTGGGTACTTTGCCAAAAAAGCACAACCGGAGGCAGACTCACAGTTTCTCAGATTTAGTCAAATATCTGTATACAGACTAAAACAATGATATTCATAAAATGGTTTACACTTAGTCATTTATCAAAGAAATATTTATGAAGTAAATTAAACATAGTGTACAATAATTACACTTAATTTATAGCAATTAAGATCTTGGATAGGTTTATTTAGAGAATAAAGATACTAATCACCTGTACACATGATTTGAGACAGATTACTTAGGATTAACATGTTTCACCGAAATTAAAGGATTTGTGATCATTAAAACATGAGTAATATAGGAGAAGTCTAACAATATCTCACTTTTTGATGATAAAAAATCATGTGAGTGAGAGATTTACTCTTAGGTAATGTGTCTCTTTTTTAATGTGCATTTAGAATATATATTTCTCCCCATTTTGGGATTATCAAAAATATTAAAAATGAAGTAGACAAGGAAAGTGCACAATGCATTACATGGATAAAGAGTTTCATTACAAACATTAAGGAATAATAATACATAACACATCACTATCAAAAGATTTAATTCACTATTCTTCAACACTGGATTGTCTTCTCTTTTCCATTGGCAGCAGCATCAGAAGAAGAATCCATAGGAGCAGATGGAGATGTAGAGGAAGGGAGTAAACTAGTGGACAGAGAAGGTAAAGGGAGTCCTTAATAAAATAGGAGGGGCTAAGGTAGGTGAAGTAAAATTCTGAGGCAACTATTGATCAAGGATTACATGCCAGATCTAACTCAGATCCTATGATACCGACATAGAGGTGGAGGCTAAGGTAGAGGATGAGAAGGTAGGAAAACCATATCTCCGTGGTGCAACTACAGGAGCGACAATGGAAGTACTCTGAACATGAAGATAATTCCACTAATGTTTGATGAAGTCAATAATTATTTCACCACCATACTCCATTGCTTTCTCAAGTTCATCCTTGTTCTTCATAAAATTATCCAACAAAGGAGTAAAATCTTTGAGCTTTTGGACTTGAGTTTGGAAGACTTGAGTTACAAAAGGAATCCTCATATTCTCCACAAGGGACTTGAATTGGTTTGTTATGTATTTTTTAGAGATGATCCGATTGATGTAGAATTCCACCTTCTTAGCAATTTCATGCTGATCGTCAATGGAAATATTGGAAAGTATTCTCACGAAATCAAGAAATATATCATTGTTCTTGATAACTTCATATAAAGATTCTTTGTCAAAGCCACTAAGCATAGCCTGAAGTTCTTATTTGAAAACTGTTGGAAGCATATCGCTGTCTAAAGATTGTTGAGATGTTTGTCCAGCAATACAAGAAGTAGAGACAATAGAGGTAAGGGATTTTAGTTGGTTCAGAACTTTTTGGAGATAGCCTGTATACTATTCAGTTAACTTGTAATGTCCAATAACAATATCAAGCATCTCTTGAAAAATATGCTTGTTTATTTAAGCGACCTTCTCAACTAAGGAAGTTAAATGAGGTTGAATCAATAAGGCTACTTCCTGTGGGTTATAAATAACAATATCCTCAATAGGATGAGAAGCAGGTTCTGGTCTTGAGGTTTTCACTCTCTTAATTTCTTCAACAATAACTTTTAGAGTTTTTACTTTATCACTAAGTAGTTTATTCTCAACTCTGACTTCTTGAATATCATGAATTATCTTGGATTGAATATTCCATATGGCTTTTTCCAACAACAGTGTAGCAACTCTTTCACTCATATTGGATACTAGAGCTGGTTGGGTATTCATGAGTTTCTTAACTCCATCCAATAGGATAGCTCCAAAATCTTTCATATCATCCAGATTAACCCCGTTTGGAGATTCTTATAAAGACTCAAAAACAAGAGCTGAAATAGGCTCTGGTTTCTTTGTAGAGACATGATCAGAAACTGATTTCAACTGAAACATAATAGACAGGTCATGAATTTTGAATGAGACTTCCTATGAATCATTCACATGAAAATAACTTGGAAATTTATACCATGTATCCACTGAGATTGGATTAACTATATTAGAAACCTCAACAGCTTCTAGATTGGGGGTTTCTCCCCATCAATAGGTGTATATCTCTCAAGACTGAGAGATTTGGATCCCTGATCTATCTCAACAATTTCATTCCAAATTTCCTCATCCATTTCCTTTCGATCCAATTTAAAGTCTTGCTCTTTTCTATCTTCAATAGAAGGAATAAATTCAGGAAGATCTTGCACCTCTGGGAGCTCCTCATGGGAATATTCTTGTACAACAAGAATGTATTCTTCTATATGATCTTCTACAACACTCTTTCCACATACCCTAGCAACAAAATATGCTTTTGAAGCAAGTTGTTCTTCCAGATCAACAACTTTTTCAGGAACATGCACTTCTTTTTCAAATAATACTTGAGGAGAAGATTAACTATCCTCATCAACCAGAACAGTTTCTCTCGGACTTACAACAACCTCTTCTTCTTGTTCCTTTATAGAATACTCAATAAGTTCATCTGGCTCCGAACCAGGATTAGAAATATCTATAGGTCTTGAAGGGTGTTCCACTGGGTAAAACTTTTCATAAACTCTATCATTATCTTTCACCAATGATTTCCTCCATGGATTAGAATTGATTTTCATTCTCTTTACAATAGGTTTTGATAGAGAGAACTCATAATCCTTTATGACTTCTTTTTTTGGTCCATCCAATCCCTTTTCATGAAGCATAACTGAGATAAGTTGTGAATAAAATAGGGAGGTTGACTTGGATGTGGTTTTTATCAATTCACACATATGGTGCATGATATACTTACGATGATTGATCTTATGTCCATTCTTCATGAGATGTATCAAAAATACATACTCATACTTGAGTATAGAAGAACCACCTTTTCTAGGGATAACAAAATTTTAAACAAACATAAACAAGAGTCTAGATTTACTATCTTGTTTGGAATCTATGGATCTCCTCTTGGTTTCATTTACAGTTAAACTTGTCAATTATTCTTCTAAAACAAAGAACTCTCTTGGTGGTGGATGACCTCTCTGGTAGTCCTCACAAATATGGTCATGAGGTATCCGAAGGCATGCAACCCATAACATCGAAGAAAATGTGCATATCTAGCCATTGATCCATATTCTCACAACATATCCATCTTCTGAATCAAAAGAAACTTGAACATACTGGTAAAACTATACAACTATATTTAGATAGATAGGCATATCCTCCTTAGTGATCCAATCAAGCCAACCTTGCTCTATTTCCACTTTCAACACAAAATACTTACTTGATAGATGCAACTTAGGGAATATATCCCTTTTTGGTTCCACTACTCGGTTCACTAGGTTCGGATTTAGAGGGCCCTCAGGTGCTATCTTAGGTGTGATTGTGTACTTCTTCTTTCAACATCACTTCTCAGAAGTTCATGATGAAGGTTTTTTCATCCTGGGCATTATCCGAATGTTCTAGAGAGAGAAGGGATAAAGAGAGGGGTTATTGTTTGAGATAAAATAATAGAATCTCAAGTGAAGGATGAGTGAAACTTATTTTATTTTATCATTTATGGATATCAAGTGTCGCGGGATCAAAAGCGCATGAATGTAAAAATAATTAATTACAGCGATATGAGTTATAATTTAAAAATAAAACAATAAAGCATATATATGGTGAGACTGTAACAAACATTCACAGTGAGACCATAACAGGCGTTCATGGTGAGACAGTAACAACATAATTTCTAAACTGTGCGACCATATTTTTTGAGATAGTAAGTGTCATACAGTAACTGAGTGACAATAACTATTGAGACCGTAAACATAAAACTACAAGTCTAGAGATAATAAAACTATAGAACAGTTAAAGTTAATTAGTAATCTCAAGATAGTGACTTGTGAAACAGTAAATTGTGAAATAGTAAGATATGAAACAATAAGATATGAAACATTAAGATATGAAACAGTAAGATATGAAATAGTATGATATGAAATAGTAAGATATGAAATAGTAAGATATGAAACAGAAATATATGAAACAGTAATATTTGAAACAATAAGATATTTACTTAAGATTTATCATACCCAATTCATGTATGATGTAATCTATTATTTTAGAATTTAATGGTTTTGTAAATATATCATCAAGCTGATATTCAGTTCCAACGAATTCCAAAGTGATATCACCTTTCTGATAATGATCTCTCAAAAAGTGATGTCTTACATCGACCTGTTTTTTCATAGAGAGTGAAACATGATTTTTTCGTGATATTAATAGCACTTGTATTGTCACAATTTATAGGTACATGCCTAAATTGATATCCATAATATAGTAATGTGTGTTTCATCCACAAAATTTGTGCACAACAACTACCAAAAATTATGTATTTAGCTTATGTTGTAGATAATTCAATAAATATTTGTTTCCTACTACACCATGATACTAGCGACTTTCCTAAAAATTGACATGTTCCAAAGGTGATTATTTTTTCTAACTTACAACCACTGATGTCAGCATATGAATAACTCACTAACACAAATAATTGTCCTTTGGGATATAACAATCTTATATTGTGTGTATGCTTAAGGTATTTGAAAATTCCCTTAACAAAATTTAAATGAGATTCCTTAGGATGTTTTTTGAAAATGAGCACACATACACACACTAAAAATAATGTCAGGTCAGCTACCAGTCATGTAGAGTAAACTTCCAATAATTCATTTTTAAGTGGATTGATCAACTGATTTTCCATCTTCATCAAGATCCAACATTCAAGAAGTACTCATTAGAGTGTCACTAATTTTAGTGTTATCCAATCCAAATTGTTTTAGAAGATCTTTAGTATATTTTCATTGATTTAAAACAATACCATCATTATTTTGAAATATTTAAAATCCAAGAATGAATTTGAGTTTACCCATTAAACTCATTTCAAATTCGATTTTCCACATTTTAGAAAGTTCAATACATAATGAAATTTTTGAATATCCAATGATAATAAACTCTACATAAATTTGAACTACTAAAATATCATTGGAAATTCATTATATAAAGAGGTTAGGATCATCTATTCCATTTGTAATACTTGTGGAAATATGAAAAGTAATTAATCTATCATACTTAGATCTTGGATCTTTTTTTAAACCGTATAATTTTTTTGATAATTAAAAGATATGATTTGGAAAATTAGGGGTTGTAAAACTAGGGGGTTTCTCAACAAAGACATCCTCAACTATATACCCATTTAGAAATTCACTTTTGGCATCCATTTGATATAGTTTCAAATTCAGATGTGGTGCATAAGAAAGCATAATTATGATGACTTCATGTATATCTACTAGTGAAGAGGTCTCTTTATAGTAAATTCCTTTTTCTTGATTATATCCTGGTAAAACCAATCTAGATTTGTTAATAATTATATTACTATCTTCATCTATCCTATTTCTAAACACCCATTTATGCATATGGTGATTGTGTCTTTGGGTATTTCAACAAGTTTCCAGACTTTATTTCTTCCAAATTGATTAAGTTCTTCTTGCATAGCTATTACCCAAAATACATCTTCGATAGCATTATTATTGTTTATAGGTTCAAGTAGTGAAAAGAAGACTTGATGTTCAACATGATTTCTAATAGAAGATCTAGTTTGAGTTCCTTTTTCTAAGTCTCCCACAAAACATCTAAGGGATGTTTCTTAAGAGTTCTAATAACTTTAGAAAAAGAAGGACTGGTGATTTCAGGTTCTTTAACATGATCTAGTGCATTCTGACCAGAATATAAAGAATTTCCAGAATAAGAAGTTTTCAAAAATTCCTTTACAGGATGGTTAAGGGATTTTGAATTACTGTCCAGATTTGATACATCATCCTCCAGGTTCTCTAGAGTGGTCTTAGGCTCATGTGGATCTGTTTTATCAAAATTTTCATGGGCATATTCTTCTATACATTTAGTTCTTTTATTAAAATCTCTATAGGATTTACTAGAAATTGAATATCCTAAGAAGATTCATTCCTCACTCTTGGATGAAAATTTATCAAGATTGTCCTTAGTATTAAGGATATATTATTTTCCACTAAATAATTTGAAGTAGCTAAATTTGGGGTTTCTATTGTTCCACAACTCATATGGATTTATTTTAAGGATTTTTCAAATCAATAATTTATTTATTAGGTAGCATGCTGTATTTACAACTTCAACCAAAAAGTAAATAGGTAAGTTATATTCACTAAGCATGGTTCTAACAATCTATTTTAGGGTTCTATTTCTTCTTTTTACAACTCCATTCTCTTGAGGTATTCCAGGGGTAGAAATATTATGTCTAAACCCATTTTGTGAGAAAAAAGATTCAAACTCTTGATTTTTAAACTCACTACCTTGATCAATTCATAAGGATTCAATTTTATGTCCAGTAACATTTTCTACAGTTTTGGTATATTTGATAAAATGAGAGTAGACATCACTTTTGTGAGCTAAAAAAGAAGTCTAAGTGTATCAAGAAAAGTCATCTACAATAACATAAACATATTACTTCTTATTTAAACTATAAACTATAGATGATCCAAAAAAATCCATGTGAACCAATTCGAGATGTTGAGATGTTGAATATTATTTATTTTGTTTGAAGGAAATTTTGTGTTGCTTTCATTTTTGACAAGGATTACACACTTTATCATTTGGAAACTCATTTTTTGGTAGGTATTTGACTAAGCTTTTTCTAGTTAACTTTCTAAGGGAGTGATTGTTACATTGTCCTAGTCTCCTATGCCAAAGCCAATATTCTTTGTGAAACACACTTAAACATGAACCATTTTGAGAAGCTAAAGAATGCATGTTAACAGAATATAAATTTTCATTTCTTATTGCTAAAACCACTAATTCATTTTTAGCATTAAAAACAATACAGACATCATTTTCAAATTTAACATAAAATCCGTCATCACATAACTGTGAGATTCTAAGAAGTTTATATTTCAATCCATCTACAAACAGTACTTTAGAAATCAAAATTGAGTTAGAGTTAACGATATGACCAAGGCCAGTAATCTTTCCTTTGGCATTGTCACCAAAGGTGACATTCCCTCCTTCAATTTTTATTAAGTTATTAATGCATGAGTAGTCTCCTGTCATGTGTCTTGAACACCCACTTTCCAAGTACCATATGATTCTACATGAACTCTTTAATCATATTTCGTAAACAATAGTTTGATTAAAACAGATTTTGTTACCCACACTTGTTTGGGTCTAGAAATATTAGTGACTAGTTCCCTAGGAACCGATATCTTCCTCACAGGTTTCATATAAGCATTATGTATAGTATTTTAAAAATAAACTCTATTTAGTCAAAAAAATCTTGAAATAGTATAAAGTGTGTCATAACTTGAGATAGCTGAATGTTTTCCAGAACTAAGAGTAAACCTATTTTTCCTAGATTTAGAAACAAAATTAGTTCATCCAAATTTACTTTTACTAGGTTGATACCCAATGCTAGTAACATATTTAGGAGAAATATATTTACCTAGAATTTTTATCAAGGTATATTTACCATTCGTAAACCTTTCAAGATCCTTTTTCCATTGTCCATTAGATAGCTTTAATTCATTGTTCTCTTTGAGTAATTGATCATTTTTCTCCCTTTTTACAGCGAGTTCAGTTTTAACAGTTGAGGTAATATCATGTTGTTTATTTAAAGACATTTATTTATCTATTAGTTCATTTCATGTCTCTTTAAGAATATTAATGAATTCAAACATTTCTTAATTAGAAATATTTTTAGAGTCTCTCTTATATCTAGAATAATAAGAATTATGTACATGATATTCCAGTGTTACCTCAGATGTGTTTGTTATAAAAAACATATTTTCTTCATTATCATGTTCATCATGTGTATATTCTAAGTCACATGAACTGTCGTCAGAACCACTCTATGTTGATTTCAATGCCTTTTTATACTTTCTATATTTGACCTGATATTTCTTTCTGTACTTGAGATTGGGATAGTCAGTCTTGAGATATCCTTTTCATTTACATTCATAGCATACAATCTCATCAGACATGTCACTTTTTTCCAATCTTTCTTCCAACATCCTTTTTGATCGTATCTTCCCTAAATGTTAGGCTTTTTCAAAAATTTATTCTTCCTGTAAAATTTATTAAATCATATGGCTAATTGATCCATCTCCTCATCCCTATTAGGTGATGATTGTTCACTACTAGAACATTTTACAGAAACATCCAATTTTCCTTTCTCTTTGTGTTTAGAAGTGGCGGTCTTGAACACAACTGATTTCCTTTTGGGTTCATCCTCCTCTTCCTTGTTGACTTTCAGATCCTCTTCATACATCATTAGTTTTCCAATGAGTTATTTTATAGGTAGCTTTTTGATGTCACATGAATCTCATATGGAGGCATAGGTTCTCTTCCATCTGTCAGGTAGGCATCTAAGAATCCTTATAATCTATTCTTTAGCAATGATTTTCCTTCCAAGAGAAATAAATGTGTTGAAAATTTCATTGAGCCTGAGATACATATCAGAAATAGGATCATTATGTTTTATTTTAATGTTATAATATTTAATAGTGTAAGTATTATGTCTCATTTTTTTCACAGTGGATGTTTTTTCATGTGAAATAGACAATGAATGCCAAATTGCATGGGTACTTTTACGTGTAGAAATTCTATTAAATTCTTCATCTCCTAAAGAGTAGTGTAATGTATTCATAGCCTTGCAATTGTTATTACAGTCAGATTGGGTATGTTCAACCCAATTGATTCAATTAGTATCAGGAATCTTATATTCATATATAATTAAAGACCAGATTTCGAAGCACATACTTTCTAAATGCATTTTCTTTTTAATTTTGAATTGAGAAAAATCTATTCCATTAAAGAATGGTTGTTTTCTTGTTGCAGCACCTTACAATATATTATCCATATCACTGAAGTTCTTTAAAAGATCTTGAAATTTATAATTAATAGCAATTTACAGATCTTTAAAGTTCAACTAAAATCACAGTTGAATAGTGTCAAAAAACAGAGTCTTAATATGATTAAAAAACACTCATTTGTTATCAAATGTTGGTCAGAGTAGAGTACTCAAGAGGGGGGTGAATTGAGTATTTATTCAAAATTTATGTTTAAAAATTATTCATAAAAGGGTTCCCCAGTAAAGTTAAATACATCTAAGTTAATTATGTTTATACTGTTATGAAAACATGACTGTATAAATAACTTCATAGAAGATTGATTAATTCATAGTAATCTTAATATTGGTTATTAACATTACTTTTGAATCTATTATAATAAGAAAATACAATTATGACATCTTTCCATGATTAACAATCAAATTTAATTTAGTGAATTCTGAATTAAATATTAAAACAAAGACAACTAAAATAGGAAACATAGCGGATATAAAACAAGTGGTTCAATCTTAGGCTAAGACCTAATCCACTCCACATGGTGAACACCACCCACCAAAAAGTTTATATAAATAAAATATATACCAATCCTATATCGGGCTTTAGAAAAGTAGAAATGTATGTCCAGGTCATACTACCTCTTCCACAGTTCTCTATGGGTATGAAATAATTGGTCACACAGGAACCTATTCCACACTTATATTTGGGAATACCCAAGTGTAAAAATATGTATTAGAAAGGATATCTTGTATCCTTCAGTTTGATGCAGGAGACGATGCATGTTTAATACAGACACACACACACACTACTCTAAATCTAAGAAAAATAATACACAATAGATCAGAAAAGATGATATAATGTTTGAAGTGATCTGAGTGTTTGTTTATGGATCTCTGGACTAATAGGATAAAATAGATATAGAAATCGAGTCCTCTCATAAAAAACAGAGTATCATAAGTCAATTAGATCTAGATTGTTTTATTTTTGGTATTGTCAATGCGAAGATGTGCTCTATAATTCAGATATATGATGTTCATCTTGTTGATTTAATAATGCTTCATTTGTTCTTGATAAATACATAGTTTCATGTGTCACTTATTGTTTTCAAGTATGACCGTTATAAATTAAATTGAAAATACCAAAACATATTAAGATATGGTGTCATAGACATTTTGTAAATGGTGTCTCCATGAAATGGTGTCTCCTTGAAAAAATGTCCCCTTTTTTTGTCTTTGACCAGTGAGATAACTACAATAGAAAAGTTGAATAGATATCTGGAATCGGTATCACAGATGCAATGTTAGGATCATAGTGTATGGTCATGGGGTCTGGATGGTCACAATGTCTATATGGTTACGATGTCTGGATGGTCACAGTGTCTGGATGGTGACGTTGTCTGGATGGTCACTGTGTCTGGATGGTCACGGTGTCTGGATGGTCATGTTCTCGGGGTCCTTTTATAGAAAAGCACAACCGGTGGCAAACTCACATTTTCTTAGACATAGTCAAATATCTGTATACAGAATTAAACAATTATATTCATAAAATGGTTTATACTTATTCATTCATCAAAGAAATCATTATGATGTAAATTAAACATAGTGTACAATAATTACACTTAATGTATAGAAATAAAGATATTAGATAGGTTTATTTAAAGTATAAAGATACTAATCATATGTGCACATGATTTGAGATAGATAACATAGGATTGATAGGATTCATTGAAAGTAAAGGTTTTTATCAATAAAACATGAGTAACATAGGAGAATTCCAACACATTTTTATCCATTCTTACCCTACTATTGGTTTTTCATTATATTTTAAAATTTATGTGCGCAAATGAAGGGTGTCATGGTGAAAGGGATAAAATAAATTGTAAAGAAAAAGTGTGGGGATTCTTATCTTGTGAAATTAAGGGGTTTTATTCAATTAAGATAATTTTCCTTTTCCACACTTGAATTTAAAAAATTTAAAATGGAAACAAATAACCAAAAAAATTTGAAAATTTTGTTTTGATTTAGGAAAACAAAATAACACAATTACTAGACCAATGATTTTTATCATAAACTATTTGGTGATGGATGTGAGGTTTATTCTAATCATAAAATTCAAAAAAAATGTATATCTGAAAAAGAAAAAGAAAAGCATAAAAGTAAAAATTAGATATTCAAGAGAGTGAAAAAATCAATATTTATGCGTTATTTGATCATAAACAGTAATTCAAATTTTGGGGAAGTGGGAGTTTATATTTTGAAGCGAATAATTTAATTAAACATTTATTTTTGATATCATATATTAGACATAAGATATAAACTTCCTCATTTATACTTTATTTTCAAATATCAATCCCTACCAACCTTAAGCCTCAAATTCATTTGATCCTTTAATGAAATCCCTCATGATTTTATGCGACTTTTGTGTTTAAAAATTATAGAAAGTAGTTCCTTTACACGCCTATGGATAAGGATCATGTTCTCATGATATAGGAATAAATCTAATTGAATTTTATCATGAGTGATGAGAGAAAAGAAAAAAATTGAGGTAAATCATGACATGAAATATTTTATAATAATGAACTAAGGATCTTTAATGAATTAATGGAGAAGCTATGTCATTTTCAAAGAGTAAAAGTAAAATTCATGGATTGGATATATCTTTGATTTTTTTTGAATTTAATTGATATTTTATATGGAATTTTAAAAATTTAATTGACACTGATAATTGTTTGGTTTAATTGTCTTGGAACATGAATATTGGTAACCTTAGTTCCCTCTAAATTTCAAGTTTATATTTTATACTAGAGGACATATAAGGCTTAAGTGTGGGCAAAGATCTAATATATTCCTTAATTATATATATATATAAATTATATAACACATTAAATTTAACAATTTAATCTTATTTACATCAATTTTTGATTTATAGTGTGTTTTGTGATAAAATGTTAAAATTTATTAATTCTAGACATTTAGTAGATTTTAATCACAATGGTAATTTGGGAATAACTTTTAAAATATTCTTTCAAATTTAGTGATTCATTTTTATGAATCCTTTATTTATTTTCTTAAACTTTGTTCTCTTGATTAAGAGCATATTCGAACATCAAGAGGCCTATAAAAATCAGTAATAATGAGAAATTATTGAGGAGGACAAGGTGGACCCCACATCAGAAAATGATACATAAATCCTAATACACACTTCCAATTGATGTGATTATATTGTTGTTTGGAATATAATTCATATACTAATTTCTAATTTAAATTTCAAGGAGTTGTGAATTTATTAAGTGTTCCATTAAAGGCTCAAATTTGATGAAATATTCTAGAAACATTATGAATAGAATAAAATCTTGGAGTAAATTGGATATATCATCTTATACACATGGAGGAAAAAGGGAAATTTTTTTGATCCAGTTACCAAAATATTTTGGAATAGCTTTCCAGAAGATGACTTTCAATGATTCATCCAAAATGAGGGGGTTTCATGTGTAAACTTTTTAACAAACATTTTGGATCCAAATGTTCATCCTTTGACAGTCCATTATAACATGAAACCCATTAATAGACCATTATGATTCCCCAAAGCTGCTTAAGTTCCTATTAATAAGGTCCTAGGGGTGTATTTAAAATGATATTGAATGGAGAGGGAAGATCATATGACAACCATTATTTTGTATTTTTATTTTCATTTATTTATTTGTTTTCTTTCCCATATAACACATTCAATTTTTATTAAAGTATTTACCTTTACTTCTTCCATCCCCATTTTTTTCCAAACCTTAATTATTTCCCTCTTCCATATTCAATCTTGATCTCTTTTTACATTTCAATAACCTGTTACTAACCTGAGACTAGGATCTGGGGACGTTTCATGATGTTATTTGTTATTGTTATTCAATTCAATATTTTTAATTCTATTTGTGGTGGACATATGAATATTGAAAAAGTGCAGCGTTCTTCCACCGTGAAACTACTTCCGAATGAAATATTTTTCTTTGATTCATTATTTTCCCATCCTTACCTTAAAAAACCTTTATATGGTGGACTTTGGGTTGCCTTAAGGGATGAAATATCATATGGTGGAGTCAGTTCTTTTAAGAATACCATTCAAGGTTGACGTGTTATCCAATTTGAGTATTGGAAGACCAATCATTTGGTGAACCTAATGCATGATAAAATCACACACATAATAAATAAAAATAAATTAATTCATTAATAAAGTATCATAAAATGAATGGTCAAATTTAATTTAAATAACAAATAAATAATTAATAAACCCATATTATTTAACTATAGGACCAAGTTCTTTATTCCCTAATTTCATTATGTCTGCATCTGCATCTACATTTATATTTAATGTTTTCATTTCATTATATTAGTTCCAATGTTTCAAAAAAATCATAAGTAATATAAAAAAACAAAAACAATTAGATTAGGTGAATTAGAATCAGTGGTTGAACCAACTATGATGCTCCTCAAGTGATACGACCTCAGTTAGGCTCTGTGCTGGATTAGAAAAATTAAATTGATTTTTTCATGCACTAAGATAGGACTGTATCAACGAAGTAAATAAAAAAGCACATGTGTAGTACCAAACATATATTTTTTATTTTGGGGTTGTTCAAAAAATAGATTCTTTATGAAACCGTTTTATACAAAAAAACACCTCAAAAAAACATCAAGACGTTTAAGTGAAATATATACGACTCCAATGTTTTATTATCATTTATTCAAAAAATAATCCCCCTTTCTAAAATATGGTTAATATAAAAAATATATATTTTATGTGTGATTATAAAACCTCCTTATACAATTTTGTATAGCTGTCTAGAAATACCAAATTCACTTCATGAGTTCATTATCGTAATATTCCTCCCACTCGATGGATGAACTAAATTCATTTTATTCTATGATGTAAAAAAATCCATGAATTAAATCTAATTTTCTATCCATACATGAAAAAACTCAATCATTACCTTAAATTCGAGTAATGTTAACATAAATAATGAATATTTATTTGTAATATGATGGTATATAATTGTTCCTCAGTTGTTGCAACATAGATGAGAGTTTCCACTTAACTAAGGCCCATATTTGCATCCAAATATAGTATAGGGAAAATAATTTAAACTTAATTTTATGTTGGGTATTAATATTTCTCATTCTTGTATATATCCTTTAATGAACATCATTTTATGGAGTTGTTTACCCACAATGGTAACTAAGAAAAATTATTTACCTAATGATTAGATCTACTTACTTACAAATTATTATCAATATAGTAAGATTTTCAGATAATATTTTGGGTCATTCCATATCAATACACATGTTTCCCACGTTTAATTGGATTTTTGGATCCCTACTTGTTGATATATTCTCATGAAAACCACCCCATTATATTGTAATCACTCTTTTTCCTTTGAAACTAGTACTTATATCTTCACTCTCCATTTTCATGGCCATTTCCAATTGATCTATAAAAATGTTTAAGAATTCCATTTTCCTTTATATACATCCTTAGGATTTTAATTTCATGTATTATCTTTATTTAAATTTTGACTTTTATTCCCTTTAATATCACTGAGAAATTTTTTTTGTAGTTTTTCCATTCACACATTTTCTATTTGACCATTCTATTAAAATATGTTACACCCCTTTTTCTAAACACTCAAATATATTTTAGGTGTGAATATTTGATGAATTTATGGTCCTAATATATCTTCTCTAATAATAATTCCTCATTTTGTCATAAAATATCCCTTAGTTCATTCCCATTCCATGAAAATAACACGTTAAACTAGAAAGAGTTGGATTTATGTTTATATATTCCAAAAAAACTTGTAAAAGAAAATTAGCTATGATCTTTCATTCCAAGTATAAAAATTGCAGAAATATTTGTGTGTGGTTATATTCCATTAAATAATTCTTTCTTTTTTCCAGGGGCATTGGTTTTTTTGAGATATTCCTCTATATATAAAATATAAAAGAGGTAAATTAAAATGTATTCTTGTTTTAAATTAATTCCAAATTTAGTTTTTGATATGCACTATTAAAAATGATAGATTTATTTTTCAAAAAACAATGTATATATTTGACCTACCAATTGGAACACTTATTATCCCATACATGACAATATTCTCCTATAATATCAATAGCCTTTGAGAAGCCCTTACTAATTTTATTCAATTCATTTTGGGTATCAAGTCATATGGATTATGCCTCAGACAATGCCTCTTTCGTACCACCTAGTTTTTCATCAAGATCTCACAATATTTTCTCTTAGTCGATTTATCATCGATTGTACATCTTGATCTCATAAAAGTAGGATTATAATTTTTTATATTGTTCAATCCTTTCTTCAATATAGTAATTATTTTATTTTAAAATATTTCTTTTTTATTTTTTGAGATGTTTTATTTTCTCAATACAAAATTCAAAATAAACTTTTAAATTCCATTCAAGCTTTGTCCCTTATTTTCCATCATCACTACTAAAGGTGCCAGAAATTTTCTCTACATGGGAAAATAAATTATCATCATCATATTATTGGCTACCTGATGAGGAATCTTTATTATTATTTCTCACTAATATAATATACTTTATAGTAGAAGAATTAATTATGGTATTACATTATTTCTATTTTTTAATATTTCTCATCCCCTTTATCTGATTCATATTCTTGAACCATTTTCCCAATATATTACTTGAAAAATGATAATTATGATTATAGGTTATCACTTTTCAAGTTATATTCCCCTTCATTTCCACTTTATCTTCTTGAATCACTTGGATTGAAGAGAAACAATTTTTTATTTCTTCACTCTCCCAATCATTATAATAATGAATTTATTCTGAATCTTATTATTCTTTGAATTTTCAATTTCTCATGGCCTAAAATACATCTCATGTTTTTTATTTATTATTAATTAATTCATAATTTCTAATATCATAATTTATAAGATTATTGGGAATCTTATCCATATAAGACCCTCTCTTTCTTATAAGTGTGAAATCATGGGATCAAATCTATTGGTAAAATTTATCATCCATATTTTGAAAATGGTGGAATCATCCATATTCCCAAAACCGCCCAAATATAAATCCTAATCTCATTGATCCTTATAAACTAGTCTTAAATGTACCCATCATATTCAATATTTATCTCTTCAAATATAATAATTTATATTAATTTATCTTCCTTGACTTTGATATTTCCACTTAAATGACTCTTATTTTACGCCAAATATTCTTAGTAGTTTTGAGTATCATAACCTTTGAGTAAATTTTTTCTAAAATATAAATCAAGACATAATTTTATAATTTCCACTCTCTTCCAAAATGCTATTATCAGTTATATACATTAGTCCTCCCTTCAAAATGGTTAGAAAACCAAATTTATAACATATCTTCCTTTTAGTACATGTGATATAAGGTATGGATATATAATATTCCACCAGTAGTGGTTATTATTCCATATAATGTTGGGGCACCATATCTATTCATAGAATTTCTATTATCCAAACTCAATAATTTATTGGATAATTAGGATGTAACCTAGATTTTATATAATGTCACTTTTAATTAACTCGGTCAGATTGACCTCTTAGGGGCTAGGGATTAGTGGTATTATTTTATGAATTTTTTTTGAATAGAAAAACATGGAAATTTTAATTTCCAAATACACTCTATATATTATCAAATAATATCCTCTTTTTTTTAGTAATAAGAGAAAAACAACCCAAATTATTTATAATGTTCAACATGAATTGCCTACTTTTTTCATAAAATATTAGTAAAAAAGATCATTAATTCTTCTAATATATACCCTAGATTTAAAAGCCAAGGACCATCTTATTCCTATCAACATAGAATACAAAATTTATCTACATTTAATTGTCCTACTAGATTAAATAAATCTCTTCTATAAATTATGTTCTAACATGAAAAGATCTCTTTTTACATAAAGAACATTCTATGAAACTTGATGATGATATCCCACTAAAAACTATATAAAATAGATATGTTGTTGTAAAATTCAATTCTACGCATCTGGGACTTCTTTAGAACCAAGAGATCTTGATTTTTCAGCTTTCCAATTCTCTCCACAATATAGTTCACCTTAGCACTTCAACTACATGGGTTTAACAAGTATCTTATTCTATGAAATGGTAGCTTAATTTTAACTCTTCTTCCCACTTAAATATAGTCATTTATCATGATCTCAATTCATTAGAAATGAATAACTTATGATTTTTATTTTCTTTATATCATTTACTCTCACCTTTATCTTTTGAATTTCTATCATCATATATTCATATAATATCTTTTATACTTAGTTTCAAAAATATATTTTTAAAACTCTATGATTTAAAGATTGTATATAATCTTTATTTTATATCTAGACAATATTTTACATCTATATTATTAATCACATTCTTAAAGTCTTCCCATTTAAATATCTTATTTTTTATTCTTTTATTCAATTAAATATTATAAAAATATTATGCATTAAACTTCTTTAAATTAACTACAGAAGAACGTCATTTTTACCTAATCATTTAACATATAGTGTGGAACTCATCTTAAAACCAAATATCACCCTCATTTTGTCTTACTTTAATATCATCTAGAATAAAAATTATTCAATGTAATTATGATATTTCAATCCTTGATGATCAACTTATGCGTCGACTGAATAAAATTTTTATTTCATATGTTGTTTGGAAACTCTAAGATTATCATAATGATAAATTCCCATTAAAGTCTCCTCATATTTACCTATATTTAATTAATTTTTATATAGGTTATATGATTATTAAAAAATGATACTTATAGTTATTTTCAATATTTATTACATAGATATTTCATATGATGATTATACTTATTCGTATAATTCTTATGGTTCCCATGGTTACACAGATTGTGCTTTCCTAGATGATGTTTACACAGAGCAATCACCCTTATATAACCAATAATTTATACTTTTTTAGTATAAATTCATTCTTCTGTAGATGATTATTATGGAATGATTCTTGTGGAATAGTTCTTATGTAAATTTATAAATATATATACATAGATGACCAGACTTATCCAGACTAAAATCACTAAACTTTTGGACTCCGTCAAAAAAATAGAACCTCCTTAAACCATTTCAAATACTTCACTAATATTCTAAGAAACAAAATTTTCAAGCATGGAATCCAATGAATACTTCCCATTAGATATATGTTTCAACTTCTATTAACTATTCTATATATAATATTTCATTATCAATACTTTTCTTTAGCATGGAGAAAAATACTTCTATAATAACAAGTAATGTTTTTTCCTTGAATCTGTAAATACAAGAACCCCGACAAGCTGTCTCAAAAATTATTTTCTATATAACATAGAACAACCTCCATAAACTACTCATAACTTCTCAACACATATTTGAACCATATTAAATCATCATTATATCTCACATTGTTGAAAAAAATAAACTAAATCAAATGGTAACAACAAAAGATAAATACCCTAATAGGGGGAAGGGGGGATAATGATATGTCATAAAGGATCTAGGAAAAGTAGAAGTAAATAATGGGTTGTTTATAACATTTATTTTTCTTAATATATGAATAATCTGAGATATACATGACAAGTATTTTCATGACCAAGTGAGATATGACAATGATTAATTGGCGGAAACACTGTAACCAAGAAGATATGATCTTTTCACATATTATTTATAATTAATTTATTTATATAAGTTAATACATTATGTTTAATTTCTCTCTTTTTAATTGATGATATGATGAATAAATCATATCATAACATCATTGTTTCCAAGTAATAAAGGGTATAATTCCTTTATTTATGATCCACATGTGGTTTGTAAACCTCCAATCAATTTTTTAGAATCATTCATGTGATAGAATTTATGGTTTTAACACTTAAGAAGTTCTCTGTTGATCTTATAAAAAACCTTCAAGGTAAGTGAGAATTATTCTGGAGGAGGATTATAATTTATTTTCATTCCTAAGTGTTTTATGGATGAATATCTTTCTAATGATTGAGAGAATCCTCTCTAGAAATCATTGTGCATAATAATTTTAAAATGGAGATGGGTTAATAAAATTTAATAATGAGGGTTAAATAGAGAAAGTTATAGAAAATAATAATGGCACTTGGGCCTTTATTTTCATAATCACTAGATAACCAAATATTTATATAATAAGAGATATTATTATTTACTTGACATTCACTAAAATCATAGATAAAATTTACATTATATCCTTGAAAAAATAATTTAATATTTATTCAAATAATATGTAATATGATATTTCTAGGAAAACCATTAAACTTGGTCCTCTAATCTATATTAATATTTATCAGACGTTAAATGATGAATTTTTATTTATTTAATTAAATATCAATTTATTATTCACTAATAAATAAATATTATATTCATTAAATTATTTAATAAATATTAATTACATATTCACATAACGTAATAAATTTTTTTTACCTTGAGAATAAACTAGAAAAAATAAGTATTATATTCATGTACTTAAATGAATAATTACCTGGTGAGCATATATTTATAAAATATTTTAATGTCATATATATTCTCTCAAATAAATGGTTACTGAGTATTTTTGATCAAACTAAAACTAATAATATTCAAGCCACATATGAGAATAATATTTATCCACCACGTTCGATTTATATATAATTTAATTAAATTTTGAATACAATTAGTGTGTTATCATCTAAGCTCGTTTATCAATAGAATTAGGATACACTTCCTAATGTCCAATATTAACATCTAGAAGCATAGTAAGGACCCTATATATAAATAATTTAATGCCTCAATGACGTTCATCCTCCTATTAAAGTTAATTTTTTACCATAATTTCTTTATCCATATATCTCAAATCAAGTTGGTCGTGTGACGGTGTCAACCATTATTCTTGATGTATATTTCTTTTACATTCTAGAACAGAACATGACAATATAATTCTATGTCCATTGACATAATTAGGAAGTTTTATTACCATATAAGGTATTGAGATTTAGATTTGCATTGTTCAATATATTGGTAAAATTAATTTTGAAAATATTCATTATTACAATATTAATAACAAGGCACAAAAAGTAGCCAACTTTAATAAGACCACATGTCATTATGGTTTATGTCAATTCATAAAAGAATAAAATTTATGATATTAATTAATATTTATCGTAATGTAAATAGATCCTTACACATTCATATAGATTATAAAATTCAAATATTTATATAAATATGGATTTCCTATGAGCAGATCAAATTATCACAATCTTTATTCTTGAGATTTATAGGTATGAACATCTTCAGAAGAAGTTTTAATGACTTATGATCCCCTACCTTTGACATTATGTATTATTTGTGTCTAATAAAATGATATATACCATCAATAGAACTAATATTTATGAATATTATCATTGAAATTATTTTTTCTTGTCAAAGTGGGGAAATATAATGACCTCTTTGGCTATCATGTACTCTTAGGAAATGTATCTCCCTATGATGTTAAAGGGGTAAATACTAAATTTTATTACCCATTCCAATAGGGTTTACATTTATTTTTTGAGTGTACCTTATTTTTATTACATAGTTAAGACATGATTGTCCTAAGTAGTGTTAGGATGGGTGACCTTCTAGGTAGTTTATTAGGGTATGTATGAGTGACTTCAAGGAATATTTAAATAATATGTGATGTATTATGGTATATTGATTATTATACTAATCTATTCAGGCATGTGGGTGGACACATGAAGGGAAAAACATGTCTGCGTGACAATTGGTGGTCCCTATTGCGTCAGGACTAATGTCCATTTTAAAAATGTGATGTGTTTGTGTTGTTTATAGGGCCTAATTATCACAGTGGTAATATATTAGCACCCATGAAGAGTGTAGTGAAACTAATTAGGATGAAATTCAGTTTCCATAATGAGGATGTGTCACACTAAATAGTAGGGGGAGAATATAACACCCTAGAATGTCAAAGGATTAAAAGGATAAATGATGGCACCCATGTTAATAAGGTGAACCTTTATTTAGGGAGACTACATGATTATAACTCGATAGTTACATGAATATTGTCCTCAATTAGTATCAGGATGGGTGACCTCCAAGTACTTTTCTCATGGTCGATGTGTGTGTGTTATAAAATAAAACTGAAAGAACATTTATTATTCAGTGGAGGTAGTAATTAGTATGATGATCGATTAAGACTTATGGGTGGGCCCCAAGGAAGGGAAAACACACGTCCATGGGACTAATATAAAATAATAAGTGCCTAGGATTATTTAAATATATTTAAAATGTGAGATTATTTTTTTGTTAGTGGGGTAATGTGGATAACATCCCAACACTTTCTTTCGGATACAATCCTTATTTTCCATTTCTATCCATAATTATCTTGACATTTATTGATTTTTCACACTAATTACTAGAATTTAAAAGGGTTATGTGGGATTTTATTCCTTTTTAGAGAGTTTATAAGGTGTATATGTGTTCGTATTTTTGGTGGATATATTCTTGTAGTTGAGAATATACTATAATTACTCCACAAACTGGTCGATTAGATCAACTGGTGACTTTTCTGTAGTAGGAAATTACAACTGAAATTTCACCAGTGATATAGGGAAATCCCAATAACTAGCTAGTTTTATTTCTAGATATTCATGAATTATGAGGAATGATTCTGGCTTGTAGGTGGAAACTAGTGGCATTCCTATGATTTTGATATTGAAAATAAAATTATGGTCAATATTATATTTCAATCCAAAAGACCCCATTTTAATTATAAACACTTATACCTCAACCTCCATTTGACCCCTATGACCCTAGATGCTCTCTTGGGGTTATTTTAGCCCTTCCAAACATGAATCACTATGGATAGAATCATCTATTGAATTTATGAATATCTTTCTATAAGTGTAACCTTGGTCTGATTGTGAATTCCCCTTTCCCCATGCCACACAATCTTGAGGGCTGTGGATTCTTGTGTTATTAATATATCCATATTTTTATTTACTAATGGTGATTGTTGAATTCACTCTTTGGTAGTTCTATCCATTTATCTCTTTGATTATGTATCTCTTAGTGGGTGACTGAAAATTCTATAAAGTAGGGTAGGTGTCATTATAATATAGACTTTATCAATTAAACCATTGTTTTTTATTTTAATTCAAGTTGATTTTGAATTTAATTGAAATAATTTATTTGGGATTTTGGATAAATGTTTTCCAATTTATTGGTACATGGTGAAACCAATTTATCAACGCTCTATGAAATAATGTGTTGAATATCATAATTTTTTTTATTGAAATGGATGATTTAATGAGTGACTTTAATGATTATTCTAAAGAAATTAATGCATTAAATGTTTTATTGGGTTTGAATGAAATGAATTATTTTGAGTGGAATGAGTTTTTATAAAAAACATTTGAAATTGGTTTTAGAAATAAAAATACATGTTTAAAATCTGGTTTGGGGATTCATGAATTATTATTGGTGAAACTGATCTGAGATGAAAGTTTTCCCCCTTGATTTATTTATTTCAATAGCATGGGATATTAGGTAGTTAGGTGTCTTTTCAAGGATAATCATGGTAGGAATTAATTAACTCTACCTAGAAATAATTTGAATATGGAAATGATAACTAAACATTAATGATTATAGGGGTTCATTCCTTGGGGTAGAATCATATTCACCCTATATCTAAGTTAAAGGGAAGTGTTCACCCCATTTGTCGTATATCACTATGAGTGTTTAAAATAATGAGATACGATCTAACAAATACTGGGCTTATAATCCTAGATATAGAATTGAAAATAAATTCAACATGACTATGTTTATAAAATATCTTATCCATGCATATTTTGATCACTATTTTTATTCACTCATGATTTATACATTCCATTACAAATATTTGAAAATAAGAATTAATTATAAATTGTGGAAGGAAATATAATACCATATTTTATTTAAATGAATTCAAATTTGGTTTAGGTGATATTGAATTCTTATGAAATTATTGGTGGGATGTGACTAGTTTACTGTTTCTTACACCATGCATATTTATTTATTGGTATGCATATTTTTTTTTGTGGCTATAAAAAGGGAAATCACCACTTGAAGGAAGTGGGTGTTATGGATAGTGGAACCATGAGAGTTGGTGGTGACATGTGGAGTATGTGATCTACCTATTATAAGGAGATATTGGTGTGGATTTCATCATTAGTTTACATAATTCCAATGTTCTTGTTCTATCTTGGGTTATATACATGTGAATTTTGTGGTAATTTTATGTTGCTGACTGTATCAAAATATAAACTATTCAAGGATGATTATCTGTTGACTTTTTATTGAATGGTAATTAATGATTTGAAATCATTCCCCTTCATCATTCTTAATTACATTGTTTTAGAAACTAGCCAATAGGGATTGGCAGCACCCTTCAGACCCTTTCAAGGATGGATTAGTCTCTAGTTTGACATATTATGATGGTTGGATCAATTTTTTTATTAGAGTAGTTTGTGTCTCTCCTTAATTTTCATTATTTAACTTTGGATGACTTGGTAGAGATAGGATATGATTTTTCTGGAATTAGGGGTACTTTACAAGTGTATTCTTGGAAAACACTCATTACAATGAGTCTTAAATTACTATGGGTCATTGTAAAAATTGACTTTGTGGAATTAATTTATTTGGTTCTAGAAATTTCTCCAAAATATGATATGATTATTTTGTTCCCAATTTTATTTCTAAATGATATTTTTTATGTTCGTATTTTATAATGATTCCTTATTTTCTGTTGACATTGTGTACTACCATTCCCATAAGAAGACTTCAAATTAGTCTTTTGGGGTGATTTGGTAATGGGCCACAAAAATTGGACCATCATGTTCACCAAAACTTCATTTTGGTCATTGAGGTGACCTAGAAATTTGTTATTGGAAATTTTCATTCTTATAAGTGTTTCATATTTAGTAATGTTTTATAAAGAATATGCAACACATGATGAAACCAACACCATTTTGTTAAAATAATTTTAACATTAATTTTATGGAAAAATAATGTCCATAATAATTTAAAACTTTATAATAGATTAAGAAATAAAAATTAAAATAACTAATATATATATATATATATATATTTGTTTTTTTCGATCCACCATAATAACCGCACTCATGAAAAAAAATTATAAATGTATCATGATATTTATAATATAATATTCATCTTGAAAATAAAAAAATATATAACCTTGAGAGAAAATATAAGTGAATGAATAATGATTGGAATTTTAGGTACTTATAGAAATTATGGAACCCATATTACCATTACAAATTTGATCATTGGAATATTAATCTGACCAATGGAACAGAAGCTAGACCAGTGTAATAGTATTTTCAAAATTAGGAATAGTAATCTAACCACTAGAATAGAAACTTTACCTATGTAATTTTAAAACAATACTTATTTATCTTATAAAATTAAAATATTACATATTTAAACCACGGTACAAGTAAATCAATGTTTTAAAACTGATAAATTAAGTGTTTTTACTTTTATAAAACATAAATGTTTTAATTGAAAATGTATAATAAACATAATTATTTAAACAAAATTTTATTTTAAAAAAAATATATATAAATTAATATTAATTTATATTATAATGATAAGATATGTCTATAATATCTGAAGTAAAATTTTAAATTGTTTAAATTTGATCATAATATTAAAATTTATATTTTTGCAACAAATGGGGATTCTATTTCAAAATAAAAAATATTATATTTATATTTTTTTTCATAAAATGGATTTCATATTTTATATTTACATGTTGGAAAATGTCCTTGGTATATTTTTGGTATTTTTTTAGGATAGCTGAATTTTTTGAGGATAGTGAAATATGGAAAATTATAGTATTTAACATTATAAGTTAGATACTTATTTTTTTTGAGTTTCAGATAATGTAAGAATCCATTAGATCTAAATAAAATGAAATATTTATCATATATATCCACAAGAATCAACACTATTGACATACATGATCCCAAACAATAAACAAATGAATATAATATTCAAGAAACCCTTCCCCTCCCTTTTTAAATATCACCCATTACCACCACTTATCCTCAAAATCTCTAAGCCTTTTAGCATTCCAGAATTCTTCCCAATTCCATTTCCACGCCTCTACTATATATCCTAGTTCAACTGGTTTCACCAAAATACAATTTTAATGTTCTTCAATGAGTATTTCTAGGAGACAATAACTAAGAGGTAATCATCTCAATTTACCCCATTCAAATTATTTTCATATTCTAACATCTACTAAACTAAAAAAACATGGATAGAATAATGAATATAGTATTATAAATATATTGGAATATTACTTTCTTAATGGGATATCAAACTTATAAACTATTTTTATTCTTAAAAGAATACACTGAATGCACTAACTGTTTAACATAAACGTTTTACAAAATGGATTATCCCTATATCGGAAATAAGAGTATTTGGAACCATTTAAATTTATATAAGTACATGAATACCATTTAATTTCACTTCTATATTTGAACTCCAATTTTTAAAAAAAATCTATTTCTATCTATAAGTGATTCGACCATGGAATCCTAAAATGAAAGCCCCTAGAATAATGAAATTGAAATTTATATCTCATAAAAGTGGACATAAATTAACACAATAAAATTATAGTAAATAAAATGTAAATATGAAAGGTTATAAATTATGTAATTACGAATAATATTTTTATTCGGTATATTAAGGTCATCTATAAAACGATTCTAAAACACATGTTAAGGGGTCTCCTAAAACGACCCTATTTTCTATGGATTACTCTTTTTATATATTTACTTCAATTTAACTCTATATTATTCATATAAACATCATGTATTATAACTATATTTACCAAAAAACTATTCCATGTTTATTTATCCTTTCATTTATGGGGATACACATCTTTTAAAGGTTTCCTAATTTGTTTATTTATAAAATCCGATTAAAGGAAACTTATATGTTTTATTTTATCATTTAGTATACCTCTAAAAGAAATGTTTTAAAACATAAATGGTTTCTGAATAATATTCATTATTATATGGGAATTTTGTTTTTTAAGTTTTATTATTATGCAAATTATTATGCTCCTACCCCCTTTAAATACTTTTTACCCTATTCACTAACACCTCACTTAAGTGGACCATTTCCAAAGTTACCTAACCTCTATTTTTCACATATTAAATTAAATTATTCATCATTTATCATAACATATATATATATATATAATTCCTTTATTAATTTCAAATAATTATTTTTCCCTTCATTCATGAAAACAATTATGATATTTCCTTTGGTTATACCTAATGACATGATTATGAAACCCATTTCCTTCCATGGGTAATCCTTTTGTTTATTCCATATGTTTTATTTCCTTATGGGGAAAACATATGCATGTAAATGTTTTGATGGGTGCACCCACATAATACTCAAATGTATTGGGAAATTTTTTAGCCTCATTGGATGATATGCATGGGATTAGGGAGTGAAACTAATCTCTAATGGGACCTTGTCCACCCTATGATGCTGTCTTGGTGGTTAGTCTTGACTCGTGTTTATGTCATGTTTTATGTTTCCACTGCATTCCTATGATTCATTGAAGTTATTATTTCACGCTCTTTATGTTATTCCTCCATATGACTATTTATGATTTATTCCCTTTATGTTATTTTCTTATTATTTATGTCTCATATGATTCTTCCATTCCCATGTTTATTCCCTTATTGAGATTTTTAGCCCACCCCTTTTCTCTATGTATTACACAAATTTTCACTTATTGTTTTAAGAGGTAGAAGGTAGTTATGATCTTATTATGGAGATTAAAATATAGGTGTTTAATTTTAGTTTGATAATGTATATTTATGTCCATAGACTTCCAAATACACCAGGTTTTTCGATACCATGTTTTTATTTTTGGGATATTTTTTTCCAAAAAACATATAATAATATTTTTAAAAAGTGTAGGTATCCAAAAATAGTATTACATGATGCTATATTAATTTATTAGGATCATGAATAACATACTATAGTGATAAACCTAGGTATAATTCTGTGGATAAGTCTTAGTATAGTAAAATACCCTATAATTTTGGTGAAGTATTGAGAGACTGGATTCCAAGAAATTTCAATTTCATATAGATACCGCAAGTAGATGTGGGTCTAGAACTAATGATCTAAGGGGGTCAAACCATGAAATGTGTATATTGGGCTTTGACATATACATCACCTGGTTATGAAAAATAGTCCTTTCTTGATGCTTGATTTTCTACTCCATGGGGATATGCTTCAGAAAATTTACAAAATCTTTATGAACCATTATTCAGTACATTAATAGATTGATAAGTTAGAATTACTTATATTAATGTTACCATAGATAACCTACAATTAATATTATATACTCATAATGTAAGAAATAGTTTTAATTTATAAGATACTACTTCTATGACCATATTTTCATTTTTATATACATAATAGTTAAGTATAAAAATCCCTAATTTTACTTTTATTTTTTAGTTAATTTTTGGGAAATAGGAGAACCCATACCAATAAATAATGTTATAGTAAATTTGTTGATTTAACTAAAAAAATTTCTAACATGATGGGAGTTGAATCTAAAAAAATAATTGTATTGTTGTCTCAATTGGTTTTAAGTTATAAAAAATAACATGAATAATATGTATTTATGTTTCTTTCATATGAAGTAGCATGTTTCAATTGAGTCATTTATATGAAAAATTCCTCCTAAATTTAGTGATAATATGATCCCATCGTTATATAATAATGGATTACCACCATTGAGAAGATATTATGCATCATCCAATGCTCAAAATAAGAGAAAGTCATGCAGACTATCTATCATTTAGATGGGGAAGAAAATATGTGGTAAAAATGGATCAAGAACAAAATGTCCAATTAGAAAACATTTTCTATGTAATGGTAGGGATTCAAGAAAATATTTTATTATAAATAATTTCCCCAAACACTCCATCATAAAATAGAGGGGGACTTACTTAGGCTAAATAAACGTAAGATGAGTATACTAAGGTGTGTGTGGAAAAATCCATAAGTCTTGCATGATTTTCCTTGAACTTCATACTCAACAATAAATGTAATCTAGAACTTTTCATCATTGGTTTAATTATGAGTCTAAAAATTAATTAGTTATTAGATGGGTTGATAACTGTTAAGAGATTGTTTTTGGTGCCCTCAAGGTTGAAATTGAGAATGGTGACTCTTAGTGGCCTCATGGGCATAGAGATAAAAAATGTGAAATCATTTTTTTCAATAGGATCAATAGATAAATCCCATATAGAAAATAAAACATAAATGTAAACCTATCATGAAATTTGGAACACGAATCCTAGAAAAAATCTCAAGAGAATAGAGGAATGCTTCAAATGTGGAAGACATGGTAATCCAGGTAATCAATCTAAAAGGGAGATGAAGAATCTTGTTAATGGGATGAACTGAAATAATGTTTATACAAATAGTCATCATAAATTTCCATGTTTCAAAAACATGGAACATTTGAATTATGAAAAATAATTCCCTAATCCAAGGGTTTCTATAGAAAATCAATGAAAACAACCTACAAGTTTGTAAGTAAGGTAATATGAAATGACTACTATTAAGGTGGATCCCAAAAATGATGTGGTATCATGTATTCTTGGTATTAATTCCTAAATAGATAACATTATATTTGATTACGGTTCAACGAATTCATTCATATCATGCATGTTTAGTTGAACTACTAAAAAAACCACATCCAAGAATTGGGGTTGAGCTATCTGTCACAATTCAAAATGGATTAGTTATTGCATCCAAATTATATAAATCCTCTACATTCAATTTTAATAGATTGAATCTTATATAAAAAATAATTTTACTTTTTTTAGTAAATTTTTATGCTATAATGAGAACATATTTATTATACTTATATAAATCCAACATCAAATTTTAGGAGAGGGATACCACAATTCACATCCTTAGTTATCCAATGATTCTATATAAGTGTAAGGATGAGGATGAGTATCCTTTGGAATCTTTATATCATCTTTGGATATTATTTTTATATGATTCTGAATATTTCCAAAATGTCTAAGACAAATGGGATTATCATCCTTGAATACATTATCATTGCAAATGACTATATTGATGTATTCCCAAGAGAATTTAATTTTTTTCCTCATGACCAAGATATTTAGTTGACAATTGAACATATAACTAGATTTATATTCATGTCAAATAATTCCTATAAAATTGCAAACATTGAGTTAGAAGAACTGAAGAAGTAGTTATAAGAGAATATATTAAAGGGTTTTATATTCTCGAATGCATCACTATGTGGTTTGAAAATCCTCTTCATAAATAAGATGGATAAATTAATGCACCTCAAAATTGGCTATCATGAGAAAAAAAACATAAAATATTTCTTTCCATATATAGATGACTTGTTTGACCAACATGAGTCCTAATATTTCTTTGAGGTGGTATTTTAGTCATGATATCACCAATTAAAGGTGAAGTAGGAAGATATATCTAATAATTTCTATCATATGAGGTATGAAATTTATTTTTTCATAGTAATTCCCTTAGAAATAACACATTATCTAGAAATATGTATAGACTTAATGAATAGTGTCTTTAGATATTACATTGAATTTTTTTGGTATTATTTATAGATGTTATTTTGGTATACTCTAAAAGAAATAATGGGCTTTGGGACTATTTGAATATCATGCCGAAGACTTTGTTAAATGAGAATATTTATAAAAAGTACAATAATTGTGATTTCGAGATGGAGGATGTATCATTATTGGGGAATGTTATCACCAATAAATGGATATCTGTAGACACTTCTAAGAAAAATGAAATATAGGAGTGGCCCAGTCTAGTATATATAATGGATATCTATAGTTTTCATGAACTAGATGGGTATTATAGACTATTTTTGAGAAACATCAAAAAATTATCTTACCTACTAACCAATCTGACTAAAAAGAGAGTAAAGTTTTTTTTGGACAATAAAATGTGAAGAGATCATTATGGAGTTGAAAAAGAGGCTTACCACTAAAAAAGTCCTTACACGTCCCACAAGTAGGGATCTATTCGTGGTATATAGTGAATCTTTAAATAATATATTTGGTTGTGTAATGATGAAAAATGATAATATGATAATCTAATCCTGAAGATAGATGAATTTTCACGAGAAGAACTATCCCATGCATGATATAGAGTTGGTTGTTGTGACCATTGTGTTGAAAATATGGAATCTTTATCTCAATGGCGTGAAGTGTGTGATATATATAGATCACAAGGTCCTAATATATAAATCCACATAGAAGGAGCTTAATATGAATGAGTGAAGATGTTATAATCTAATGAAGTATTCTGACTTGTCAACCCACTACCATAACGGTGAAGTGAATAAAGGGAAAGATTATCTATTTAGAAAGTATCCTAAAACTTTATCAATTATGAGAATTTATTAGGATAAAATCTTCTTATATGTGAATGGTATGTGAATTTAAACAACCCTATCCTTTTATACATATTTTTACATGATAATAAAAAAATTTATCCATAAAATACAATCAAAGGAACGTAAATCCCAATGTATTTGGAAGAATAGGTACATAATCATAAAAATTGAACCAAAATAATATATATATTTTTTCTTTAATCTCCAAAATAGCTCATTAATTATTTTTAGCTCTTATATATGCATAGGATAACCTAGTAAATACATGAACTAAAGGGGTGAGCAAAAAATAAGAGTAAGAAAATAAACATAGAAGTAAATCATAAGACATCAGTTGGAAGGCATTAAAAATAACATAAAAAGTCATGGAACATGAATAAACAAAAGTAAGAAAAATTATAACATGAGATCTTGTAATCAATGAATCATAGGAATGTGTCAAAAATATACAACATGACATAATCATGAGTCAAGGCTAACTACCAAGACCATTGGAAATGGCGGAGAAAGTCCCATAAAAGAACCAGGTTTACTCCCTATCCCAACGCGACATATCATGAGACTAAAAATTACACAATACATTAGGGAGCTATACAAGGACACCAAAATTTAAATTTTCTTGCATGTTTGTGTACATGAAGAATACAATATAAATATAATGGTTACCTAGGGAAAAAAATGGGTATCATAATCATGGGATAAGAAATAACAAATCGGTGAATCAAAATGGTTTCAATGAAAGAATGGATTTAAATAATACATTGAAATTAATAAGATAAAATAATCATAGATAACAAAAATTAATGTCAAAATGAAGTGAAAACATGTAAGAATATTATTTAAGAAACGTTATAAATGACACATTTTAGTGATCTTTATGGAAAATATGAAAGGGAATTTAAAGAAGATAAGGTATAATGCTTTATATAAAACCCAAAATGAATGATGATATATTTTCAAGAAAAAATTATTTTCTTTATAAGAATAATGTGGGATTAAAATATATTTTGTATGGTACTTGAAAATAGGTACGAAATTGGGAAGTTACCTTTAATCGGGCTTTCTTATTGCGATGAATTGATAATGGAACCCTATATAAACTTGTATTTTCCCAACAATGAAAGAAGAATTGAGCTAGAAACAAATTAATTGAATGTAGAAAAATAATATAGGATAATTAAATAAGAATAATTATTAATTACATTGGGGTAAAGAGAGAGAGATAAAGCATAACCCAAAGCAAAAAAAGAATGGAGGTTCAGAGAGAACCCCTTACCTTATTTTTGAAACAATTCTACAAATGACCATATTGTAATGGATAATCAAATTAAATCCATTAATTAATTACTTAATAACTCTTAATAATTCATTTAATTTATTATAATTTTTTTATGTTCATTTATGGGCATTTTCTTGACTTATAGTGCTCAATTTCGTCATTTTGTGAGTGTTTGTATCATGATTTTATGACTGGTTCCCTTGTGTTTAATTATGGGAGTTCTTTTCAAATTAAATCAAAACTATAGAAGAATAACTATATGATATTGAAGCACCTAAAAAATTTTAAATTGTCCTATATATACATTTTTTAATATATGATAAAGGTTTATTTGAAAAAGATCAACGTTAGTTTATTTTGATGAATGTTCGGTCAGCATTATTTAGTTTTGTTTTACTGTTTAATATCATGTATTTATATCAGTTCTAGAACATGAAATAATATAAAATATAAATTATTTGATATTTTTTAACTATAAAAATGGTTTTATGTCCAACATTCAAGGTAGCAAAGAGAAATGAAAATGCATCATCCAGAATGGCAGTAAATCAACACATCACAAATGATGTTATCATTGTTTGAATAAAAAGGAATATGGAATATATTCCTAAAATGGCCTGAAGGCCTTCATTTTTTATTGATTTTTGATAATCCACCTTTCAAGGGGTGAGGTGGAACCCTTACAAGGCCCATAGGCTTAAGTATTACATGGCCTGTAGGACTGAGAGGGATTCATTTGCGCTTAGGTTTCAAACATTACATACAACCCAGACTAACTGCTTAGAACTGATCCTCCCCAGCATCTTGATCGTAAAATCAGCTCTCGACCTCACATGACTATTTGGCTTGGCATTCCCATGCATGAACAGGCTTGTCCCAATGGCAGGTTCCATACCCTTTCATTCTTGCAATCCGTTTAGCTTCTGCTGTGGTGAAAGCTCCTTGCTCATCTTCCTTTTAGAGTTTGTTCCACATAGGTCATCTGGTTTGCATCAGCACTTAAGGTGGCCCGAAGGCCTTGAGGTGGCACGAAGGCCTTACTGACCTAAAGGCCTGGGTGGCCCGAAGGCCTTAAAGGACTCGGGGACCAAATCGGTGGCCCGAAGGCCCAAACGGGGGCATATTCCTGGCTGCTACAGTGCCAAACAGTACCAGCTACAGTTGCCGCAACAGTACCTGCTACAGTACTACACAGTCCCGCTATAGTAACTACTATAGTACTGCTACAGTGTCTGCTACAGTACTGCTACAGTCCCTGAAAATAATGTCTCCGCCTGGATTTGATCCCGGGTCTCCCAGATGCACTTACAGAGTCCTTACCAACCGGGGTAAGGCTCATGTGCAATATGGAATAGATTTTATTATTGATTATCACCTTAAAATAATATAATTATATTACATAAAGGATAGTGGAGTTATCCTATGACTTTGTTAAAATTAGGTGAGGACATGATAATAATGAAAAGAAATTGAAAAGAAATTAAAATAAGTGGAAAGATGACTTTAACTCTTGAACTTCTTCTGCTTGAGAATGTACATAAAAAAATTGGGAATGCTGTTTTGTTAAGAAAAAATGCTTCTAGACGTGGGTAGTAGGCTTATGAGATGAATTTTTTAAAATATAAGCAAGATACATGGCTTAGAATGTGTGAGAAGAAGATTTGATGAGGGGTGGTATTTGTAGTGGAGGAGAGGGATGTTTTTTTATTATACTATTCATTTGTAAATTGTTTTCTCTAAAAAATTTCAATAATGTTGATTATTGTGACTAAATATTATAAACAGTTCATATGAGTTATAATCAATGTTTCTAATAACATTTATGACTCAAAAATTCATGTATTTGGCTTAAAATGTTAAAATACCATAAACTACCGTATTTTAGTATTCACAACTAATTCAACTCTTCAAGAAAAATCCCAAAAATTCATCCTAAATTTTTTTAAACAATTAAAAATAAAAAATAGAGTCAATTTTATGAAAATAATCTTCTAAATATGAAAATTTTAACTTTTAATTAAACTCATTATTTATTTGCAAAATACCAATTTTAAAAACACAACTAATTTTATGAAACTTTGAAAATTTAATTATGGTCTCATAAAATTATATTATTTTCATAATAAAACCAAATATTGATTTATGAATAAATTTTATTAAAATATATTTTCTTTTAAATCATTATATTACTTATAAAATGGTAAATAAATATCAACATTTCATAAAAATATCAATACGTAAATTATAATTTTTAAAACAATAATATACTCATTCCATGATATAATTATATCATATATTCAAATAAAATAATTTATACATTCATAGATGAAGTTTCTATTTTATTGGATGGTTTTTTATTCCTAGAACTACTATTCCAATAGTCAAATTACAATTTCATTGGTATAGTTCCTTAATTCTTATAAATACATATTATTTCCTTATTTCCTCATTTATAATGTTTTTATTGTGTTATATATGTTATTTTATGTTATTTTGACTATGTAACATAGTTATAAGAAGGAAATTTACATTGATAAATTTATCGGTGATTACATTCTTCCCCCTTATGAAATATCACCTTCGAAATTTTGTTTTTACAATCTATGGTGAAAACAAATGAGGGTACTTCTCCTTCATCATTTCCACCAATTCCCATGTCACCTCTTCATAATTATTGTTCTATAGTAGCACTTTGATTAGGTGATTAGTCTTGAGGAATAGAAAATAACATCTATTATCCTAGATCTTCACAAGTTTCTGTTCATTTGTGTGGTCGTTCTCCCATTTTAACTCCTCAAAATTAAGTACATGTGAGCTATTTGGTATGTAATTCTTCTAGATGGATTCAGGGAATACATCAGTACTCGAGACATTTTCGGTGGATGTGCTAACCAATAGACCAAAACTCTTACATGATAATGAATCCCAAATGGGATGATGTACATGGGACTCAACATTACCTTCTTCCCAGATCTCATAATCCACTTCCATAGAGATATGGGAAGGAATACCAAATCTATATCCATAAAAACTATGTCCCGTCAATTATTTTCTACAAAGCACTTCTTTATACATTGGGAAGTACAAACATTTTGATAAAATATTTTCCCCATTTCTACTATTTGTTCCACTATTTTAGGCCCAATAGAATATATTCATCAAAATCATCCCAACATTAAAGTGTTCTACATCTTTTCCAAAAAAGGGATTCATATAGAATAATTTGGATGCTCAAGTGGAAATTATTTTTATAGGAGAACATGAATAGAGTTAGATGTTAGTTCCATCCTCCCTTGAAGTCCATTGATTAGACTCACAACATTTCATCCAATGTCTAAATAGTATACTTATATTGGTCATTAGTTTGAGGATGATATCCTGTAATGAAGCTCATATTTTTGTTTATATCATGTTGGAGACTTTTCCAAAGCGTGGATATAAATATGGGAAGTTGATCAGATATAATAAATAGTGGTACTCAACAAAGCCTTACCACTTATCTGATGTATATCTATGCAAGTTGATATAGGTATAAGTCCAATCAAATTTTGATAAAGTGAGATTTATTTGTAAGACGATACAAAATAACCTGTATAGCATTGTTTCCTCTCAATGTCTTTTCTAGTCTTGTAACAATGTCCATGGTGATGTTTTCTAACTTAAATTTTGGTATGGGCAATGGTGTAATCATCCTTTTACACTCTTTCCTTTCATCCTTCACTTATTTTCATACGAGGAACTTTGATGTATATCAAGTGATCTTATTCTTCATATTTTCCCACCAATAGTTCTCTCAGAGATCTCGACATATCTTTTCCCACACTGGGTGAATAGAGAAGGTTGGGCTATGTGTGTCATTTAGAAGACTTCTAATTATCTCTTGATTGTATTGTAAACAAATTCATGACCCAAATCTTATGACTCCTTTATAATCAATTTTTAACTTTGATGATTTATCATTTTTGATAGATTTCATCCTTTTACAAATTTCAACATAATTTCTTTTATAATCCTTTATTTATCTACATGGTATGTTTGAGAAATCTTTTGAGAAATAATTGATTATTTTACTTCTTGAATGAATCCCATGTTTATCCTTTGTAAATCTAATAATAATGGATCATTCTGAAATATCATCATTGATAATGTTTCATGATCCTTTCTACTTAGAGAATATGCCACTTTATTTTCTTTACTAGTATGGTAGTGTATTGAGGAGTCATTATCCTTGATAGGGTCGAATCATCTTCACTAGCACATATTTAGATCATTATTTGTGAATATATATTTTATTATCTTTTGATTAGAATATATTCCAAACTTCTCCCCATATAGATAATTATGTAATATTTTTAGTGTTAAGAACACAACCTCCAACTCCAGATTATGCATAGAAAAGTTTTTCTCAAAAAATTTTAACTTCCTTGAAGCTTAGGCTATCACTCTATCATTTCACACTAGTAAATATCCTAATCCCTTCTTTTAATTGTCACATTATACCACAACTAGTTACCCACATATTGGAAGTGTGAGGACTATTAAAGTAATAAGTCTCTTTGTTATCTCTTTGAAACAATATTCACATTCACAAGTCTTGAAAAACTTTTCTCCCTTCTGAGTTAGCATGGTTAGTGGGTTTGAAAATCATTATAATTTCTTCAAAAATAAATAGTAATACCCAGATAGACCAAGTAAACTATGGATCTCAATTACATATTTTCGTCTGGTCTACTCTTCTATTGACTTTGTCATGGAAGTTTCAATGGATATTCCATTAATGGTGATAAAATTCTCTAAGAATGATAATTTAACCTTGTAGAACTCACATTTACTATACCATTCAATTATTATTTCCCTTCATAATGATTTTATAAAAATATTAAAATGCTCCTCATGATCGTCCTTTCTTTTGGAGTATATCATAATTTCATTTATAAATATTACCACAAATTTATCGTAGTAATATCTAAAGACTCTATTAATTAAGTCCATGAAAATATTTGGATAATTAGTGAGTCTGAAGGGAATAACTATGAATTCATAGTTTCCATACCTTTTTGGAAAGGTATCCTTGGGAATATGTTCCTTCTTCATATTTAATTAGTGATATCCTAACCAATGTTCTACCTTTGAGAAATACTTGGCCCCATATAGTTGATCGAACAAATCATATATCGTTAGAAGGAGACACTTTTTCTTTATCATGATTTTGTTGAGATCACGATAAAAATGTATAGGTTCATTGATCTATCATTATTCTAGACAAATAGGATTTTAAAAATCCAGGGTGAAGCACTCAGGTGTATGAAACACTTTTCCAAATTCTGTTGTAACGAATTCTTCACTTCCTCCATCTTAATGGTTGAAATTTTATAAGGTGTCTTTGATATAGAAATATATATAAGAATAAGTTAGTTTGTGAACTCAACATCTCTATTTGGAGGATGACTTGTGAATTCTTCAGGGAACATGTCAGTGTATTCCCTTACTAAAGGCATGACCTCGAACATGATTCTATCCTCTATCTCAAAAATTTGTTCTAGTTTTTTGTGCCCATATGTCAATAATATACACACTTGATATGATGATTCTAAGGGATAGTCATCATTGTCCTTAAACTTGTACATAATTGGATGATGCCTCAGGATGTGAATAGTGATATCCCTTTTCTGACAGTTGATGCTGGATTTATATAAAGATATGCAATTCATTCATAATATAGCATGAAAATCCACCAAAGGAAGTAATACAAGACTTTATGGGAGGTTTAGTCGAAAAACATTATTCAGGGAGAAGTTATATACTTTGGATTCAATAATTTCCTAATTTTATATTCTCATAGATAACTCAACCTCTATATTATGGGGTGGAGTATGAATAGTTCTAATAAAATTACCATGTATGAGAGAATGCATAGAACCAGAAACAAATAGTACATTTGTTATTCTTGAATGAATTACCATCATACCTATCACCACATCATTTTCAAGTTTCACCTAAAGAAAAGTGATATTATATTCCATTCCTTTTTTTCTTTTGAGTTTGTTATTGATTGCCTTCGACAACACTGGGCTTGAGTCATTTTATCGAAAAATGACCATGATCCTTGTTGTTGAAAACCGCAGTATAAGATGATTGTTGATATGAACCTTCTTTTATTATTTTACATTAGCAGGATTATTCATACCCCTTTAGTAATTATTATCATAATTTCCCTCTCTTCCACATTTGAAGCATATTCTAGTTCCCCTTCGATGGTTCCTAGGTTGATTCTTACCACACTTTTGAAACACGAGGTTCTGTATTTTCTTCCCATAATGGAATTTTTCTAATGAATTCCCCATATTAAACTCTGATTTTTTTATCTTTGGGCCCATGAGAACTCTGAGTGTATATAATATCTATTTCAACCTTAAGGGCACAACAAAAAAAATCCTCATAGCTGTAAAAGTCTTGGATTGCTTAGGGTTTTAATAAAATCAACTTGAGTCAACTAAAGATGTGATCCACTATGATTTTAGTGTTCATGATAAAGCCATAGGTATATAATTAATGACTTGTAAAGTTTTCCATGTATGCCTCAATAGAATCTTCTTCTTTATACTTTATTATGAGAAACCCCTATCCATATTATGATAGTATGTTTAGGGAAAATATTTATTGAAAAGTATTTTCTTGAAAATTTTTCATTTCGTTGAATCAATTTCCTCCATTGAATTCATATTTTTGATAACTTCTACCACTGATCAGCTTCCCCATAAAAGTGATATACATTTAGTACAAATTTATCATATTCTTGGAATTGAAGGATAGAGAATATATTATTGATATACTTAATTCAATGTTCTTGGATGACGGGATTGGAAGATATACTAAATATTTGAGGTCTTTTATTATAAAGTTTTAAACCTAAATATTATATTTATTAGGATAAAAGGTTTTTTCATATGATATAATTTATTACTCATAAATTGAGCTAGTTGGAGAAGTGTTTTCATGATGTTTTGAGTTTTTGTCCCCATCATATTTGAAATTTCGTTTGGGAAATATTTACATTTCCTTTCAAATTGATTATTGGCATGAGTTCTTCAATTTCCAGCTATTAACAAAGAAAATTAATGAAAAATTTGGTGGGATTTAATAATTTGCTGATAAAAATATAAAAAAGAAACATTGAACATAAAAGCATACACTTATAAATGGAAAGTATATCATAACATTTTATTTTCTTAGGTTCCAATTAAGGTTATCCATGGTGATAGAATTATGCTAAGAGTTCTTACTAATGTTTTCCATTCATAATCTACAAAAATAACCAGACTGTTCCCTCATATCAACTAAAATGACACTGTATTTCGACACATATTTTTACATAATATTAATCATAATTAACCATGAAATAAAAACCAAGGATCACAAGTCTAGTGTATTTGAAATATTAGGTACATAATTATAATGAATGAAACCAAAATAAAAACTTATTTTATTTAATATCCAAAAACAATTCTTGTATTTATTTTATATCTTATATATGTATAGGATAAATTAGGGAATACGTGAAAAAGGTATGCTCTAAATGTCATAGTAAGGGAATGGTCAAAGAAGTAAACCATGTTAGTCCCATAAGGCTAAATACCCTAAGAGGGGGGTTAATTAGGGTATGATAGATTGAAACATCTTCCCATTTAGATATTGTTTTTATATTAAGCATAACTCTCTTCTCTCTCTTTCCAGTAGCAAAGTATAAACAAAAATTAAATCATGCACATGAAACAACAATTTTTACTTGGTTCACCCTCCCTAGGCTACATCCAAGGAACATACCCTGGTGATGTGCAGATTTACCAAATCCACTATATGTGCACTATTGTTTTCAATGTTCAAATTAGACTCATTGTCCCTTCTGGTTTACAACTAATCACAATTTGAAGTCTCCCTACTCTCTCAACAGAAGTGTGATAACTGATTCTTCAACATATCCATCTACAGTATAAAGAATTGTAGGTCCCTTCACAATCACAAATGAATACATCTTTCTCTGTATGTAGATGCTCTATTGATGACAATCTTTTACCTGTATATGAATGTTACTTTTCACTAGAGGTACTGGAATAGCTTCCAACATTCAAGTAGCCCTAGAATGATAGGCATGCATCTCTATTCCTGGTGCGCTTATCTTCGCTTTGGCACACTTCTTTAAGCCTGGAACACTTATCTATGCTTTGGCGTGCTTCTCCAAGCCTAGAATGAAAGTGTATCCTAAAAACTTGCACCAAACTCCCTTCTCCAACACAGAACATGGGCTAATCACACTCTTTTATGTCCAAACCAACATTGGCATGAAACTATCAACTAGAGCGCAACTTCTGAAAAACCATATACTTTTGCACCCACACCACAACTTGCGCGCCCAAACCACCTGCATGACATGAGCTATAATTTTTTCTAAGTGTTGAGATTCATTAAAAATGAAGAGGGGTAGCCCTATATTTATAGGCATTTTGGGTACCTTGAGCACCGACGCGCAAGTCTCCTCCTGGCGTGCAAATACTAGCACCCCAGACTCTGTCTCCCTAGTCACCTTGTGCGCCCAAACCAAAAATTGGGTTCCCCTCTTTCCTTTTCCGTATTTTGATGTTCTGATCCTGAAAAAAATATAGCACTGATGTTTCCAAGCCTCAAAGAAACTGTAGCACAAGTCTCTTTTCCAAAAACACTTTTCTTTATTTGTCGATTTTGAGGCCCAAAAATTTGGAAAATAAGAGAAAACAGCACCACCTTGTATCTGCTCTTTTTGAAATGCCTCCAGATCATCTATTCCTTTGTCGAGTTTTTCACTCAATCATGTATTTTCAACAACATCCCTTGAAATTTACATCTCACCATGTAAACCCCATTTTTCAACAAATTTTTACATTGTGGTTTGCTTTGTCAATAAATATAACCTGGAGGCCCACTTTGTCAACAAACACAATCACCTGAAAAATACTTCAATGATACCTTGAGGGATTTTTCCCCACAATTCATAACACATGGGATAAAAGGTATAACATGATGACATAAAAAATGGATGAATAAAAAAAATAAACATGAATAACATGCAGAATATATGATCATTTAATCATGGAATCATAGGAATGTGGAAACAATATACAACATGTAATATGTACGAGTCAAGGCTAACTGCCGGGATAATTGCACATGGTGGAAGAAGTCCCATAAAAGAATCAATTTCACACCCTATCCGAACTTGAAGTATTATGATACTAAACATTTCCTAATATATTGGAGCACTATCTGGGTTCACCCATCAAAACATGTTCATGAATATGTACTCCACATGAATAATTAAACATAAATATACATGTGACCCATGGAATGAAATGGGTATCATAATCATGTCATAAGGATTAAAAATTGGAAGTAATATAAAGGTTTCCCTGAAATAATGGATTAAAATCATAAATGGAAATTAATAGGAGAAAATAATCATAGATCATGAGACTTGATGTCAAAATAAGGTGAAAACATGTAAAAAATTGTTTAAGAAACATTAGAAATGGGTATTTTCCACTATACAATAAAAATCAATACTTTTTTGGAAAATCCCCAAAAATCACTATAAGGAAAAATTTATAGGATTATTTAAAAAATTATTTCATTTTTTTCAAATAAAATTTCTAAAATTTCAGAAACTGTATATAATATATGAGTATATGGTACAATAAAAACCATTTTTGATAAAAAATATACTACTGAAGAATAAAATGAATTTATCCCCATTACATTCTTATTAAAAAAATTAAAGGAATATTAATTATTTTGAATAACTATATAATATACTCAATTCATTAGATTAATTTATTAATACCTGTTAATTTAATCGATTAAGATAAACATACATTGCACACATATAAAATATTTTTTAGAAATATATATCTATTACCTAAAAAGATTCCATCTTTATTCATAACTAGTTGCTGATCAAGGTATGATTGTTTTTAAATTTTATAATGGAAAAGAATTCCTCATGTTTCTTATAATATGGTTATTCAAATTCACACCCAAAAAACTAATCTCTAATTCATCATGATCATATTTCAACAATAATATTTATATGGTATATCATGATTTTTTTAATCTCAGTGTTCCATGTGATTCACATAATAAAAAATAGTATTCATTTAAAGGAGAATTACATATTGAAATTTTAGTGTGTCATTAGTACTGGGTGTGGAATCAATCTTTTTAACTCTTTTTTTATAAATTTATAATACATTGTTTTTATAATTTAACACACATAGACCGAAATTGAGTTGTTCCATATGATAAAAAATTCCATTTTCATAAAATTAGAATTTGTTATTTTGAAAGATGAAAATAAATCCATCTATGTCACGGAATGAAATAGAGGTGATGTTATTGGTAGTACTAGGAATAAAATATTAGTTCATTAAAACCATGATTAGTCTTGTTGGCAATGTGAGGAGGTAGTCTTCATTGTGTAGAGCATCCAACCTCTCTCTATCGTATCATGTAAATCCACCCATCCTCATGTGATTTTTTTGAAATCTACATCGTTCATACATTTTAATATATATATTATCCCTGAAAGATACATCCAATACTCAATGTATTGATACATAAATATTGTACTTAAAAATGAATTCACCTGAAGCTCCCCATTATTTTGTAACTAGGTGTAGTTTGTCTTCTTGTGTCCCAGCTAGCCACACAACACATTAGGGATCTAAAATCAAAATATGTTCAAGTGCTGAATGCATCTTATCACCATGTCTACATGAGACCCAGATAGCACTGACTCCTTATTATTGTACATAAATAGTGCATAGGAGATCCCATATCTCTCTTCTCTCACATAATATTTATAACGATCACATAGATTATACATGATTATATACATATACATATATATATTCCAATGTTTATTTAAAATCTCACTAAATATGAATGATAAAATGAAATATTGGATATCTATGGAATTATCTATATGTTTAATATATAGAGAAAATTATATTCACTAAATTTTTTCGAGGAACATTAGGAATATGATTTTTTGGTCATATAACTTTCTTTCATGGTGTAGTATAATTCACAAGTGACTATACCATTTTTAGAAAAGTAATTCACTAAAAAGGTCATATTTATCTAATTTAGATCACATTCATTTTTATTGCCCATAATTGGCCATAAACACTTTTCCCCACGAGTTGAATAATTATGAATACTACAAATATATATATATATATATATATATATATATTAAATGAGGGACTTGGGATTAGATTGAGATTTATTTTATAATGTCTTCTACATTAGATATTATTATACTCATTTTACGTAGATGATTATTATATGTATATGGGTATGAATATAGCCAAAAATATTGGCCATCCAAGGCCAATTTGCCAAGCTAGCTCGATCCAAGATCATGTGAGAGTCACCTGAAGCACCCCTAGGGAGTTATCTTGACCAGAAAGGGCATGCATTAGGGTGTGAGTATGAAATGGAATGCATAAAGAGTGTAGAGTTGCATCGTAGAACAACATCATAGTAAAATAGTGAGCTGACACGGGTTGGTTCTAGTGTTGGTTTGGAGAGGACCCCGTAACACACTTCTCTAGACCGGTGGATCAATGATAAGTTCTTAAGAACTCTCCATTTAATCATGCAATCATTATGGGATGTCCTTCGACACACACACTATTCATCCAAAAATATATGGATAAAATATTATACGCCCAATGAAATTGGACATGGAAATTTAATCACATCACCACATCATCTTTTTTCCTTTGAACATCTATCATGAATTCCATCAGCACTGGTTCGAGCCTGATACACCCAAAATCAGTTCCATCACTTGATGTCCTCCATGAAAACCATCTTCAGTGATCAAGATAAGAAACTGAGGTGCACACTAATTTCCAAATCTATGAATGAATTCTTTCATTCATATGTAATTTTATAACTAATTATTGATCCTTCACATGAGGATATTCCATTAATCATTAAAGATCATGTAAATCATGTGTCAATAATGCCTCTCCTGAATGATCAAAGGGTCAGGTGATAAAATATGATTCTTACATGACCTGTACTAACAACACTCAACATCACCTATAAAAGAATTTATATTTTAATCACAATATATATTAACCTTTTATAGACTTAAATAAGCATGAAAATCTATATGATCTAAATATGATGCGATCATAAGATCATATTTCTATCCTAGTATCTGGAAGAAGACATCATGTTGTCACATGAATTTCATATGACACTCATGAGAGGCACTCCACTACCTCATACAAGTGAATGTGGATCCTTCACATTGAAAAGGGGTGATAAAACACACCACATATGAATATATAAAACCAAAATCCATTAAATAAAATAATATATATTAAAGGGTGATAATATAAGAGAAAATACAGAGTGAAGCAGATAAGGGAAATAGAGGAGGAGAATGAGGATTTCACAATCATACGAATTTCTTTAGTTAACAACAAGATTCCCATTGCATGAACACACCATAAGATGTTATTGCAAGAATATATCATTTTATCTCATTATGATAATATTTTTATAGGAAAGAATTTAACAACATGTGAACCCTATCACGAACCAACCAAGGTTGACCCTAAACTGGTCCCCTGATCTAGTACGAGGCATGGCCCGAGTTGGTTCAGGACAAAATTGTATTAGAGGTGGTACTCAGCCTTAATTGTAGTTCACTACTTGGGTTGAGATGTAGGTCCCACAATGATGAACTTGTTCTCTAAAGTTAGGGTGAATGTAACACCCCATAATGATAAAGGGTTAAATGTATAAATTGTATGACCCATGTCAATAATGTGCACCATACTTTAAAGGAGTTTGTCTCATTTTAACTCCATAGTTAAGCATGCTTGGTCTAGAGTAGTGATCAGGATCGGTGAAATTCTGATAAGATTACTAGGGTATGTGTGAGTCAGGAAAAAACACACTGGAAAGGACATGTGTTGGCCTGTGGGGACAATCATTAGTCAGAATACCTATTCGGGCATGTGGGTGGGCCTTAGGGTGGGGACCATGTGTCTGCGGGGAAACTGGTTGTACCTAGTGGGCCATGACCCAAAAACCACGCTATGGTGGGGTGTATGTGTTGTCACCGGGACCCAATTGTCATATTTTCTATCAAAGGTGGTATCCAAACTTATGTGTGGTGCATTTCTTTGGTTGAGATGTTGGGTCCATAATGAGGATGTTGTGCTTGAAAGGGTGGCTAAATGTAACACCCAAGAATGATAAAAGTGTTAAATGACTAAATAATATGATTACTGTAAATAAAGTGAACCTTTATTTTTTGGAGCCTACCTGATTAGAACTCCATGGATAAGCATGCTTGTCCTGGAGTAGTGATTAGGATAGGTGGCCTTCTGGGAAGTTTACAGGGTGTGTGTGAGTGAGGACAAAGCACACTGTAAAGGACATGTGTTGGTATGTGGGGACATTAATTTGTCTAATGACCCATTCAAGCATGTGGGTGGGCCCTAGGGTGGGGACCACATGTCTGTAGGGAAACTGGGGGTATCTGGAGGGCCAGGACCCGAAATCCATGTTATGAAAGGGTGTTTGTTCTAATAGGTGACCTTCTGGGAAGTTTCCTATGGTTTGTGTGAGTGAGGACAAAGCACACTAGAAAGGACATGTGTTGGCCTGTGGGGTCTGTCATTAGTCAGATGACCTGTTCGGCCACATGGGTGGGCCCCATAGTGGGGACCTTATGTCCATGGGGAAACTGGTGGTACCTGGCAGGCTAGGACCTTAGGTCCATGTTATGGCGGGGTGTTTGTGCCATCAGCAGGGCCCAATTGTTACATTTGGTATCAAAGGTTGTACCCAGCCTTAAGTGCGGTGCACTGCCTTGGTTGATATGTACTGACCACAGTGAAAACATTGTCATATAATGCGTGGTGAATGTAACATCCCATAATGATAAAGGTTTAAATGACTAAATGATGTGACTCATGTAAACAAGGTAGACCTTCCTTTTCGGGAGTCTGCCTAACTAGAACTTCACAGTTAATCATGCTTGTCCTAGAGTAGTGATTAGGATGGTTGTCCTTCTGGAAAATTTTCTAGTGTGTGTGTGTGAGTGAGGATAAAGCCCACAAGAAAGGACATGTGTTGGCCTATAGGGAAAATCATTAATCAGAAGACCTGTTCTGGCACGTGGGTGGGCCCCAGGGTGGGGACTATCTGTCTGCGGGGCAACTGGTGGTACCCGGTAGGCCAAGACCCATAACAATGTTAAAGAGGGGTGTTTGTTCTGTTAGTGGGGACTAGTTGTTACAAACCCTCTTTTGTTGTAGCATATTTTTTTGGCCATGCGGGGCATACCCTCGAACATGGTGGACACACATGCAAATGCCCGTGCACATACACCCATAGACACGAACTCTACCATGAATACCCTGGGTGCATTTACATGATATAAACCCTCATTCATGCACCCCATATGTAATTCTCCCTCAACCACACATTGGGAACCAATATGTATCACCATAATATGTTCACAAGAGCCCTTGGAAGACCTTATGGATGTCAGATGATCACTTGAGTTGTTAACCTTACTCTGGCACCGTCATGTGGGAACCCCTCAAAATGCATGTGACCTTAGAAATTCCTACAATGACATTTATTTCCCTTGAAGAACCTCAACTGTTTCATGTTGATACCCATGGGCATGAATCATTTTCATGAGAAGGCTCCCTGGAAGGCGGAATTTATATATATGTGAACATGAAGTCATGTCCTACACTCACCATGAAAACCCTTAGAAGTGTTCTCATTATCATGTTCAAGATCATGGATGTGCGTAACTTGACCCAAATACCCACTCAAATGGGTACCCGACCTGAATATCAACATGCCTAGAGGGCATTCCTATTCCCTAGGAGCTAGTGACTAGCACTCAAGAAATAAAAAAAACTAGGGGGAACAATTTCACTGAACCTAAAGAAGAAATATTGGTATATATTTATATATTATATATAGCAAAGAGAAACAATACAAGAGATAATAATATTCTATAAATGAAAGAATATAGTTGAAACGATATAACTTAAAATAAGTCATAACATCCCATGTACAAGTCCAACATCAATGGACTACTAAAACAGAATAAAATGAATACTTCATGTGAGAGTGTGGGTAGAATCCCACCATATCACCACCATTTACCTAGATTATGCTGACATAAACAATGTTCCCTCACTATATCATCTTTCTTTTACTTATATCAAAAGATATCTAAAGGTCTATGCTCCATTGAAGGGGTGTAGATGTTGTGGGATAACAGGCTCAGAAGGTTCCCTCCTAGGTGTTTCATAGAAAATCTGTGTATTATAATATTAAAATTCTCCACATTTGAGATAAATAGTAATGATAAAAAAATTATATTTTTTATTTGAAAATCATGTAAGAAAATATAATTTCCCACTTCCCCACATTTCAAAACAAAACTAGGTAAAAAAATTCAATTCATTTCAAATACATATCAAAATATTCATATTAGATCAATTATGGATTTTGATATCATATCGTATTTAATACCAATCAATGAATATGTAGCATCATGACAAAGATCATTATAAAATATGATAGTAGACTACTTGTATGACAATCAATGACTAGTTCACTCTAATGTCTTTATAATATAGGCCAAAGGAATACAGAAGAACCACATTTGTGAGTCCCCTAAATATTTCAATAAAAATTCCATAGAATAATAGACATTGGTAATATAGGAAAACCCTATGAGTGACCCCCGATAATAAATTGATGATAGCCCTAAGATAAGCCTCCCACCTATATACCCAAGGCTTGCTATGTGCTACATTCTCCAAACCATTTCATTAAAATCATACATTGAAATAATTTTATAAATCCATACCACAATTAGTTTAAAACATGTTTCTATTTACCAAAATGGGAGAATAATATTTTATCAAAGCCCCATTCACCACACACACATATCAACCAATCAATATTTCCATTTCATTTATAATACAATTTTATATTACCTGAGAAACGGAGTTCATTAAACAAAGGATATATATGGAACCACATACCTAAAACTTGTGGTTTCACACAACAATAACATGATCCACAAAAAAAAGTAAGAACACAAAGATGAAAACCCAAACCCCAGTATCGATCATCACTCTCTTAGAATTGATTTAACAAGAAGAATGCTTAGTTGAGAAGGAGAATAAACTCATCACCCAAAAAACTCACATTCTAGACTACAAAAAATGTAAATATTTTCCTCCAGTGGAATATCTTATAATATATCTCGAAGTAAACTAGAATAATCAACAAAAATGATCAATGGATCTATAAATACAATTTAATAGTGCCACCATGATTGAAAAAAATGAAGAATAATAAAAGATTACTCACCCTGATGAACACACTATGACCACCACAATGATCAATCAGTGAAACAAATGACTTGGGAGGAATATAGGTCTCCAAAATTTTCTTAGGAGACCTCATAGGTTGTGATTTAATATGGATATGGAAAAATAATAAAATAAAGTACTTTTATAGTTCCCTTAAAGGCCAAATTGCGACGATTACAATGTTGAAAGACCTTTTTCACATCATGTGTTCCATAAAGCTCAAGTACACTGGAAAAACATTTATCCTTCTAATTAAAATCACAATTATTACCATTACATGGTGTTTAATAAAAAACATAATGTGTAATATTAATTCCTTGAAAGAGATTACAAATTCTTCCTGACATCCATTATATGGATTGTAAACACGTTACATGTACTGTAAACATATGTCTCCCATTTTGGATTACAACTTCTTTTTGGAGACTAATAAATGGACTATAATCACAATACATGATGTGTATTTCTCCTAAAAATAGTGTAAATCATATATTCATATCAAAAATCCCCAAAACAACTCTAGTGTTTTATTAAATTGGGGAGAACCCCACAGTTCCTTTAACACAATTATACCCATATTCTATGAATTCAGAGAAACACACATCCCCAATAGTTATGTCATTTCCCCCCAAAAAAATATCTTCATATATAGGATTACCAAAACACACCCAAATAAAGATGGAAATGATAATAGTGAAGAGAAATACCTGAATGTGGTAACATGATGTTACAAACTCCCCATCGTAAGACTTTTCTTCCTCGGGAATCCATATAGAAGAATGATGTCCAGAAAATAGGGGAGGCCCCTGGTCCATAATTATTAACTTATGATCCCAGGTATCATGTGAATATGATCCCTATTTACACAATAATCAAATCAATATAATTTAATTCCCATTTATGACAATCACTTGAGATTAAATGATCACAAATAGATTTTCCTCAATAGAAATGTCTAGCACCAACTCAATTTATCCCCAACTCACAATGTGAGAGGGATCAAGATGGTATTTCCTAAGATGCAATATATTGAAACCATCATGAATTATCATAAAATCTACTTGAAATTCAAACTAATAAGTAACCTTACCATGTATCTCATTGATCTTAAATGTTACAACATATCTTGAAGCCAAATGTCCCTAATTTTTAAGTCACTAGTGACCTAACCAGGGAGAAAATTTCATGGAGACACGATTACATATGTAAAAATCAAAAGGATTCCTACGAATATACCTATAATATATCTATCAAGTATTATAAATCACTAAACACTAATGTATATCCCATATCGGTGTTGATTTCTCTTGAACATAACTCCGTCCCACCAAAGAAGCTTCACCCACCTTTTCCTATCAAAGAGTTGACTTTTATGGGAAATCATGACAATCCTTGAAGGGAGACATGGTGATTTTATACTGATAACTATTTTTATATGAAAACTCAATTATCAATGAATGACTATCACTTGATCCACCAACATCCAAGACATTTTCATTGATCATATCCTCCAAGATCTAAATTTTATGCTCTACTTGATTGTCTATCTCTTGCTAATAAGTTATAATCAACAAAAATTGAGTCTCCATCACCTCATAGAGACTACTCTAGAACCTTGACTTAAACCTTGGATCCATAGATGAAATTCTAGAAGAAGGAACCCCATGCAACCTCGTGATCTCTTACACATGTATCTTACCGAAATCTTTATCTTTACTTATTTCCTTGATTGAAATGAAATGAGATGACTTTGTCAACTAATCAATCACCCCTATATAGCATCCCTCCCTCTTCGATTCCATGTTAATACATAAAAAATATCCATGGAAACCTTGTACAACTTAACAGTGGGAAGCATAATCAGAATATGATGAAGAAAACAAAAAGGGGAATGAAGAGGATTAATAAGAAGAAGAAAACCATAAGGTTTCGAGTGCTATTCCTTTATCTGTTGGTAGGTGTAACCATGAGACACACAATCTATAATTTCATGCTTCATACCCAGCAACCAAAATATTTATCTCATGTCATAATGAATATTTTTAGTACATATATTAATGAGACATGATTATCTATGAAAATTAAACAAAAATCATTCACCTTATAGATGTTAGGATGGAAAAACAATCCAAAAAATGGTGAGTACCATCGGAAGAGAGAGACCAAACTAAAAATATTTTCACACTATTAAGGGTTTCTCAAATAAACCAAAATATCATCCTTATAAGCTACAAAAAATGTGTAAAGTTATTGATGGAATATCCAAATCATCAAATCCATGAAAATACTATCAGCATTAGTAAGACCATGTGACATATTAAGATATTTTTAATGGCCAAACCTACTCCTGAAATCTGTCTGTATTATATAAAAAACATAAATTATGAAATAATGATAACTAGACAAAATATTGATCTTTTTAAAATCACATTTACCGCTTTAAATAATAAAAAAAACACCCACCTGAGGAAATGGGACTTTTTCTAAACCACTAACCATTTTAACTTTTTATAGTGCACAAAAAATTGAGATAAACCGTCTATCTTCACGGAAAAGGAAAGAGGGGATACCCAAGATTATCCAAAAGGATGAACAAAAACTTTATCCATCAATTCATACAAGTAAATATTGATATCCTTTATCTTTACTAGTTCCATACTATCAGAAGGTATCAAAATAGGATTTGTACTTGGCACTATAGAAATTGTAAACACTATAACCTACTTTGAGGAAGTCCAGCCAAATTTTCTAGAAAACATTAGGAAAATACCAAAAAATATAGGGAAGACAAAAAATAGAATAAAATATATTGAGATCATCCACTATAATAGAGATCAAAATCCTTATATCTTGGTGATAAGGTCCCTCATTACTATACCTAAGACCCCACTCTCCCTAAAGCACCTGGGATCTCCCATGATCTGCAAGAAGCTATACATTCTAAAGATAATAATCAACCTAATCATGATTAGTGACAAACCAATCAATCCTAATGGTTATTCCCAACATATTTAGAACAAAAAATGACAAAATCCTATACTAACTCAGCCTCATATGTCATGATAAAACAATAAGGACACCAAAACCCCTACAATCCCCTCTTACCAATCAGTTTCACTAAATCCATATAAAAGAAAATTATATCAATTAGATGATTAAGAATATAAAAAAAATGTGATATATAAATGGGTGTGAATCACCTATATCAAATAAATAAATATATGGAAGATGTGATAAATAGGGTACCTCTAACTATTACAGGACCCAAATCTACCTCTGCTAGAAACTCATCTAGTGTATGAAGGTTCATCATTCCTAAGGAATGTCACTGGAGGCCTATAGTATTTGAAGAAACATTACCCACTATAGTATAATTTGGAGTTAAATATCTATGACTATATTGAGGTTTAAAAATATCATGATAAATATGTTGCAGATAAACACAATGTCCATAAGTATTATCCATATTAATAGGTGAAGGAAATGAACCGCAGGTGTGTCCAACCATTCAATAATGTTTGTATGTTAGAGGAACAATACTAGCTATAACTAAGGGTGCATACGAGTAATTCCAAGGAGAACCATCCCTACCACCCCTATAGTAATCTTTCCACTTCCTATTTTTCCCTTGTAAAACTCTAAAGTAGAAACTACTTTTAATAAAAGGTGAATAATAACCAATATTTCATACCATACTCATATCTTCAACCAGTTCCTCATAAAATACCTCAACATATGTCAATAGAATTTTCATAAATACCTACAATATGATAACTAGTTGAAAAAACTTTAGGTTTTGTTGATCTTTCATCTGGTCATTATTTACTACCTTTTTAGAAAGACATACTATCTCAACAAACTAATTGGTGTATGCAGACACCAAATTCTCTCTCTACTACAAATAGAGGTACTTCAGATACTTCTACATCATCAGTGAATTTGGAAAAAAATACTGAATAAACAGGGTCTTGAAACCCTTATAATACATGTATACATGTCAATCCAAAAGTACAATGGAATCCGACCATCAAATTATGGGATCATCAAGTATGAATGTCAAACACTTCATCATCATACTCTTAGTCGTTTCAAGGAATTCAATGAACTGATCAATATTTTTAAGAAAGTCTCACATCACTTGAGGTTCATTCATATCCTTAAAGGATGGTTTCATCTCACACATGAACTCCCTCGATCGATCCCTTTCTACTCCAGTTTCTTGATGAACCCCAACTATTTCATTAGGGACATGATGTACATTCTGGTCAACATCATGAACTACATATGTGATAACATCGACATGATTCTAGTTTATAGGGGGATTCATATGAGGATAATTTGTTGTTCCATCCAAAGGAATCCATGGAACACACCTCATAATCATACTACTAAACACTCAAAAAATGACCAATAAATAGAATAATCTCATTTAAAACCCTAAAACCATAAGAAAAAACAAATATTATCATCAGAAACTTAAAACAAGAGACACATCCCAACATACCATGGTAACTTGAGTGTTATCATTCTGATAACTCACAAAAACCTACCTCTCAAGTCTCTAAAATTATATCTCAAGTATTCTAAATGTCCTAAGATAAGTAATATTCAAGAAAAAACACATTTGATACCAAATTATTGTGAACCCGACTCAAATAACCTCTCAAACTGGTAGACATACCAAATATTTACATACCATAACGGTGTTCCCAATCCCCGTATGCTGAAAACTAGAACTCGAGCATCAAAAACAACCATAGAGATTGATTTTTTCAATCATAAAGTAGACAACATAGAATATTTATATAATAGAGGGAAACCATGGAATAGATAATAATTTCCCATAACTAAATGAAGATAGTAGATTCAATACAAATCAAATGAAGTTTGAACATAACAAGTACAATTCGAACTTCAAAGGTCTACTGAAATGTAAACTTGACAAAATCATGTGATAGTAGGGGAAAATCCAACCATCTCACCACCAGATACACAAATAAAGTTGACATAAACCTCACCACCTCACTCTGGTGTCTTTCCTTTCCTATAATTAAAATACATACAAAGGTATATTCATCACAAAAGGGGTGTGTAAGGTATGAGTTAACAGGCTCATTAGGATCCAACCTAGGTGTTCTATATCAATTATCTATAAAATAATATGAACATTCTCAACCTTAATGACAACAATTCAATATAAATATTTTATGGGTTCTTAGTATAAAAGGAATAGAAAAACATTTAATTTTCCCTTTTTCACTTTTCAAAATGAAACCATGTAAAATAGTTTAAAATAATTTCATATACATATAAAAAAATACATATCATATCAAATAGTTTTTTTGTATCATATCAAATCCAATACCTATCAATGAATAAGTAACAACAAGCCAAGGATCACTATAATTCAGGCTAGTAGGCTACGCATACAATAAACAATGATTAGTTCATAATCAAGTATTTATAATACATGAATGAAAAGAAGATTAAAACCACATTAATGAATCCTCTTATTATGTCAAAATCAATTCCCTAGAAAAATGATCCTAGAAAGTATAGGAATACCCCATGAGTGGACCCCCTAATAATAAATGGATGATGAACCTAGGATAAAACATCCACATAAAAACCCAAAGCTTCCAACTTTCTCTATTTTCAAAAAAAACATTAAACCTATTCTTTGTAATCCATTTTCCAAATACATTACATTATTATTTGAAAATACATTTTTCTTTTACAAAAACATGGGGAAATCATGTTTTTTCATAAACCCATTATCCAAACACACAAATCAATCAATAAATCATGCCATTTCATTTATAATTTTTTTATTGTACTATAGAAATGAAGTTCATCAAATATAGGATGGAGATAAAACCACATACCTCAAACATGGGTCCTTACACTAGAAATATATTCTACCAATAATGAAGAACAAAATAATGAAAATGTATCCCTATAATCAATCCTCAGAATCTCATAATTGACTAGATATGGAGAATGGTCGAAAAGTAAAAACAAACAACACATACATCTATAAAATCACCTACCACACAACAACCAACAAAAGTATTATCCTCTAGAGAAATATTTCATGAAATATATATAAGGAATCAAGAATAATCAACTTTAAAGGTTAATAGATTTACAAACTCAATGAAATATCAGTACCGTGATCGAAGGGATCAAAGGAGAATAAATTATTAATCACCTATAAAAATGCTCTCCAACTTAAAAAAAATTAAATCAGTAAATAAAACTATTAGGAAGGTTTAATGTTATCAAAAATCATATATGATAGATCATAAGTTAATATAAATGAATCTGGTTGATGAATGAAATAATAAATCACTCATATGATACCCTAAAAACCCGACTCCCAAGACATACAAAGCATGAAAACCCTTATCATGGTGTATAATGCAAGAAGATTGGGTAATCCAAAAACCATTCACCTTCTTATTAAGTTAATGTTTTTTTTATAATTATAAGTTGTGTAATACACATACAAAAAATGTAATATTCATAGATTGTACCGATTTGTGACATCTACCCATAATCCATTACAAATAATGTAAACATGTTACATGGTGTGTAACCTTCTCAGAACATATACCAGTTTATGGATTATTCCTATAAATCAATAAGTGGAATATAATCATTTTAAACATCTTGTATTTATCCTTTAGAAAATATAAATTCTTTATTTTTCTCCAAAAGGCCCAAACCAACTCTGATGTTCTCCAAACTTAGTGTGAACCACAAAAATACATTAAAAAATTCATTCCCAGTCATCATTATTTCAATATAACATAAATCTCCAAAATGTTGGTCATTTTCCACATAAAATGTTCACCACCCTTAGGAGTCCCAACAAATAACCAAATAAATAGGTAAAGGACAGATGATAATATAAATATAAATAAGTGGTAATAATATGTTACGATGGACAGGTTTTAAATACCCCATCACATGACTCTCTTAAGGTCATGTGATCACATGAGTCACTAGTCTTGCGATTCTCTTGTGAATCCTTATACATGAGAGTAGTGTCATGAGACAACCCATTGACAAGTCAGGTTGATCATGAAAATATTTCAGAGACAATTCTGGTTGATTATATGAAGACCTACCAGAAACTTTAGGTTGAACATGAAAATAAAGCCCATACAATTCTGTTGATCATGAAAAATGCCTTGGAAATATCCTCTTTGATCATGGGAAGACATCATGGACATGTCGCTTTGTTCATGTGAAGTGATCCTGGAAAAGTCACTTTTATCATGAAAAATCCCATGGACATGTCATCATTGAACATGTGAAGCACCGTGGACATGTTTTACAAGAACATGAGAAATACCAAGGACATGTTAGATTTGATCGTGTGAAGTTCATTGGACTTGTCAGCTTTGATCATGTAAAGAACCATGGATATGTTAGGCATGCAATCTTGGGCATGTCTTCCTCATAATACCGACACCCTAAACATGTTAGGTAGATAATCAAGATCTGTCAAGTAGATAATCAGGAAATGTTGGGTAGGCACACTATACATGTCAGGAAGACACCCTAGGACATCAAAACCTTATATTACCATTACACATGGACTTGAACCATGAGAACACATGACTAAGAACCTTTGGCCAAACACCCCCATTATAAGTGGAGTGTCTTTGATAGGTTAGGGTTACACGCCCATTCAACTATATTTGTGTCATTCCCTCCTACGGTCCCTCTATTTCATACAAAACATATTCAACGTACCTTTCATGGTAATTTAATCTCTTGAACCTTTATGGGATAGAGAATTATTGTGCATCATAGATATCCATCCCAGTATAAGACCCTAATTTTACTAAACCTTGGGAAGAATAATAAATCATTTGAGCATAATCACCCATTCTCACCCATCAGTAGGTCAAGAAAAATTTATCCATGAGAACTCTAATTCCAGTAAAAATAAGATATGTAGGATGCCATCCTCACGCTTGAGTTACAATGGGAATCCATCCTGATATAAGCCCCTACATTCCTATAACTTGGGTATAATAATATTTTCTTTGATTTTAATCACATATCCCAACCCATTATTGGGTTAGGTGGAAAATTAACTATGAGGACTCCGATTACTATCCAAACAGGAGACGTAAGATGCCTTCCTGAGGCCCAAAATCTAATTGGGCTCCATCCTCAGTGTAAGTTCCTCCATATCTCAAACACTCTAACCTATGGAACCAAAACACTATTGTGGAATTATCATTCTTCCTCCTCCATCAGAATATTAAGAAGAAAATTGAACTATGAGAAATCTTATTCATAACTTATCAAGATAAGTATGAAACTATCCTAAGACCCTAAGTCCATTGGGAATCCACCCCAGTGTAAGTCCGCTATATATTATATACCATGGGTCATCGAAACCAGATCATACTATGAGTTTTCATCTTGTATTGTACATCAGTGAATGTGAATTGAGATTACTAATGGGCTTCCCTTTTTTGTATTCCTTATCCACACCCTCAAGTACCTCAAACCCATCAGTAGGATAGGGGAGAATTAAACTATAGGGAAATTGAATCGTATTTTAAATAGTATTTGTAGGGTATCATCCTATGGCCCGAGATCAAGGAAAAATACTCCATAAGAAAGGAAATTATACATCTCAAAGGGAAACATTGATGTATAATCCCCATATAAATATGATCTTGTGCGATGTGTCTTATATTCTGCTATATTTTATTTCTCATAGAGACCATGACTCACCTGGGCTTAGACACTGCTGATGATTATACAAATTTCATGGAATGGATTCCCAAAATGTGGGCTCTTTATTTGGATTTAACTCTAATTACATCTAATATTTACCCAAAGGCTCATATTCATGATAGGTAAAACTTGGTCATCCTTTTATGTACAAGTCCAATTCAGTACCTCTTTTTTCACAGATCTTATGCTGCAGAATCCTTTCACATGAATTATAGACTTGTATTCCTATCTTAATAGGATATTTAAGATGCCTCTTCAAGGATCAATCCATGTATTAACGTCCTTAACACATGGAGTTAAACTACAAGGAATAGTCCTATAATACATCCTTGAACAATGTAAAAATTAATGCAGAACTTTTGATTCATGTTCACACAAGATATGTAGGATGCCTCATAGAGGTTCAATCTCATATCCAGGACACTAACTATCTCCATGGATGTGAATAAAATCTAGATTTCATGACATTGGATATAAAATAAAGTATAATAAATGAATTAGTGGATTATGGAGAACATGTGGCACACATAGTTGTTCCTTTCATCACATGGTCCTAATTAAGTCATTAAAATAATGGTAAATAGTATTGTATCGGGGCTTAGTAAATATTACATGAACACATATTAAATATATAATAGAGTCCTGGAAGAGGCAATAATTCCCCCTAAAAGGATGCGATGAACCCCACCCTCCATTATCTCGACAAATGTGATATCCTAAGTTTTATTGTGATTGAAACCCTAATTTACCACATGCCTTTGGAAAGGTGGTTGATGAATTTTAGTGGATGGTGGAAAATATTGAAGTTTCCATTGGATAAAAATATGGAAAAATCAATGAAAAAAATTGTGTAACAGCCCTAAGTCACCAAGAACTGAGCTTCAATAAAAACCATTGCGTGTATTTTTTTAGGAACCAAAATTGTAAACCTGACATGAAATTCAATAACTATTCCATTCCTTTTATGGGTTAAAAATTATAGACTACCTATTTCTTATTGGTCCATATTATTCTGAATTTTTCATGAAACAAAATTTTAAAACCGACATAATTGTTTAACTATAAAAAACCTTTCATAAAATAAACGAATGTATCTTTATCCTTTAACTTGGAATGTAAATGATCAAACATGTACACTTAAATATGATGTCATACTAATAGGGTATCTTGTTTATTTCCTAGGACTTACCAGATTCTTTACGATCAAAATGTCATCTTCAAATATTTGAATAGATTCCGAGACTACTAGAAAATCTGTTTTGGCCCTAAGGCCCTAAAATATGCTTTCACCATTTCAAATCCTCTTGTGTTAATTAGTGAAATTATTGGTATGAGAGTATCATATAATTAAATGTATATCAACTTTGTATGATTCCCATGAAATAATCCATAGGATGGATCCCCACATGCATTATATCCTACAATAGGCCACTAAAGAGGAAGTGGACTTTGTTTCAATATCCAACCAATTTTGGAACTTATCCCTAGAGAATAGAAATGCATACCTTACCAAATAAAGGAAGGTGGTTGTGAACAACAACCAAATAAAATTAACCACTCAAAACTTTTATAGGATGGATCATGTCTATTCTGATAATCATCATCAACATATGACCATAATTCTACAAGGAGATGTAGAGGAAGTTATGACTTCCACAACCATCCAAGTTGGGTTATCCAATAAGAGAGCCCTATAGGGGTATCAAAATAATGAAAAAAATAGAGAAGTATTATATTAGTGTTATCTCTAATCCACTAAGACCCACCGATAGATCCTGGAAGTGGTCTAGAATCAACCCCAGATCATAAATTTCCAAGAGATTGTTACATAATCACAACTAGACCTGGTTATTGTGGAATCCTAAGGAGCACCCAATTCGATTATTTGGAGGAATTTGTATCATATTTTACCCAGGGGTAATCTTAAATATGAGTTATGACCCAAAAAAAAGTTACTGCAGGTTTCAAACCACCAAACGGTATTACAGATAGTGACCCAAAAAACTATTTTCGGCCTCCAAACCATAATGTAAAATAGAGGTCCATGGCCCATCAATGATATAATGGGTGATGAACAACCAAATATTATAGTGGGAACCATCCCATCAAATGGTATATCAGGAACTGACTCATAAAAAAAGATACTTTATTGAAGAGGGTCCGTATCCCACTTATGTATCCATCAATATGATATCAACTATGTTAGGAGTCTTTTTATTGGATCTATACAAGAAAACTTATGAGAAGTATAATTATACCCTCCTTTAATCATCTTAGTGATTGATGTTTTTCCCACTTTCATTCTCTAGAAAATGAAAAAATGGCTTGATGGTATCTTTCGTGCATCCATAGAATGTATTATTTACCGTGTTGGTCATTTAATTTGAAATTTCATTAGAGAATACATATTGAATAAATTAAAGATGCAGTCTTCAAAGTATATGTTATGACTCTTGTCTTCATCTGCTCACCGTAACATAGATAGAGGAAGAGTTTTTCTCATGGATCCTACCGGCCATCCACTAAAGGATGGAAAGGAAATATCTATGAAGGAATAAATCACTAAACTCCAATAATATAATAAAGATCTATTTGATATATTTTTAGGAATATCCCTAGGATCTCTTCCCCAAAATGATGTACTAGAACATTCTTACAGAATACCACCTTGCATTTAAGTTCCACAACCCACATGGATGAAGATATTTTCATATTTTTAATCCTCTCATCGGGTCAAAGCCAATATTTTTTCTACCTCGCCCCATCCCATAGGGATGGGGTTATTTTCATATTCATATGAAACACATCACAAAAAGATTGGGGAATTTCTATATTTTCACCCCCTCATTGAGGGTACTCTAGAAATCATACAATATCATCCTTTTCCAAAATGACTCTAAAAGTGTAATGTGTCATTAATTAGTGGTAATTTTATTCATCATTCATGGTCCAAAATGCTTTAATATCTACCCCATAACTATTAAATATCTGATCTCTAAACTATAAAATATAAAATCAACCATGTTCCAATGCCAACAGATGTATAGGTAGAACATGGTAGATGCAGTTTGGTTAACCATATCTTGATGAAATATAGTGGAGGGTATATTTATTCCAATAACAACAAATAATCTTGTACTCTATTTATTCCATGCATAATGATTTGATAATGCACCGAAAAATAAGGAAGATGGGTGTGGAAAGGTTGAGAGGCCTTGACAATTACTACCCCTACCCCTGATGTTTTGGGGACACAATGGAGAGTTGATTTATATTTAATTAATGGATAAAACCGTAGGTAAATAAAGGATTTATTGATATTCAGGATCCTAAAACTCCTAAAATATGTATAAAATTAATCTGAGATCCATCAAAAAAATCACCCCCATATAGGTTATGGAACACAACATCGTAGTTTCATGACATTAAAATGCATGAAAATTTCATTGTCAAATGATGTTAAATTTCATGAAATAATCCTATTTGTATGACATTAAAATGAATTATATTTCATAGACACATAACATTAAACATCATGATACATCCTATTAACATGACATTAAACTAAAAAATACATCTTAGTATCATGAAATTAAATGGAAAGATATGATCTATTGGTGTGATGTTAAACTACTGGATATGTCTCGGTTTCATGATATTAAATAGTATGATAACATAAAAGTCATATGAATTTAAAATTCATGACCACATTCTAGTCACATGATTTTCAACTGCCTAGAAACTTCCTAGTCACGTGGTGTTAAACTATATGAAAACATCCTTAATAGATGACATGAAACTGCATGGAACACATCTTGGTTATAAGATAGTAAAAATTGAAAAATACTAATCTACGAGGGATAACATCAGCATTAGGTTGAAGTTAAAAAATCATTGACTCTTTAAGACTTTTAAAATAACTTATAGGGGCATCCATCACTGTCCTCCAAGGCCCACATGATTTCATGAATGATGTCATTACATCCAAGGATTATTGAGTATAGAATATTCCATCTGAATCCAATATCTTCATAAAATTTTTGGAACAAGAATGGGATGATGTTATCTAGGGACATATCGTACCGGAATTTTTTTCAGTAAAACTTGAAAATGCCAACATTCAAAAAAATTTAATTGAAAATGGTTCTACGAACAACCTTATCCTAGTTCAGACCCACCAATATTGGGGATATAGAAAGGGGGATTTATCTTCTACAAAGGTAACCATTCAAGTGAAAGATATGAGAAATCCAGAGGACTCACATGAAGATCAAGATTAAGCCTCAGTGTGTGGATATCGCATCTAATACTGAGTTCATGTTTATCCAATAATACATGACTTATAATCACATTATTGGAATACCTCATCATCGAAGTTACATAGTAGTATCCACAACATTTCATCAGTTTTCGAAATACCCCATCGGTGGGAAGGTCAATATAATATATATGCATAGTGCCCCCTTTGAGTATTGTGAAGCCATATACGTTGAGTAATGTTTCTATAAAAGTTATGAAAAACAACCAATGGTCGATGATTATATACATGTTTCATCCCCCAATGGCCTAGGTACCACCACTAAAAATCTGTATAGTATACAAGATAGTGATTATATTGTACCCATAAACCTAAGTTAGGTAGGGTACTTAATCCAAGATGTTCAAGATCATCCTTCCTCTAGCCACAATATAAAAGAAAAAAAATCTTCAAAATCTATTTATGATGACTTTGATAGTTCATGGTGAAATTGTCTCTTACCATGGCCTCTACAGCCTCAATGATAAAGGATATTCCCTTGGATTACCTACCATATTTGAAAATTACACCAAATAGTCATAAATGGAAAAAGAAGAGAATGTATCTTGGAACACACCTCTTGGATTTGAGGATGGAATATCAACCACCATATATGAGCTCAAGTCAGTGAATTTGAGAATAGAAAAGGATCAATAAAAACTGTTATTAGTTTTACCATTCTTATTAAAGATTAGTAGGTTTACATTTCATTTCTAAATTATCATTGATACATGTTCTCATAGAATTTTACAACAACGACCATGATGAATCTTGATGTGGATACACATCAGCTAGGATTTCATGATAACTAGTGTAGTTTCAATTAGACATCTAGGTGAACAAACCCACATCTTTATATAATTTCATAGAATAAAAAATCTAAATTTAACATCATCCTATCATCCTGGTTTCATGGCCTTATGAAATATAATTTATCCTTGTTACATGATGTTAAACTATACAGTTCATTATATATTCATACTATTAAACTGTATGATTCTATATAGAATCATGATGTTAAACTTCATAATTCATTCTAATTAAATGATATTAATATAAAAAACTCCTTCGAATCACCCAAATTTACCCAAGTTTGTAGGTTTAAGTGGTTTCTTGTTGTGTAGCTCGGGTTGTCGAATCCTCAATGATCTAAGGAGTAACCTATGGACACGTAAATTCTATGGATTGTTTCTTACTATGAAGTGGTCAACATTGTGTTGATTTTTGATGGGTCTAAATTAACACTAATAAATATATGTTAATTAAAATTATGATGAAAGGGGTAGATCTTAGGTTATCTATTGGGGTGGATTTTTAGGAATTACTTTTTATCCTATTTCAATTTATTAAATTTTAGATCGGTTCATTCAATGAAGTTATAATACCATAATCACTAACTGGTTTAATACCTAAAACCCTAATAGTAATTAAATATACACTTGTAAGATTTTATTTACGAGCACTCCATTGTAAAGGTTTGTATTATCACTTGAAGTGTGTGTACTTAAAATTATATATTGAAGAAGAAGTTTTAAAATTGTTGAATGAAATTATAACTTAAATTAAGTTACTAGAGATTAACAGAGTGAGAAATAATATCCAATCCCACCCCTTTTTATTCCCTTGGATCAACCCATAAATGGTTTATCCCTCCGTTGATGCTATAATCTCAATAGAAGTGGGAAGTAGAATCATAAGGGTGGAATTCAAGAAGTGAGAAACAGTGAAATAACAAACACTCCACTGTTATTTGAAGGATTTATCTCTTTTTTTTTAGAAACAATTCACACCATAATGAAATTATACCAATATATTAATATAATTAATTGAAAATGAGAAAACTAAGATGTTCTATAAAGAATATAAATTATTTGAATAACATAGAATTGAAGAATAATGTTACAAACACAAAGTGAAATCATAACATTAAAATGAAAATAAATATAAATAATCTTAAATACTCCAATGCCACTATATTATTAGGAATTTTTAAACCCTTGGGTCAAGCCATCAATAATGGAAGTCTTCCTAGTTAATGGTGTTAGGCCTCGGTTGGTGGAATGTTAATGAAGATAAGATTTTCCACCATTGAAAAAAATCTGAGCCAGCTTGCATCTACCAAACATATGTGCCAAAATGAGCATCTTGATGGAACAATCGTGGTGAGGTATAGAAGAATAAAATTTCAACAAGGATGATCTATAAAATACTATAAAATATCATCGCACATTGATTATTTTTTTGAGAAATGATTGAAATGGTGGGATATTTTTTTTGGGATATGTAATCTGAAACAGAATTTCATCTTCAAATTGGGATATCTATAAATCCATTAAAATGTCAGAATTTTATTATGAAACTATTTAAGTAAATGTTCCCCATAATTTCCTAAATCACCAATTCAAATTTGAGAATCATTGGGCTGGATATTGTCTACTACAATCTTTTTATTGGGCTTCTGTCTAGTTCACTTCTCCCAGAATGCGTTGGAATGAAATCTAACATTGGTCATCTTGCAATGTGATTCTTGATGTGATCCAGAAGAATGAAATACTCTAAATGGAATGGAAAACCTAAAAATTAAATACAAAATTCAAATAAATATTATTTGGGAAATATAAATGTGTCTCAAAGGTTACTAAGTAATAGTTCGCTTTAGGAATGAATTATAATCATGATGTAAAATAATGTTCAAATTGTAAAATAAACTAACAATGTTTTTTATGAATAGTGATTCACATGAATATTATATGTATTAACAACAAATATCACCCTATTTAATTGGGTAATCACTCCCCCACATGAGTTTTTATTGACTTGAGAAAAATGAACCTCAAAAATATGAAATTTTAATTCCCTTTTCAAAAAATAATAATATAAAATTCTAACCAAAATACCACACACAAAAAAAATTATAAAACTGATCAAATTTATTTTAAAGAATCTAGTACCATAAGCATATCCCATTCCCATTCTAATTCCATTGTTCAAATTCATCTCCACATTTCATCCAATTTCAATTAAGCATAATGATGTGATGTGCATCAAAACAGACATGGGGGTTCATTTTTAATTTATGAGAAAATGATGGAAGTTCTATTTTGAATCACATTTTATTATTAATATGAGTATTCATTTTTTGTAGATTTTTTTCATGGTAATTTAAATTTTACTCAATTTAGTCAACCCATGTAGCGAGATGTTGTCGATGAATCCTAGGTTCAAAGACCATTGCACACCAAGTGAATCTCACATACTTGGGAATCATCTTGGGTTAACTTAATAAAATACATATACAAATTTCCAAAAAAAATGAGATAAAATTCTCAACTCTGGTCTAGAAAACTATGGAGTCACGATCCCTAAGTGTTAAAAGACACATATTAGGTCTATCCATTTCTCTACAAATAATTTTATTTGTTTCTATTTTCTTAATAATCATGTTAACATTGAAATGATCGGAAAAAATATTCCATTTATTATGAGATCCCAAGAACTCAAATTAATTCCCCAAAATACAAAGGACACAAGTTTTGAATTTTTTTATTAATTGGATGAATATTTAAATGGTGGAAATCATTATATACAACTACACATTCAAAAATCTATGCTCATGAGATTAAACATGGATTAAAATCATAATTAAGTCATGAAAAATTATTTGATATTCACTTTTAATGTTTAAAATGTTTATTATCATGTTCAAGGTTAAATAAATTTTTTCTTCCATCAACACCATTATTTTCATTTCAAAATAATTTTTCTTTATGCACCCAATTTTTTTTGTTTCACACCCCACGTATAATAACATTGTCCCTAGTATTTAATTAAAATAAAATTTATAAGGGGGAATAGGTAGAGGAGAGTAGTTCAAAAATTAAAATTTGAAAATGGATTATGGAATAGTGTCACCTGGTGGTATACTAATGAAGCTCATGCCACAAAAACAATTATACTTAAATACCGATTTTATTCATGGACTCCTCATAGTGGATTTTATAATGGTTTGGAATTCCTGGATGTATGTGATTTCCCTAAATAAACCTTCATCCTCAATAGTCCTTACTACTCACAAAAAAACCAAATTTGAAACCATAGAAACCTTGAGAGGTTCCCTTAACTAAAAACAAACAATGAATAATGGAAAGGGAAAAACATTTCTATTTATTTTGAAACCCTGAACATTGATTCAATGTGCAGGTAAAGGCTTGGTTTGTAATGCCCTGATGCTAGTTACCTAGATTCGGTGCATTATTACATAACATCAGCATGATCAGAAGAGATCAAGTCTCAAAAGGACGATTAGTTTAGTAACCTTGGAAGCAATAGATACATAAATAAGTTTTACATTACATCAGGAAATGGAGAAACAAAAACAATGTGTCCCATTTGAACACACTCATACCCCTTAACCTATTTTTGCATGTTAATTATAATATACTTCTTCACATCCTGAGAAAAATAAAACATAGAAAGGGTGAGCTCAGATGCCTAGTAAGGATAAAAATATATCAGAAATAATCATTAATAATCTAAAACATTTTAATAAATGTATAAGACTAAAACAAAAGACTTTTAAAAATAAACTTCAGCATAATATGGAAAAGATAAGTCAAATAATTCCATTTACTTATTCAAATGGATATTCTACTAGTCGAATATTCACATGTAATATCAATAGATAATTTCATAATAATGGAATTCATAATGTCGGATATCATAACCATGTAGTCAAGGACTCGTGCCATGACTACAAATAAGATTTTGTCAAATCCTTGTTCTCAGACACTAGTTTGTCTCATGAAACATACCGATGCGTTGAGGTGATATAGCAGGCTCCACCCATCACTTACTATGTCCAATGCATTCCTAATATGAAAAGGTTGAAACATAACATTAACATTCATATTAAAAATGTCATAAGAAATCTCAATATATTAACCATAAACCATGAATGGTATAAAAACAACTCATCTATTGTCAAACATATCATAACACATTTTATAAAATATTTAGCATTGTATTAAAATAAATAAATCTCAATCATCAATAATAACTAGTAAAGGATGTTGACATAGTTGAAAATGATCAGTAAAACTCTTTGAGAGAAATATCCATTTTTTATGTAATCATTTAAAAGTCACACAGTTTAGAGATCAAGACATCTAAAATACATTTTTAAATCAAAGTGTCCCATACCACTTTGAAACTTTTGAATGGAATTAACATTTTAAAGCATTAATGTCCATATAAATAATTCCTTAAAACCATTTTAAAAATATGGAAATTAATGAGAATGATTTATAATAATAAATATTTAAACCTTTTAAAATGATGTTTTATTTAAATAGTCCCTCAAAAATAATCCTTTTGAAAACTATTTTATGAATCATGGGCATCGATAATAAATATGTCCCAGTAAAAACTTACACACAAACAATCTTGGATAATAATGAGATTGAGGAATTAACACTTACCTTGAACTTTTCCTTGGTTAAGGGTATGTTTAACTCCTGTATAATAGTTAAATAATTGTTATTAAATTATACAAGAACCATATAAATAAATATGATATCATATATGATCTTTTAATATTGCTTTGTTGATAATATTTTAGTGGTATCAATGTTTCTAGTGATAACTAATTAGTTTTCCTTTATATGTTTGGTTATGTAAGTCATGTTTGTTATCGATAGGATGTATTTGATTTATATCCAGAATGATATTATGTTTTCAAACATTATTTTTTAATTGTAAAATGAAATTTATTCTTGGGTGGTTACGATGGGGAATGAATCTCATCGCGCTCGTGGAGACAATAATCCGTACGTACGCACGAGAGACAATATATTTATATTGAGTGTGAAATCATATGTTATTTGGTGGTATATAATATATAAAGAACCATTAACATATTATATTTATTATTTAAATCAATTATACTCATTATTATACCCATCCAAACAATGAAGTGTTGAATAAAAAACTTCACCACGACGTGGAGATGGTAAGCCGTACGTATATACATAAGGTGACTTTTTCATTCATAGGATGGATAGATTAATGAATATGGTTTTACCATATTTATAATAAAATAAAATTATGTAGAATTTACTCGAGTTATTATTATTTCTATGGAAACAACAATGAAATAGGAACTAGAATAAGAATAGAACTTTGGAAGAGGTGATGAAATTATTACATCTTCTTCGAGTGCTTCCTTTTGATTTGCTAAAAAGGGATCCTTAGGTTATCTTTCTGATCAAAGTAAGGTATCTAGGTTTAATTGAGGGTAGTTGGGAGGATATTTGATCAGGTTTTAGCCATTTCAAATGGCTTTGGAGGTGTGATTTTGAGAGAAGGGGAAGTACCCATTTATGAGAGAGGTGAGGGTCACTTAAGGAAAATCCTTAAATATTAAGTTATTATGAAATCATATTCGGTTTATAATGACTCCAAAAAAATTTATTTCAAGGATATGGTGGTTATGGGTCTAAAAAAGCTCAACAAATTGGTTTTATATAGGTTTAGGTCACCATATTAACTTTATCTTTTAGATCTAATTCTTAGGTAAATAGTTTAACTTTTACAATGCATTCTTGTATTATTATAATAAATGGTTAATAAAATTACTATAAAAGGCCAAGTGAACACAAAATGGTTAATTATTGAAATATATAACCATATCTATGTCCTTTTACCAAACCTTAATTTTTTTGGAAAATTATATCATTTAATAATGTAGTATTTTTTTAAAAAAATCATTTATGTCAATTTTGACACTATTTAGTATTTGGTTTTTGTGAAAGTCATAAAAACTTTAATAATTCAAAAAAATTCATTAAATGAATTATAAAATGTCATTTTACCCTTGAAAATTATTATAATACATCAAAAGTCGAAATTTAAATTGATTTGGATATTTATAATATATATTATTTTAATCTTTCATTAATAATGTAATTATTGCATCATCATTGTGTCATAAATAAATTTAATTATATAATGTCTAAAAATTATAAATAAAATTCCATTATGTATGAAATCGTTTTATATTTATAATAAATATTTATAGTCGAATTTATCTTATTTATAACCTTATATTAAAAATGTTTTAGCTATTAAAATTTGAATTTAACACTATTAACTATTCTTTAAAAAAAAAAAAATAAATGCCCTAATCTAATCCATGTGAAAAAAATATGATAATATTTTATTCCTAAGGTTTATTTTAGTAGAAATACACTTATCCAATAGAATTAAGACATTTTTTTGGGTAATTATAATATCATTTTTACCTTTAATTACCCTATTTAATTTTAACCATGGTAAATAAAATCCAAAAGTTGTTGTCCACCAAAAATTATTTCCATCCTATTGAACCAAATTTTACTTACTGATGTCAACTGAGTCTTTCAAATTTTTTAAATTCAATTAAGAGAAGTGGTAAAATTACATTTTATGAAAATTTGCTAACTTTCCTAGAAGGTGGGTAAAAGACTTTATAAAGTTCAATAAAATTTTATACATCTAATCTTATTATAAAATGACTCCAATGAATTACATTTAAATAATATAGGTATTATGTATCTATTTTGTCTTAAAATAAATTTAAATGAAATAAATAATTATTTAAATAAAAAGTTGGTTTTAAACTATATCGTAGTGTTTTTCACTATTCATAAAAAATAGAATGTTTTCAGAAAGATACCAAAAATTCACCCTAAGCTAATTTTGATATTCTTAATCCAAAAATGAAGGCCATTTTGAAAAATAAAATTTTAAATTTTTCAAAATGTGGGTATTAATATTCATAATGGCTAGTTTTATTGGTCATGGTGTGCTAGAACTCGAAGTTGTGTACAACACAAACTATTATATTATTCAAAGAGAAGTGTACCGTGGAAGATTGGTGTGTTACATTATTCTCTCCATTAAATAATTTCATCCTTGAAATTTCAAGAATTCTACCACATAAAATGATTCAGGAGGTTCTTCATCATAAGTTACTTGGGTTCCCACATTTCCTCTTCCATCTTATGGTTTCTCAATAGAAATTTTACAAGATGAGTAATCCAGTTTCTCAGCACTTGTTCTCTCGTATCAAGAATCCTGATAGACTCATCACAATTAGATAGATCGGGATCCAGTTTTATTTCTTCATAGGTGAGTACATTCATTGGGTCAGGCATGTATTTTCTCAATAGTGATATGTGGAACACATCAAGAACATTACAGAGACTTGGAGGCATTTCCAATGGTAAGCTACAACACTAATTCGCTCTAGAATTTCAAAATCTCCGATGTACTTGGGACTTAATTTATCCTTCTTACTGAATCGTAAAACACCCTTCCATAAAGATACCTTCACAAAAACATGATACCCTACTTGAAATTCCAAATCCTTCCTTTAGTTATTGAAATATATCTTTTTCCTACTTTGGGCTGCTCTGATGTGGGTTTGGAAAATATTTATGTTTCTAATTGATTCTACAACAAATTTGGGGCCTACGAGTTTTCTTTCACCAACATCGTCCCAAAAAGTTAGTGTGTGACATCCCGTTCCATATAACACTTCATATGGGGCCATTTGAATACTTTAATGGAAGCTATTGTTATAGGAAAATTCTACCAAAGGTAAATATTGATCCCACATACCTTGAAAGTCATGTGAGCAAGATCTCAATATGTCTTCTAAGGTTTGACTAGTTTGTTCTTATTTTCCATCAGTTTAATGGTTGTAGGCAGTGCTCAAATGAAGTTCAGTATCTAGGACCTTCAGAAGACTTTTCCAAAATCATGATGTAAAATGGGGATCACAATCAGAAACAATCAATATGGTTACTCCATGAATTCTTAAAACATCATTAATATATAGTCTTGGTAAAAGTTCAAGTGTTAAATATTCTCTTATAGAAAAACAAGGTGCTGACTTGGTAAGATGATCAACAATGACCCATATTGCATCATTCCTTCTTGGATTATTTGGTATCCCCATGAAAAATTCCATTGTAATATTATCCCATTTCCAATAAAGTATGGGAAGAGGTTGCATGACTCTTCTAGGATGTTGTCTTCTAGTCTTCACCGATTGACAAACCATAAATCTTGACACATAATCAACAATCTCCCTCTTCAAGTTGTCCCACCAAAAATGTTCCATCAATTCTCTATACATATTAGTGCAACCAGGGTGTATAGATAAACTGGGGCAATGAGCATCATCTAAAAATTCCTTTTTTAGATTAGGTATGTTAAGAACACAAAGTCTTTTCCCAAATTTCAGAATCCCATCTTCATATACGAATTCAATCAATCTCCCATCATTCACATCTTTAATGTTCTTTTGAAACTCATCATCATCAGTCTGAGAATTTTTTTTCCTTTCTAGTAAATATGGTTTGTCAACCATATGAAAAAGTATTGATGTTTTACCTTCCATGATTATTCCCATATCTATATTTACTAGATCCATGAACATAGGACCCCTTTCAACTCTATTATTGTTCAAAACTCCATGATCTTTTATACTCAAAGCATCTGTCACCTTATTTGCGTTCCACGGGTGGTATTGTATAGTTCCATAATAATACTTGAGTGTTTCAATCCATAATCTTTGCATCATTTTGCATTCATTCTATGAGAAAATATAATTTAAATTCTTGTGATCGGTATATATCTCACATTTGTTACCATATAGTTAGTGTCTTCATATCTTCAAAGAAAATATTGCAGTTTCTAACTCAAGACCATGAGTGGGATAGTATTTTTCATGAATTTTTAGCTTCTGTGATGAATATGAAATAACTATATCATTTTGTATAACAACAGAACTATTTCCTTTCTTTGAGTTATTACTATAAATAACAAACCCATCATTCCCTGATGGTAGACTCAAGATAGGATAATTTACTAATCTTCTCTTTAGTTATTCAAAAAATTCTTCACACACTTTCCTCCAAAATAAATTTAACCACTTTATGTGTGATCTTGGTTAATGGGTGACACAATCCTATGGTAGGGTGTGGAAAAAAATTATTTACTAAGTTAAAATATAGTATAGTTATTAACCTAGGTTGTCTCCTAATGAGAAGTTCACACAAAATAGTTTGAAACATTTTAATTAGAGAAAAAATTATGTGTTTTTAAAATTGTTTTTTTAAAATCAAAAAGAGAAACATAAAAAAAGAAGAAATTCAAGAAGTGATTCAAGAAAAATATGGAATTCAAGGGATTTTAAAACTATTTTATGAAATGGGCTATCTGGTCGGGGTCTTTTTTTAAATTACAATACTATCCTTATTCCATTTTAATCAATCCTCCTCTGCAAAGTTAATTCAAGTGAGATTCCATAATTACTTCAACTCACTTATTTGGTGAAATGGTTTAATAAAATTAAATTTTTGTATACACTTATTCCATTGTTTGATAGAGTTGTAGTGAACACCCACAATTATATTAGGCAACTCCCAATTGGGTATTGTTTATCCAAAGTAATCATGAATATTCACCACGCCTCCCACACGTACTAGTGATCACCAAGTACATATCCACTAAGACCTAATATTATTATATATAATATAGACAAGAACCTAATGTTGGGATAAAAATTATCATTTATCAAAGAAATAATAATAACAGAATATAAAATCGAATACTATCACATAAGATAATAAATTCTGTTTTTAGAATTTGAAAACAACTTCGCAGATGAGATAGAGTTTTTATTCAAAAAAATGTTAGAACTCAAAGCATTAAAAATATAAAACATTTCCTCCCCCAATCACCTCATATGTTTACCCCCCCCCCCCATGGTATGGGTAATTGAGAATAATGAGGAAGATAAAGTAATTAAAAAATAATAAGAAGTAAGATGTGAAAATAAAGATCAGAATTTTCTCCTACAGATTTAGTTCTCCAGAATCTCAGCTTCGGTTCACCCACCATCTCCTCGAATCAGGTTGAGATAACTTCTTATAGGAGGTGAGTAATAGATTTGGACAGCTATCAATGATTTTTAAAATCATTTTTGAGTCGTGTGGAATGAGTTATGGCCGAATTATTAGACAAGAATTTTCTTGGCCACCAATCTCTATTCCACAAAATATAATTTTACCGATTGAAGGTCATCCTTAATCAACTCATTTGTCCATGAAATTTAATTATAATATTCAGCGGAATGTTGGATTTTTGACCCATATTGAAGCACCCCAATTGGTGGTCGGTATCCCATGATATTAATCATTTAATGTAGTCATGTCCATTCTGCCGGCCGGAATAGGTTTTCCCATTGACTGATTTATTTTGGCTTGTTGGAGTTCGAATTGGATTGTGGTCATGAAGACTTATATGTATCTAAAAAATTAATAAATACTGAAAAAAATGAATCAGGTTAATTGGATAAAAAATGTAGGTGTTATTCTCGAAATACAGAAGCAACATAAACTTGTTTAATGTCCAGAATTAACCACTTTTCACATTTAACCTCAAAACTCACAAAAAGTCATAAAATGATGCAAATAATATCAAATTAATTAATTTTAAGGGATTAAATCATTTAAAAACATATGTATAAATATGAAAATATGATCTTCGTCAATTCCACCACACTTATCACTTGGACTCATGGTCATGTAAACAACGATATTAAATCAAAACAAATTTAAAACACATATACATGAGATCTAACAATTTAACACTAAGAAACAAAAGATATCTTTCCTCATCAAAAACCATTATTCCAAGTTCTCAATTCATTTCATTTAATGTATTTCCTCTTCATTTATTCTCCCACGAACACAAAACACTTACCTATCATGCTTTTTTTCTCGGCACACTAATATCAATTTTCAACAATTTCATTCTCATATAATACTCATGCAAGGGTCACCATAGGCTTGATAAATTCGTACATATCCACCCGATATGAGTCAAGGACCTATGTTTATCCTGAGGACTTTTCAAGGTTGTTCTGTGGCTTTAGGTTGGTAGGATTTAGATGTGATAAATTTTGAGGCTAAATAAGGAGGGATTGGCTCTTTTTGAAGCCAAATTGCATTATTCTAATTTTTTCTTAAATATAGTCTCCTCCCCACTCCAATTATTTGAAAATATGTTACATAAACATGAAAAATCATTGAAATTTTACCCCATTCATCATTTTAACATAAAAAGTATCAGTGATCTCAGAATTTTTTTTGAAATCTCCAAATAGGCACAACTTTCTTTTTCCATTGGAAGCTTCCGAAAGGAACAACTTCACATGTTATGAAAGCTCCAGAAAAGGTACAACATTCAAAATAATTATTTTTTTCAGTAGCAAGAACATCTCTTCAATATTGGATTTTCCACCCAAATTATCTCCAAATGAGGAAGCACAACACTAGTCAACCTCCCCCACACTTAAGTTCAACTAGATTATGCAATTTTACTTCAAAAGCAGGTTGGATATGGAAAACTGGCTTATAATGTGGCTAAACTGACATGATATTCATGGATTATATGGGATACAAGGATTAAATGTACAATGTGGGCCATTATAAAGTGGATTATTTTGAAAAGGGGGCTTTAATACCGAATAAATGCCTTAATCTTTTAAAACAAACGTACCCCAATCCCTCAAGTTTTGATAGAAATAAATCAAATTCTAGTTAAATCATTAATGGTATGGTTCTCTCAAGAAGTGAGGTGAATAAAAATAGTATAAAAAATTGTTTTATAAGCCTCACTGGAAAGTGATTTCAAATATAATGACAGTGAATTGTGACATGCTATTAAAATATCAGAGTACTTTTCATGAAAGTTTCAAATACTTGAACTTGAAACAAAGTCATTTTCAGAATTAATTTAAGCTTAGTTTCATGGGATAAATTTGTTCACACATTGAAATGGGTTTCAAAATATGTGATTATAATAATTTAAGATCAAAAGTTTCAAAAAAACACAAAAGTTTGAAAAATACACAACTGAAAATACTAAACTACAAATGTTCCCTCCCCCACACTTAAATGATGCAGTGTCTGAAATGTATTCAAATTGATTTAACATGTAAGAATATTTTTAATTGAATCATATCAATAAATAAATATTAAAGGAAAGGTACAACCTGATGGATTTAATGAAAAATGGGTATGAGGAGTGTGATCTACTAAACTGCCTCTGATGGTATGGGCCTAACGAATTTCTTCAACTGATGACCATTAACAGTGAATGGATTCCAATCTTTATCCTTCAAAATCTACACAGTACCAAAAGTAAATACATGAGTAACTATAAATGGACCTTCCCATCTGGATCGAGGTTTACCTAGCATCAGCTTGAGTCTTGAGTTGAATAATAACTCCTTATCTTCAGGATGAATGTTTTTTGTTTGGATCAATTTATCATGAGACACTCTTCTTCTCTTTTTATAAATCCTAGAGTTTTCAAAAGATTCCCTTCTAATTTCATCCATCTCTTACAACTATAATCTTCTCTCCTTCCCAGCACTTTCATGATTCAAATTTATCTTCCTCACATCCTAGTATGGCTTATGTTCCAATTACAAAGGTAGGTGACAACGTTTCTCATAAATCAATCTATATGGACTCATTCCAATCAAGGTTTTGTAGGTTGTCCTATAAGACCATAATGTGTATTAGAACATTTGAATCCAATCCTTCCTATTTGGATAAATAGTTATTTCTAAAATTATTTTTATTTCCCTACTGGATACTTTGGCTTGACCATTAGTTTGTGGATTATAGGGAGTTGATGTTTTATGATGCAGCCCATATTTTTTCAGCAATTATTCCATTCTACTATTAAAAAAGTGAGTTCTTTGATCACTAATTATTGCTCTAGGCACTCCAAATATTAAAAATATGTTAGTATTGACAAAATTACAAACAAATTTAGCATCATTAGTCCTGGTGGATTTTGCTTCCACCCATTTGGAAACATAATCAACAGCAAGGAATATATAATAATTTCCAAATGAAATTAGTAAAGGGCCCATAAAATCTATTCACCAATCATAAAAAATTTCACGAAAACCAATTGGTTGTTGGGGGATTTCTTTTCACTTTGAAATATTTCCAGAAAATAGATATTTTTCACACCTTTTACAAAAATCATGAGCATCTTTAAAAAGGGTGGGCCAATAAAGTCCAGATTCTAAAACCTTCTATGTTGTACTTTGAGGACCAAAGTGGCCTCTAAAAGATAATGTGTGAAAAAACTAAAAGATATAAATAATTACACTTTCAAGAAAACATCTTCTTATTACTTGGTCATTGCAAATCTTCCAAAGAAATGGATCATCCCAAATGTAATAACTTGATTCAGATTTCATCATTAGAATTTGGTGGGAATTTAAATGAGATGGGACTTGAGATGTTACCAGATAATTGACAATATTGGCATACCATGGAACTTCACTGTTGATGATGTAGAGTTGTTCTCTAGGAAGCTCATCATTAAGTGGTTTTCGATTTGGAATTTCTCCTTCAGTGGTGTGTGGTAGTCGACTTAGATGATCAACCATGTGATTTTCACTTACCTTTTTATCATTAATTTACAAATTTAACTCTTGTAAGAGTAGAATCCATCTCACTATCCTTTGCTTTGCATCTTCATTTTTCATTATATACCAGAGTGATGCATGATCATAAAAAACAACAACTTTAGTTCCAAGAAGATATGATCGGAATTTATCTAGTAAAAATACCACTACAAGGAACTCCTTCTCAGTGGTTGTGCAATTGATTTGTGGGGCATCCAGGGCCCTTGATGCATAGGATATGACTTGAGGATTTTTTTTAATTCTTTGTGATAGATCAGCTCCTATGATTGGTTGGATGCATCACAAAGCAACTCAAAATGGTAATACCAGTTGGGTGGTTTCATTATTGGAGGTGTGATCATCCTTTGCTTCAGTTCATCAAATGACTTTCTACATGCATAATCCATATTATAGTCAGATTCTTTTAGTAGTAATCTAGAGAGAGGGAGATAAATCTTACTAAAATCTTTGATGAAACTTCTACAAAATCCAACATGTCCAAAAAAGGATCTAATATGTTTTAAACAAGTTGGATATGAAAATAACTTTATTACTTAAACTTTTGATTTATCAAACTCTATCCCTTTTTTTCAAATTATGTGCCCAAACACTATTCCCTTTTCAACCATGAAATGAAATTTTTCAAAATTTAAGATAAGATTCTTTTGAATTCATGTTTCATAACTTTTTCCAAATTTCCTAAGAAATGATAAAATGAATTACCAAAAAATTGTGAAATCATCAAGAAATACCTCCAAGCAGTCCTCAATATGATCTCAGAAAATATCCACCATACACCATTGAAATGTACCTAGGGATTTGAATATCTCAAAAGGAATCCTTTTATAAGAGAATGTACCAAATGGATAGGTGAAGGTTGTCTTCTCCTTGTCTTCTGGTGCGATCGGTACCTGAAAATATCCTGAGAATCCATCTAAAAAACAGTAATGGGTTTTTCCAACTAACCTTTTCTAGCATTTGATCGATGAATGGAATGGGGAAGTGGTCTTTTCATGTAAATAGATTTATCCTCCTATAATCTATACAAACTCTCCAGCTATTTTGTACTCTAATGGGGATCAATTAGATTCTTTAATTTTTAAAAGTGGTTAGGGAAGTATTCTTTCAGACTACATGAATGGGGTTGACCAATTGAGAATCAGAGAATAAAAAAATGATGTCACCTGCTAGAAATTTCTCTATTTCTTTCTTAACAACCTCCATGATTGTGGGATTAAGTCTTCTCTGAGGTTGTCTAAATGGCCAGGAATCACCTTCTAAAAATATTCCATGAGAGAAGAACTTGGGATTGATTCTAGGTATATCACCTAAACTCTATCCAATAGCTTGGACATTTCCTTTGAGTAGGTCAATTAGAGTTTCCTCTTGTGAATTAGATAGGTTATTGGAAATTATTACTTGTAATTTCTCTCTTTGTGTTAGGTAAGCATACTTCAAATCACTTGGAAATGGCTTATGTTCTAGACATGGGTGTTGTTCAAGGGATGAAATTGAATTAAGGTATCCAATTACTAAGAATGGAATCTCCAGTATCATCTCATTTTATTTTAATAAATCATCAAAAAAGACATATTTTACCTCATTCTATAACATGAGTTTAGGTTTTTTAGGTTCATGGGAATTGAAATTTTGAAATTAATAATGTTCTAATGATAAGAAGTCTAGAAGAATACTCAAATCCTTAATTGGTTCTATACCATATTCATGGGAGATCGCATAAGGTGAGTGATTAATAGAAGGATGTTTCATTGCATCAAGAATGTTGAAGTACACTATACTATCTCCATGTTCTATTGTGCATATATTTTCATGGACATTGATGATTGTCCTTGCTGTTTTTAGAAAGGGTCTCCCAAGGTTGATTGGAGTGTGGCCTGAAGCTCTATCTTCTTCCATGGAAAGGACATAAAAGTCTACTCGAAAGATCAATCCACTTAATCCAATGATTACATCTTCTATAACTCTAGATGGAAAAATTGTGGATCTATTTTCTAATTGGACCACCACGTGAGTTTGTTTTTGTTCTTCGATCTACAAGGATGAAAATACTTAGTGAGGCATAACATTTATTGAAGCTCCTAGATCACATAGTGCGTGAGTAAAATTTAATGAACCAATAGTGCATGGAATAGAGAATTTCCCTGATCATGACATTTTTTTCTATAATTGGTGTGATCAATACTGATACACTTCTTCCTAAGGTAATTCTATCATTTCCATCCAACCTCCTTCTTTTTGTGCACAAATCCTTCAAAATTTTTGCATACTTAGGGATTTGTTTGATTGCATCTCGTAGTGGGATATTGATCTAAACTTTCTGAAAAGTTTCCTGAATTTCTTTTTGAAGTCTCCCTTATTAAACATTCTTTTAATAAACTATTGTAGATGGGAATGGTTTATGGATATCCTTCCTCTCCCTTCGTTGTTTTTTCAAAGGTGTTTCTAGCCTCTCCTTTCTAAACCAGATTATTTATCCTTTGTTGCTTTGGTCTCATTATTTTGGATGGATTTGTTGTGATTCAGTAGGTTTCTTAGAATCATTATCCTCACTTTGGTCAGGTGACATTAGCTCTTTTACACTTTATGTTGTAATGAAACTCACACTTTCTTTGGTATTTGGAATAGATTGTGCTGGGAGTTTTCCTTGATTTTTGGTTAGAATATCCATAAGATTTTCAAATTTATTATCTAAATTTTTCACTGTCTTATTTTGATCTTCAATCTTGATTTCTTGGTGGTTCCTATGAGAACTCATTGGAGGTTGTTCATATAGTTTTTTTTGGTATGGTTGTTTATAGGGTTGTTGGAATGGTGGAGGATTCTGGTATTGCTGGTGCTGGAATGGAGGTTAATTTTGATATTTATTTTGAAATGGAGGCATATAATGGTTATATCGGAGTCTATATCCTTGTCGGGGATGATGTGGTTGATTTGATTGGATTTTCCTTTCTTTATAGGCAGCTGCACAATTTTCAGTCCCCAGCATTTCTAAACATTGATCTGTGTAATGATAACTAGAAGACCATAAACCACATACTTGATTCGGTCCTTATTGTTCCTTCACTTTGTTCACAGAAATTTGTCTCATCACACTAGACATTTCTTTATGAGTTTATTCAATTAAGGGTGAGGATGAATCAGAAGTTCTTACCTCATGGATACCTCTAGTGCTTGTACCTCTAGTTCTGATTTGTTGTGAGTTTTTCTCAATCTTCTCAATAAATCCTCTAACATCTGTTGGTGACTTGTCGATCACTGCTCCTCCAAATGAGGTTTCTAAAAAATTGTGATCATTATCAAGAAATCCTCGGTAGAAGAAAACAAGAAATTGGTTGTTTTCCATTTCTTAGTGTGGGCAGCTTGCACAGAGTTTCTTGAAACGTTCCCAGTATTCATAGAGAGTCTCTCTAGTCGATTGATGTATGACATAAATATTATTCTTAATTGGTGTGCTCCTAGATATAGGGAAGAATCTATGAAAGAAACTTCTTTAGAGATTTCCCAATCATTTATCTCCCCTGTTTGGAGATTGTACATCCATTATTTTTCTTCTCCCTCATGTGAGAAGGGGAATGCCCTCATCTTTACATGCTCTTCTGCGACTCCTCGAGGTTTGAAGCTAGAGAAGACATAGGTAAACTCTTGTATGTTTCGATTTGGGTCTTCACATGCAAGATCAAGAAATTTTGGTGGCACTTGAACCATATTAATGTGTAGTTCAAAATCATTTTCTATGTTAGGGATAGTGAGCTGGTTATTTTGATTAGCAAATTGAGGTGGGCAAAGATCACATAGAGTGTGGTCGGGATTATTATCCATTATTATCAGTTTAGAGTGATCCCTTAATGTATCAATTGAATCCCTGAGGTTTATTTATTGAAACTATATTTGAAAATTATGTTTTCTCCATTGGGTTATTGTATGACCAATTTCAAGATCAAATTCATTTAAAGGGTTTTTTGAACTATGGGTCATTCAAAAAACTTTTTTTAGTTTTTGTGTTTTGAGGCACTTACTCCCCTGCAACAACGCCATGTTTTGACACATTCCTATCATGGGGTGTGGAAAAACAATTATTTACTAAGTTAAAATATAGTATAGTGGTTAACCTAGGTTCTCTCCTGATGAGGAGTGCACACTAAAGTGTTTGTCACTTTTTAATTAGAGAAAAAATTATATGTCTTTGAAATTGTTTGGTTTTTGAAATCAAAGAGATAAAAAAATAAAATAAGAAATTAGGGAAGTGATTCAAGAAAAATATGGAATTAATGTGATTTAAAATATATTTTATGAAATTGGTGATCAGGTCAGGGTCGGTTTTATAATTGCAATACTATCCTTGTTTCATTTTATTCAATCCTCCCCTGCTAAGTTGATTTAAGTGAGATTTCATAATTACTTCAAATCACTTCACTGGTTAAATAGTTTAACAAAATTATAGTTTGGTATACACTACTTCCATTGTGTGATAGAGTTTTAGTGAAATACCCCAATTATATTAGGCAATTCCCAATCGGGTATTGTTTATCCTAAATAATCATGAATATTCACCACCCCTCCCACACGTACTAGCGATCGCCAAGTACTTCTACACTAAGCCCTGGCCTTTTTCTATCAAATATAGACCAGAACCTAATTTAGGGATACAAATTATCATTTATAAAATCAATAATAACAATAGAATATAAAATCAAATACGATCGCATAAGATAATAAATTCTGTTTTTAGAATTTGAAAACAACTTCGCAGAAGAGATAGAGCTTTTATTCAATAAAGTGTAAGAACTCAAAGAATTAAAAATATGAAACCTTCCCTCACACAATAACCTCATGTGTTTACCCCACCATGGTAAGGGTAATTATGAATAATGAGGAAGATAAAGGCATTACAAAAATAAGAAGTAAGAGGTGAAAATAACGAACTTAATTTTCTCCTCCAGATTCTGTTCTCCAGGATTTCAGATTTGGTCCTCCCACCGTCTCTTCCAATTAGGACAATGTCCATTATTATAGGAGGTGAGGAATAGATTTTTACGTGTACCCACGAAGCGTCAAATCATGTTGAGTCATGTGGAATATGTTATGGCCGAATTATTAGACATGACCTTTCATGGCTGCCAATCACTATTCCACCAACCATAATTTGACCTATTGTAAGGGCAGCCTTAATCAACTCATTTATTCATGAAATTTTATGGGAATATTAATATAAAAGTTGGATTTATGACCCAATGAGAAGAACCCCAATTGTTTGTAAGTATCCTAGGATAATAATCATGTAATAAAGTCATGTCAATTCTACTGGAAAGAATGAGTTTTCACATTAACCGATTTATGTTAGCATGACAGAGTTCAAATTAGCTTTTGGTACTGAAGACTTATATTTATAAAACGAATTAAAAAATCATAAAAAAAATAATCAGGTAAATTGGATGAAAAATGTAGGAGTTATGCTCGAAATACAGAAGCAACATAAATCAGTTTAACGTCCAGAATTAACCACTTTTCACATTCAAACTCAAAACTCACCAAAAGTCATAAAATGATGTAAATAAGATCAAATTGATTTATATGAAGGGATTAAATCATTTAAAAACATATGTATAGATACAAAAAATATGGTCTCTGTCAATGGGTTAGCTAATCGGAAAAAATTCTAGACAAAACCTTGATAATAACCTACTAAACCAATAAAACTACGTACCTCAGTTATACTCATCGGTGCTGGACATTCTTGTAATTCTGTTGTATTATAAGGATCAATAGATATTCCATCCTTAGAGAAAATATTTCCAAGAAAATAAATCTCCTGAAGTTATAATTCACACTTTCTAAACTTCCCATATAATTCATTTCTTCTAAGAGTCGTTAAAATAGTGTGAAAGTGATTTTCATGATCTTCATAGATTTTGGAGTATACCAATATATAATCAATAAATAACACAAAAAATTCAGCAATATATTCCATGAAAACAATATTAATTAGATCAATGAAGACATAGAGTTCTCTAGTAAGTCCAAAAGGCATTACCGTAAACTCATAATGCCCATACCATGTATGAAATGTTGTCTTCGGAATGTATTCATTCTTCACAGAAAACTGATGATATCCAGATTGAAGGTCTATCTTTGAAAAATATTGAGCTCCATAAAGTTGATTGAATAAATCATCAATGCGAGTTAAAAGATACTTTTCTTTAGTTTTATTGCCTTGATCTCCCTATAGTCAATACACAACCACATAGATCCATTTTTTTCTTAACAAAAAGAACAAAGGCTCCCCAAGGAGAAACACTAGGGTGAATAAATCCTTTATTACTCAATTCCTCTAGTTTTTTCTTTAGTTCCATTAATTTTATAGTGGCCATTCTATAAGGGGTATTTGATATGAGCCTTGAACTAGGAATTAAATCAATGGAAAACTCAATTTCTCATTCTGGAGGATGTCCAGGTAAATCCTCTGGAAACACATCAACATATTCTTGCACAATAGGTATGCCCTCTATTTGAAAATTCCATTCCTCACCCATATTTATTTCACTATCTTCCTCCCCAATAATTTATTTTAGTAAAGCTACTGTGGGTGGATCTAGATAAGAATCAAATGGTGACATTTTTACTCTAATGATAGGGTACTCCTTATAATCATAAAAAAAATTTAACCTAATTTTTCTTATAATAAATGTTTTCATAGTGGTCCAAAAGCTAATAAATTATGAGGATTATATCAAATTAAATCATGGGTATGATGATGAGATCCAAAAAATAAAGCACATTTATATTCCCTAATGGGAACTGATTCACAAAACATTGTTGCAATGATACGTCCCTTATGAGTTTTAACTAACAACTCCCTTGTTAAATAAAATTGTAAATATGTAATTTTCTTATAAATCATAGAATATATGTAAGAATGAAATGATCTAGAATCAAATAAATCATTTAATAATTATGAAGAAACTATTAAATTACCTGCCACTACATCATGTAGAGCTTGAACCTCAGCAATAGTGATCATATAATCTTGGTATTTAACCCTTATCCTTTTTGGAGATAAGTTTCCTTAGCGCTTAGGGAATGTATTTGCATAATTCCCCATTTATCTACAATTTTAGCATTCAAAATTGACATCCTATTTCTTTCCCATGTAATCACGAGCTTCATTTTCCTTTTTCACCACACTTGTAACAGACTCCCATTCCCTTCAAGAATGTACTGGGGTGTTTCTTCCCACATTTACTGTAGGATGGAAATTTAACGTTTCCCTTCTTCCCCTAATATTCATTTCTAGAGTGTTCATTAGGTATCTTGTTCTCTTGATTTAATTTAAAGTCGTAAAACATAGCGAATTCATTTTCTATCTTGATAACACATGTGGTAATATTTTCATATTATGAGAAGTATTTTGAGACTATTGCTTGACGAAGAAATTGTTTTATCCCATCAAATAATCGATAAATCTTACTCCCTAGGTTACTTATATAATCTCTTACATGCCTTCCTAACCTTGTAAAGTAAGCCTCATACTTTGCGACACTCTCAACCTCTTTTTTCCTCAGACTCATAAATTGTCTTTCCATATCTGTTTGATGGTCACTAGGAATGTATTTTTCTAAGAAAAGTTCTTTAAAATCCCTCCAATATATATTTGATACTTCTTATACTCTTTTTTGTTTTTAATTAATGACCACCATTGATCTGCGTCTCCCATGAGGAAATAAACTTCCTTGACAACTTTTTCCCTTTCACTACTCCCCAAAGCACAAAATATTTTCTCTAAGGAACTTATCCATTGCCTAGCTACAAATAAATTTTTAGTCCCATTGAATGTTGGTAGTTTTTACATCATGAAGTGGTCTAACATTGATCATCTATGTTGTGGATCAGGATGCTCCATAGAGGTGAGGTTATTATTCATAACCTGAGTGAGTTGTCCTTGTATGGTTATAAGCTGTTCAACACCAGTTGCATCACCTGCTCTTCTATAATTATCATTAGTAGGAAGGAAATACCTACATGGATTAGGTTTGTTGATATGGTTTACATTCCTTCCACAAGGTTCCATTTCTAAACAATGGAATACACTAGATTAGTTTTTAAATTGCTATACACAATTCTAAACTAGTAAAATACCTAACATAAATTTAATAGTCTATGCATATAATCCCTAATCATAAAAAATGTTTTATTTGATGAATTATTTACTCATAAATACTTAATAATGGTTTGTAAAGAAAATATGAATTATCATAAGCATATCCCCAGGGAGTGTCGTAACCAAGAGTACAATAAGGATCGTTATCATGTACCAGGATACCCCGAGTCAAGTCTGAAACTCTTTATCAGATTTTCAATCCTAGCTACATCTATGCCACAACCACTTCTACCAGTTCGTATCTAGACAAGGGTGTATTTCTTGGAAAATACACAAAATATCTACATTACCAAAATTTTAGGATGTTCTTCTTTACTAATCCTCAAAGTCTATCTTAGAGTAATGTTCTCTAATTAGAGTTTTTCTAATTCTTGCTTCCAAGGTTTGTACTAAACTTCCATTAATACTAACTGTAACTCCCCAAAACTAGTTACCCAGAGTCGATGAATTATTACATAACATTAGAATGATCACAAGAGATCAAGTATCGAAATACTAATTTGTTTATTAGCCTTGGAAGTACTAGATACATACATAAGTTTTACATAATATCAGGAAATGGAAAAACAGAAACATTTTTTCCCCATTAAAAACACTCATATCCCATATACTATTCTTATAGGTTAATCATAATATACTTCTTCGCATTCTAGGAAAAATAAAACATTGAAATAGGTGAGCTCAGATGATCAGTAAGGATAAAAATATAGCGGAAACTATCATAAATAAGAATAAACATTTAAGTCAATGTATAAGACTAAAAAACAATCCTTTTAAACATAAACTTCAGCATAATATTTCAAATATAAATCAAATAATGAAATTTTATTATTCATGTGGATGTTCTAATAGTCTAATAATCACATGTAATATCAATAGATAATTTAATAATGATGGAACGCATAATGTCGTACATTATAACAACATAGTCAAGGCCTCATGCCAAGACTACAAATAAGATTTTTTTCAAGGCCTCATGCTAAGACAATAGTTTGTCTCATGAGACCTAGCGATGCATTGAGGAGCTATAGTGGGCTACACCCATCACATACTATGTTTAATGCATTCCTCATCTGAAAAGATGAAATATAACATAAAAAATATGTATTAAAACTAGCATAATAAATGTTAATTATTTAACCATAAACCATGAATGGTACAAAAAAAACACATCCATAGTCAAACATATCAAACTCATTCAATTAAATATAGAAAATTGTATTAAAATAAATAAACCTCAATTATGAATAATATCCAGTAAAGGATGATTACATAGTTGAAAATGATTAGTAAAACTATTTGAGGGAAATATCCCTTTTTCATGTATTCATTTAAAAATTACAAAATTTATAAAGGAAAAAATTTAAAAGAAATTTTGAATCAATGTGTCCCATACCACTTAGAAACCTTTGAAAAGAATTAACTTTTTAAAACATTCATGTCCATAAAAACTAATCCTTAAAACCATTGTGAAAACATGGGAATTAATGAGAATGATTTAGAAGAATAAATATTTAAACCATTTAAAATGATGTTCTATTTATAGAGTCCCTTAAAAATAATCCTTTTTAAAAATATATTATGAAACATGGACATGGATAATAAATATATCCTAGTAAAAACCTATACATAAACAATCTTGGATAATAATGGGATTGAGGAATTAACCCTTACCTTGTAATTTTACTTGGTCGAATATATGTTAACCTCTTGTATAATATTTAAATAATTGTTATTAAATTATAAAATTACCATATACATAAATATGATTTCATATATGATCTTTTAATATTTCATTGTTAATAATATTTCAGTGGTATCATTGTTTCAGGTGATAACTTATTCATTTTCCTTTATATGTTTTGTTATGTAATTCATGTTGGTTATGGGTAGGATGTATTTGATTCATATATAGAATTATATTAAGTTATTAAACATTATTTTTTAACATTAAAATGAAATTTATTCTTGAATGGTTACGACGGGGAATGAATCTCATCGCGCTCGTGGAGACGGTAATCCTTACGTACACACGAGTGAAAAAATCATTCTATTGATGCAGAAATCATATGTAATTTAATGGTATATCATATATAGAGAATAATTAACATATTATATAAATTATTTACATCAATTATACTCATTATTATACCCATCCAAGTAATGAAGTATTGAATAACAAACTACACCGTGACGTGGAGACTGTAAGTCGTACGTATACACATATGGTGACTTTTTCATTTATAGGATTGATAGAATAATGAATATGGTTGTACCATATTTATAATAACATCATATTTTAATGAAGGTACTGGAGTTATTATTTTGTTATGGAAACGACAAAGAAAGAGGAAGTGGAATAAAAAACAACTTTGAAAGAGGTGATGAAATTATAACCTCTTATTTGGGTGCTTCCATTTGATTTGATCAAAAGGACTCCTGAGGTTGGATTTCTGATTAAAGTAAGGCCCCTAAGTTTATGTGAGGGTAGTTGGGAGGATATTGGATAAGTTTTAGGCCGAGAAAAATGGATTTGGAGGTGTGATTTGGAGAGAATGGCATGTACCCTTTTATAAGAGAGATGAGGGTCACTTTAGGAAAAGCTTGAAAAATTAATTTATTATACAATCATATTCGGTTTATCATGGATCCAGAAGGATTTATTTCGAGTCTATGGTGAGTTTGGGTATAAAAAATCTCAAACAATAGGTTTTATATATTTTTATTTCACCATATTACCCTTATCTTTTAGATTTAATTCTTAGTTTAATAGTTTATCTTTTACCATGTATTTTTGTATTATTATAATTAATGGATCATAAAATTACTATATAAAGACAACTGAACCCCAAGTGGTTCATTATTGACATATATAACCTTATCTAAGTCCTTTGGTATAACCTTATATTTTTAAGAAAATTATATCATTTAATAATATAGTTTTTAAAAAAAATTCATTTATGTCAATTTCGACACTATTTGGTATTTGGTTTTTTTGAGAGTCATAAAAACGTGATTACTTAGAAAAAAAAAATTATATCAATACTAACATGTCATATTAACCTATAAAATAGGTCTAATGCATCAAAAGCCTCAATTTACATTTATTTGGATATTTATAATATCAATTATTTTAATCATTCATTATTAAGGTAATTACCTCATCATCATTGTGTCCTAAATAAATTTATTTAATTAATGTCTAAAAATTTAAAATAAAATACCATTATGTAGGAAATATTTTTATATTTCTTTTAAATATTTATAGTTGAATTTATCTTATGTATAACCCTATATTAAAAATGTTTTAGTTATTAAATTTTGAATTTAACACTTTTAACTCTTCTTTAATTAAAATAATAATACATGTCCAAATCTAATTCATGTGGATCAAAGAGGATCATATTTAATTCCTAAGGTTGATTTTGTTCAAAAAAAAACTAATACAAAAGAATTTTTACTTGTGTTAGGATAATTATAATATCATTTTTACCTTTAATTACCCTACTTACTTTTATTTGTGGTAAATAAAATCCAAATGTTACTATTGATCAAAAATTATTTTCATCCTATTGAACCACATTTTACTTACTAATGTCAATGGGGCCTCTTGTATTTTTGAAATTAAATTCACATATGTGGTAAGATTACGTTTTATGCAATTAGCTGATGTACCTAAACGGTGGGTAAAAACATTAAAATGTTCAATAAAATTTTATACAACTATTCTTATTATAAAATGACTCTAATGAATTACATTGAACTAATTTAGGTATTATATATATATATTGAATTAAAATAAATTTAAATAAAATAAATAATTATTTAAATAAAAAGTTGGTTTTAAACAATAACACATTGTTTTTCAATACACATCAAAAATTGAATGTTTTCCGAAAAATACAAAAAATTCACACCCTATAATAATTTTGATATTCCTAATCCAAAAATGACGTAAATTTTGAAAAATAATTTTTTTAAAATTTCAAAAAGTTGGTATTTCTATTCATAACAGCTAGTTTGATTGGTCGTGGTTTGCTAGAACTCGAAGTTGCGTACAACATAAGATGTTGTATTATTAAAATAGAAGCATACTATGGAAGCTTCGTCTGATAAGGGTTTCCTCCTAGAATGAAATTTTTTTAATTTCATTATCTCGACTTGGAACATAACTCTATCATCTTTTGTCTTGTTCATAGGTTGGCTCAATTAACACCTCCACTCTTTCATGTTTATTGAATGATTCAATGAATGGTTTTAGACTATGACCATTGAATTTGAAGATCTAAACTCCAGTGGGATCTTAAGTCCCTATTTCCCCATGGGGGTACTCATGATGCAATTTTTATGGACCTGACCATGTAGAAATTTAATTTAATTAGTGTAAATGATGTTTGGAACTATATATGAGAATTAATTTTCCCACTTCAAAGTGTTTTACTTTGAGATTCCAATATTGGTAGCCTTGAACTCCAGCTTTATTGATCCTTAAATTGTCATAATCCTCCAACCTACGTTCCACATGTTTTTTCAGATATAATTTCCTCTTTTTCAGCTATATAAATGCCAACATTCATTTTTTAATTTCTAGAAAAATGCATTATATTCAATTTTAGTAGGTAAATGACATGATTTCCATAAAAAAACTATATGGTGACATGAAATGGATGGTTTTGAATGCAATATGATATTCCAAAATAGAAGTGTTTCTTAATCTAATTTTTTCTACAAGTATTGATAGTTTTTTAGGAATATTCATAATTTCTTTTTTTTTCTAACAGAACGTTTCCATTTGTTTGGGGGTGTTAGGAAGTGGAAAATTTTTGTGAAATACCATACTTATAAATTAGTTTCTAGAAGAAATTGTTATAGAAGTTGTTTCTATGATCATTGATGATAGCCCTGGGAACCTTAAAATTTCTCCCATAACCAAAGGGTTTACTATTTCATCATACCATGTAAATCACTCAATTAAGAGAGGTTATCATCTGGTAATGAATCAGACATGGAAATTTGATGTGAGTTGTCTTTGAATTTTATCATAGAGAGGTGATCAGCTATAACATTTTCAACACCCATTTTATCTTAAATGGTTAACTCAAAATCTTGAAGAATAAGTAACCACAAAATAAATCTTTCCAAGGCATTTAGTTTTTGGAAAATTTATTTTCGATCTCAATGGTTGGTGATGTCAATGATGGGGGTCCTAATAGATTGGTCCTGAATTTCTCAAAATAATGACAAAAAAAATCTTAATGGTGGTGTAGTTAATTTTTGAATCATTTAATTATTTACATTCATAATAAATGACACATATAGATTTCACACAATTTTTTACTAAGACATATCCTGTAAAAAAGTCACTTCATCACACATGAGTTTGAAAAAAAAATTCCAATTCGGATATTTCATGATAGGTGGAAGGATAAGAGATGAATTTAGTGTTTATAATGATCCACAATAGATTTATTTCCATATTAATGGATAACATTTCAAAAAAATAGAACAACTTTGTCAATAAATAGAGCTTAACTTACTAATAAACTTTATATAGAAACCATCATGTCTAATGAATGACCTCACATCCTTGACAGTTTTTTGAGAGGGAAGGTGATGAAGAATATCAACTATAGATTTATCAACCTCAATCCTTCTACCAGAGACCATATATCCCAAAACTAGTCTTCCCATTACCATGAAATTGAATTTTATAAAGTTATCATGAGATTATTATCCTCACAGCTACAAAAAACCTTTTAAATATTTAAAATTAATCCCTAAAATGTATCCCCCAACATGGAGAAGTCATCTATAAATACCTATAATAAATACCCTATCATGTCATAAAATATTACCATCATGCATTGTAGGAAGGTACCAGGGGTATTACATAACCCAAAGGGTATTCACTTGATGGAAAATTATCCAGACGAACAGGTGAAGGTTGTTTATTCTTGATATTATAAGGATACTTCAGTTTGATTATTCCTTTAGAATCCATGTAGGATGTAGTATAACTGATTATACACCACTTGAAGAGTTGATCAATGAATATTAAGGGGAAATGTTCTTTCTTTGTTTGTGAGTTAAATAGCCTTTAGTCAATGAACACTCTAAATCCACTACTAACCCTTATGGGTAGATGATCACTATATTCATTAGTGATTATATAGATTTGAACCTTCTTTGGAAGAAAATAAATTGGCCTTACCCACTCACTATTAGTAATGGGGCAGATGATACCCACATTCAACAACATAAAAATTTCTTTCCATACAACATCAATAAGATTGAGATTCAGTCTCCACTGCAGTGTATGACATGGTTTGGAGTGAAATTAAAAGACAATATTATGTGTTCCAAAGAATGGAATAATCTTATAAATATCCCAAAGGGTCTATCTAATTTCTTTATTATGCTTTCCAATGACATCCAGAAGCATCCAATCTTGATTTTCCTCAAGAGAGGAATAAATTACAATAGTAATGGTTCAATTGTCCCCAAATAATTCATACTTTAGTGATGATGGAAATACTATAAATTCACAATCATATTGGTTAAAACTTTCAAAATAAGTATGGGACTTTTTATCAATCTCATTTTCTTTTTACAAATTTCATGACATTATTGGTTCATTTTGAAAAAATGTTTCATACACAAAATTAGCAATATCAGTGTAATTAATGGTTGAGGACTCAATTTTTTTATTCCACCAATGGTATCATTGATTGGTGATCCTGAAAAACCATCGTAGGAGTCTTCTAAAAAATATTCAAGCCAAGGAAACAAATTTCTCTCATATGAAAATAGGAAATCAATCTCATCATGACATAGCGTTCCATTAATGATTTCTAGTTTTTCCTAAGGTTAAAAATAAACACTACTTATCCTGTAACCGCACATATCTATTCATAATCACCAATTTGAGTGTTTTCATTATAACTTTTTATGACAAGAATCATGTTTCAAAAGGATCTTATCATGTTACCATTCCTAACTCGGATGAATAATTTTATTATTTATATAAACGTTTGACCAAGGATAATGGAGGTTCTCTCCCTAGTACTTATGATTGTGTGATTTTCAATGATGATTAAGTCAGTATGGTAAATTAAATTTTCAAATTTTACCAAAACATCCTTTATGATCCCCTTAAGAACTCAATCACTACGACCAACAAGTTGAAGAGTAAAAAAATAGGGATTGATTTTCTTGATCCCTAAATAAAAATACAGGGCATATAGAATGATTTTATCACTATCTTCTATATCCTAAATAGATTTGAGAATTTTATTCTATCTTAAATAAACATTGATGAAAGGAAATCTTGGGTCTTCCAAATTAAGAGGAATTCTCCCTTGAAATGTGGTACAACATTCTCATCCAAAAGGACTTGGTTTTGATGTGGAAACAACCTTTTAAAAGAGCACAAGTACTTAAAATACTTTGAGTAGGTAGCAATGGTTTTGATTTCTTTATGAATGGGAATGTTTAACTTAATCTATGTGAATATTTCTCTTATAGTTTCATCTAGTTCTAATTTAGATTTCCCTATCATGTGTTGAGGGAAGGGAGGAGGTTGTTTGACTATTTGGTGAGGTTGTGGTTTATTCACATTCTCATTGGTTTTTTCCAAATCTGTGGATGGTTCTTCATTATTTTCAAGTGATGTTGAAGCTTTAATTTTTTTAAATAGTCTGTTTAGGGTTTTTAATGGATTTACCACTTATTAATATAGTTACTACTTATAGTTGTTCATGAGATGTTTGTGTGTAACCAGATTCTACCCTTTAGGATGAGGATGATGCTAAATTATTAGGCATGGTTTCATTGGTGGTTTTAATGATTTGAAGGTAATTTTTAATGGATGAGACTTATTAGTTCATTTTCTCCATTTTTCAAAACATTTCAAGGATTGTGAGAGGGACAGATTAGGTAGGGGTTTTTGCTGGTTGATTTATCTCAGGAGGAAAATTTGATTTTTCGATTTGTTTTTGAATAGTTTATTGGACGGCATGTTGGTATTGGATAGTAGTATTTGGATATTGTAGTGGTTTTTTTTGGAACAAGGTATTGTTTTTATAATTTTTTGGAGGGTTGGGGTTTGGTCCTTATATCTATTTGGGTCATTAGTTATGATTCCAATATAATCCTAGATGGTTATTTTACCTTGGGGTGGTAGTGTTTTGGTATCATGGATTCTAAAATTTTGGACCATTTACCTCTTCTAGTGGTTCTCCTAAAATAAAATCCTTTATGGAAGGGATGGTTGGGCAATTTTCGGTCTTATGGTCCTGTTTATCACAAATTGGGAAAATCAGTTCAATGGTTTGGATTTCTTGGACATTCTAATTTTTGATATCCTCAACCATCCTAGTGAGTGAAAAATGTTTTACTCTGATACCTTCTTCTTCCATAATTGTGTTAATTCCACCAAATTTAGGTGGAATCTCATAGTAAGGTTGTGTTTCCCATGTTAGTTTTTTTCAAAAAGACCTTATAGATACTAATAAGCATCATTTGGGGATTTATTTTTGAAGGTTTCATTATGTGATGGATTGTTTTTCTCTTGGATCCAAGCCTTTATAAAAGATTAGAACTTTTTATGGGATGGAAAATCCAAGGGGAGGTACCATTTTGATTGTGTCTGTAAAACTTTCCCATGTCTTATAAAATTATTCCCTTTTTTTAATAATAATTTTTGGATTCTTTTTTATGTGGAATTGTTTTTTGATGGCAGTGTATTTTTGTATAATTCTATCTGAAGTTAGTCTGAGCAGTGGAATAATGCCGATATCAGATTGTTTAACCAATTAATTGATCTATGCTTTAGTGAGAAAGGAAAGAGCCTTATATTAGCTTAATCAAGTTGATATGATAGGAACATGGTTTAAAAAAGGTCATTGAACTCCTTGACATTAAGGTATGATATTTCTGACTCCATCTAATGTATTTTTTGAAGGTGGTTTAGGACATTATGTTTGAATTCTTAGTGGGATTTTTCTAGGGAATCATGCCTAATTAAAGAAGCTACATTGGTCTAAGAAGGTGGGAGGTATTCATTCATGTTTAGATCGATTTTATTCCCTATGTTTGGGGCTACCTCATTGGGATTTCCATTTTGGGTCCTACCAAGGATTAAGAGTTGGTTTGATTGAATAAATTCCATTGAAATGGGTTAAATTTTTGAATTTAGAGTATTAAGAATAATAATATCAAATGGAAAGAGACTCCTTGGTGTTCTTGATTCCCCAACCCTAGGACTATCCAACCTAACTTGATAATTTTATTTTTCACTTGTATGGGAGGAAATTCACAAATAAAATTGAAAAAAAGAAAGGGTAAAAGATAAGATAAATTAGGGTGACTGTAGCAGGTACTATAGTGGGGCACTGTAGCAATACTGTAGTAGCGAGTAACTATAACAGTAACGATACTGTAGCAGCAGAGGGACTGTAGCAGGTACTATAGCGGCGGATAAACTGTTGCAGTGCAGGTATTGTAGCAGTACTATTCACTGAGGGGTCCATTGGGCAAAAAAATGGGATTTCAAGCCTTGTATTCAGGCCACATGGCCTTGGGCCTCTGGGCAATGTTATGGGTCTCCCTCTACCCATTCTAAATGGGTCTTCTCTTTAAATAATAATTTGAGGCTTTGGCCCCAACCATTAAAAAAATAAATTGGGGTTATAAAAGAGAAATGGTTGATAATATAATGAGTGTTGATATGAATTATTTTGGTCCCTATAAATGGAATAAAAATTTATTCTTGACCAAATTTTCCCAAGTTTTTCGGGTTAAGCGGTCTCTTATAGTGCAGCTTGAGTTGTTGAATCCTCAATGAACTAAGAAGAAACCTAAAAACATGTACATTATTTGGATTGTTTTTGGCATTGAAGTTAAAAATATTGGTTTGATTTTTTATGAGTTTAAATAACCTTTGAGGCACATATTTTAATTAAAATTATGATAAAATGATTTGATATTAGGTTATATCTTTGGGTGGATTGGATGAATTCCTTTTTAGACTATTTGAATTTCATAAATTTGAGATGGGTTGATTCAGTGAAGTAAAAATACCATCATCACTTACTGGTTTAATACCTAAAAAACATAATACTAATCACCTATACACATGTAGGATCGTATTTATGAGAACTCCCTGGTAAAGGTTTGTATTAGCACTTGAAGTGTGCTTCCTTAAAATTCAGTTAGGATGAGGAAGTTTGAAGATCATAAAATGAAGTTAACCACTATAGTAAGTGATTAGACATTAGTAGAGTGTGAAATAACAAAAATTCAATCCCCTTTATACTCACTTGTATCAAAACATAAGATGGTTAACCCCCTATTGATGTTATGATCTCAATGGAAGTATGAAGTAGACTCATGAGGAAGGAATTGAAGAGGTGAAAAAAATGAAATAATGAACACTCCACCGTTATTTGAAGTATTTCCCTCTTCAATTTGTGAATAAATCAACCCCATAATATAAAATTATAAACATGATAAGAAAAATAATATAAAATGAGAAAAAGAAGAAGTTTTATTAATAATCTAATTTGATTGAAATAACATACAATTGAAGAATAATGATACATTTACAAAGTGACAGTATAACATTACAAAAAAAATCAACACTCAAATATTCTTATATAATCCAAAAACCACAACCATAAATAAGGTTTTTTGAAGCCTTGGGTCAAGCCTACAATAGTGGATGTCATCCCAATTAATTGTGGTAGGCCTAGGCAGGTTGATAGTTAATGGAGGAAAGACTTTTCTACCCTTGAAAAAAAAATTGGATCCATCTTACATCCACCAAATAGTTGTGAAAAATGAGCTTCTAGATTAAATAATTTGTATAGGAAATAGAATAATAATGTGAAACTCTAGAGGTGCCCTAGAATACTAGGAATTTTTATCCTGAATATATGCTTTTCCCAAGATATGATTGAAATAGTGGTATTTTTTAATGGAATGAAGAATCTGGACATGAATTTCATATTCAACTAGGGACACTTGAAACTCTATTAAAAAATATTAATTATCTATGTAAATTGTTAAACTAAATGTTCCCCATGATGTATTCTCTCTACAGTTCAAATTTTAGAATCATTGAGCATGGATCTTAGATAATACAGTCATTTTATTGGGTTGTTATCTAGTTAACCTCACCCAAAATGTGTTGGCATGAAATCCCACTTTGTTCATCTTCCAATGTGATTCTTCAACTACTTTAGAATAATGACATATTACAAATAGAATTGGAAACATGAAAATTAAATATGAAATTGAAAAAAATATTAGTTTTGGAATAACAATGTGTCTCAAAACATATCAAGTAATAGTGCACTTTAAGAATGAATTGAAAACATAATGTGAAATAATGTTTCAAATGTAAAATGAGCTAAAAATGGTGTTTATGAATAATTAAGAACATGAAAATTTTATATATTAATATTTAATATTATCCTTTTTAATGGATATTCACCCATACTAGTTTAATTACATTAAACCACATGATTCATCATGGTTTCATGATGTTAAAATATATGATTTTTCTTGGTGTTATGACGTTAAACTGTACAAGATTTCCTAGTATTATGAACTAAAACTACATTATTACAAGGTTCCTAGACATATAACCTAAATACTGTTTCATGCCATTCATCCATAAATTTCAATGTTAATCTTTACAAAAAATGTTAATTCACATATGACTCACTTCACATGAGATGGATATTTTTAAATAAAATTTAAGTTACCCCATCCATGTGTGTGTTAGATCTATATAGGGAATATCCTCATTTATGAACAATGCATTGATTTATTCCTTCCATCATAAAATATATAGTGGTACCCAAATCTATAGTCATGGGTGTCACCAAAAAATCATAAAAAATATTTCCCCCTCTGTCTATGGTTCATACCTATGTGGATATATTTCAATTAAATAATTACATGTGACTTGATTCTTATTATTTTATGGAACGGAATAATGAAAATATATCCAATCCTATGTCTAGAAATAAATTTTCATGCTCCTAGTCATCTGACCTAAAACTAAAATACACCATTCATCCATACTTCATGATTCTAACTAGCACTATGAGGTCCTTATCTCACAAAAAAAAAGGAATGAACCATATAGTCACAGTCAAAAGAAATAAAAATGTATGAAAACATCCTCACCACATGATGTTAAAATGTAATATAAACCTATGTACCAATAATTGGATGTCATGGGAAACATGATAAGGAAGAATCATGTCACAAACATATGATTCCTCTCATGGGTTGATTTCCTAAACACATGGACAATGTTTATGGGGATCCATGCCTTATTGTTTTCATTAGGTAACCGTCATCCTTACGATATGATATTAAAAATAATGGTTTATTCCCCTCCCATTCCACATTTAAATTCTCCCCAAACTATATATGATCTCGTTCTCATTCCAATAAGATACATAGATATTCCTAAATTCTATAACTTGTACCATCAACTACAAGATAAAAATTTCCATGTACCTAAGTTTAATCACCTTTTTTTGGCGATAAAATACTATTCTTTCCTTTTTTTCTCACATTGATCATAGATCACATGGGGTTATTACTTTTGGTATGGTATTCCCCATATTATCAAGACTTATCAGTTCACATCAGGGTTATTATGGTCCTCGATATGAGGCCAAAAAAGTCATAGAAAAGTCTGTACCACATGACATTAAACTGCTCGGTTGTTTTCTTATGTATGAAATAAAAATACACATTACCAGGGACCTCACCCAAGAGGACCACTATCCTTGATGTTGGACTCGTATGACACCTCCATTAATGTACTATGTGTGTCTCGATTCTTACCATCATAGTATACATAGTGACACCTAGGTCTCATAATCTTGGGTCCAACTGGAATATATCATTGGAAAAAATTCCCCCCTTTATGTATGTGTCCAACCTGTCTAGAGTGTTTTCTTCTCAACAACTACATGTGGCTTGATTTATTCTATCACATGATACATAGTCACACCCCAGTCTTATAATCCTAAGTCCAACCTCAATATATCAATGATAGGACCCCCTACATATGTATTAGACATGAATAGAGAGTTTTCCACTCAAGATATACATGTGGCTTGATTCCTGTCATTGCATGATATATAGGGAATCTTGGTTCTCATTATCCTGGGTATATCCCCAATATACCAACAAAAACAATTCCCCCTATACATATGGGTTAGACCTTGATTGAGTGTTTTCGGTTCAAGAACTATGTGTTTCCTAGGTCATTCCATCAAAGGATACATAATGACACATGGGACTCATGATCCTAGTTATAGCCAAAATATATCAAACAAAAATCCCCCCTCTACATATGGGTTAGATGTACGTGGATAGTTTTCCATTCAATAACTACATGTGTCTTGATTCCTTCAATCACATCATACATAGTGACACTAACATCTCCAATCATTGGTCCACCCACAATAATCAATGGAAAAAATACCCCTCTATGATTTTGGTTCCATAAATACATGGAGAGTTTTCATTCAAGGAATATGTATGGCTTGATTCTTTCCATTACAGTATACACAATGACACTTGGGTATCATATTCTTGGGTCTGACCTAATATATCAACCGGAAAAATCACGCCAACCTCTACATATGGTTCACACTTATGTGGAGAGTTTTATAATAAAGAACTTCATGTGTATTGATTCCTTCCATCACATGATACATAGTGACACCTGAATCTCCAATTCATGTTCCATCCATAAAATAAAAATGGCCCCCAACCCAACACATGTGTTAAAAATTTTCATGGTACTTTCATATATGAACTATGTGTGAGATTGATTCTTTTTACTATAAGATACATAATGACACCAAGTATTCAATACTACGTCTCTCCATAACCTATAGAATTCTAAAATTGATCCCTCTGTGTAATGGTTGGACCTATGCAATGAACTATATAAGGACTACTCGTGGCGTGATTCCTTCCATCAAAAGATACATATTAATTGATGGAATCACAATTTCATGCCCCATAATGTTTTTCCATCATCCCCAATCATGTTCCTCCATGGTAGTTATATTCATTTAGAGTTCATAGTCCACAATATATGGTGGAACCCTAAAAAATTCCTTGTCAAGTACGCGTACCAAACTTAATCAACTTTCTAGATATCCCTTATTTCTCAGGATGAGCATGGATCATGAAAACTTATGTAGCTTGGAATGTTTCTCTACACAGTGATACAGAGACTTGTATCATATTGGTAACCCTTTCATAGTCGAATGAAATTAAAAAACAAGATCATTTCCCAGTTTATTTATGTTAACCATCATGAAAACGTCATAGTTTTATGTATGTAAACTGAAATACATATGGTCTATAATGGAAGAACTAAAATGTCTCAAAGAAAACCATATTATCTATGAATCTATTGTAGGGGTCAATTATTTATCTCTATTTTAGAATGAATTATGGAAATTTCATCTCCCTATATACATGACCGATATACATAGAGAAACCCTTACATGGGCTTGATGTTGGGACACACTCAAGGGAAGAAGATGAAATTCCCCTTGCCAATGATTGTGAGTCAGATCTACCATGTTGGTTTCAAAATCTCATCTCAAGACTCAGACGACCAATCATGGAATAATTTAATGAACAAACCACCTCAAAAAAACATTCCAGTGCCAATGAACGGGTTGTGAACAAGATTCCACGAGTGAACACAAAGGTATAACTCCAAATGAAATAGACTTTCAAACACAAGGAAATGGGAAGTTATATATAGTCTTGTTAGTATGATTAACTACCTTAGTACCATGATCATAAGAAAGGTGTGTTATACATAATAAATAATCATTGAGATCAACCCCAACATGCAACCATCCTGTTATGTGTGAAAGGAGACGTAAATCTGTAATTGTTGCATGGCAAAGACCCAAAAGAAAAAGGTCAAAAGAATCATGTAACTCAGTTCCATGACCAAGGAGTTGTGTGACCATAAAGAGAAATTAGACTATAAATAGAGGCTCACACCACCCTTGAATAGGCTATCCATAAGAATAAGTTATGTTATTATACATGAAACTCCATCTCTTTTGTGACAACGTTCAACCCTAGAGATCATGAACCCTTAAAGGTATAGCATTTTTATTATAGACCTTATGTGGGCCAAAACTTGACTTGGACTAGAGTGGATTGATCCTCACAAAAATATTTATAATACAAGTCAATTTTTTTCACAAAGAAACTACCTTTTCAAAACTGTATTCTATGTGCAACTCTTAATCTTGCGCACAACTATTCTACTTGACTATATAAGATTATTTTGGGATTAGATCACAATGCTCTCACAAATCCATATTTAGAAAACCAAATAAAGTTTCATGCAATAAATTCTTTTCCCCCAACCTAATTTCCATATTCCTCTCATGAAGTTATTAATTTATCTTTATATCATATGCACAATTACCCAAATTCCCATTTCTCCTAAGCATATGGTCCCTAACATCGAGCCTCTTGATTTCAACTCGTATATGTAAGTACCAACACCATGTCTATAATGAACCAATCTTTTTGAGTAGTATATTAACTTACTCTTAATGATTTAATAGAAATGTTAATGGTTAATGCAGAAAGACGAGTCGATGGATTCATCCAGTAGACTCGAACCTTATGAAGCCCACTTATCAGAGCTTGGGAAGGAGGTGGCATCTTTGGGCTTCGCTTTGGACCAAGCCCAAGACGAACTCCAGCGTGTCAAGCTTGAACGGAAACACCTATGGGAGAAGTTCAAGTTAGTAGAGATTACTACTAGGGCAATGTTATCTGAGCCTCCCTCAGATTCTCTCACCATAGCACACCTTACACTTACGTCATATGCCGATGTTATAAGGGGCTATGTAACAAGACCCTAGCTTCCTTGTGTAATCATTTCGGATGAATTAATTGAGATTTCTTCCTTTAGTAATGTTTGTGGAATTTCAAATGTCTGGATAATTTTAGGATGTATTTTATTGATGAATTTTGAAAAAAGGATATTTTAAAATATTTATGTAAACCCTAAATAATTAATGATGTGTAATGATTTTCAAAAAATGGTCTTCTGCAAAAGTGTTCAGTAAGGAATTTGGAGTCTAATAAGATCAACTTAATTTTTGATGAATAATAAATTATGAATAGTAATTTTACGCTTAAGATTAGTAATGTGACCAAATGGATTAGTAATTTCACTCAAAGAAAGTTTTAATATAATTTAGACACCTAGATTAAGTAATGTGATTCAATAAAATGGGTAAATAACGGTTTCATAAATTATTAGTCAAGTATTAGTTTTTTGGGGTGAATAGTGTTTTTTAATTAACAATTTAATTAATAATAATGAGAAATTTTTTTTTAAAAAAGGACTTCATTTTTGACTCAGAGCATCGATATTATGTTATGGTATTTTTTGGGGTTTTTTATGAAAAAAATGAATTCTCGATGAATAATGCTTTTATTTAAAAATTAAATTAAAAATATTTAGAAAATTATTTTTTATAAAATAGAGTTCATATTTGTAATAAGAGCATCGATATTTTCTTAAGGTGAAATTTTGGGATTTTTCTGAGAAAGATGAATTTTTCAGTGAATAGTAAAAATGCAGTTTTATGGTTTCGGTATGTTTAATGACATCATAACTGTGTCATGATGATGTCATGAGATATTTTAAGGGTTGGCAGGCCAAGGGTGATGAATTATTGTATTGGGGGACCCATGTGGCCTAACTCCATGGTAAATGCCATGGGAGAGCACATGGTTTTGAGAAAAGCACTTGTGAGGTGTCCCTTGGCCATTAATGCCTTGTCCCCTCACTTTACCTATAAATACCCACCCTTTACTCCTTTATTTTTCACTCCCAAATCTCCCCAGACGAAGTTCTGGTCTCCTTACCTCCCAAGGAGTCCTCCAAAGGTGCCCCCAAGCCCTCAAGGTCCAAACCTTTGAGTATTAAGAGTTACGTTTAAGGGAAGGGATCCGACCTTTCTCTTTCTTTTCATGTAATCTCCTTTATGTCATTCCCTTTATGCTCCATGTTCTTATGTGAGAGGATGTTCTTTTATATTCCTCTTACTTAACTTTTAATGTTTATATGATGATAGATCCCCTTTTACTCTCATCATTTCGTTTTATTAATGTTTAAGTGACTCCGTTAGGCTGCCGAATTTTTAAGGGATTCTTTCACCCTTCTCATTTTTCAAGTTCGATTTTCATGTCAAGTCTTTCAAGTTCCTTTTTATTTTGTTGGGGTATGATCTCTATTTCTATCATACTTATCTCTTATGATCATATTATAAGAGACCCTATTTGATCTTGTCAAATCATTTTTATTGATGTTTAAGTGACGACGTTAGGCTGCCGAATTTTTATAAGAGAAATCTTATTTTTGTCTTACTTCCATGTTTTTCATTTCAAATGGTATGTCCTTAAAAATTCATTACCATGATTCATATCCCTTATATTCTGTCCCTATACTATTTTTATAGATCATTTATGAGTGGTTGACCCATTTCCCCTCTCTTTTCAACGTTTTCTAAAACCCTGTAACGTAGCCGTTATGCAGGAGAATTTTCGCCTCAAAATGCCTCTCTCTTTTTCTCAAAATTATTTTATGTTATTAAGTGAATATTCAAATCTCCTATTTATATAGGGGTATTCACATATATATCAAAATTTTCTATTTTAAATTCTTGGATTTACATACATGAAACCCGCTTTTCCTTTCCGTGGGTTTAAAGTGACATAAAGATCATGTCTTTAAAGAAGTTTTTAAAACGTTATGATTATGAAATGAAACCCATTTATTTTATGCTATATGGGTTGTTTATGAAATGATTGATGATGATAAATGTGGCTCACATGATAATAAAGACATGTCAAGGGTGCGCCCAGATAGCGCTCCAATGCATTGGGTAAAGACTTAATCTCTAGAGATGTCTTTTTAGATTAATACCGTGGTAAATAACCTTGGTAATTTTTAATGACACCTTGGGGGTAGACCTTGGTGAAATGAAATGATTGTCAATATTAAATGTTGCAGCCACATCTTCAAGTTATGAAAAATGTTATTTTTATTATGATTTATCTCATGATTTCTTTCTCATTCCTTAATGTTCTTTTCATGTCCTTATTGAAGTATCTCAAGTTCACATGTAAAATGTTTCTCTTGTTTCCCTTACTGGGCCTTCTGCTCACCCTTTCTTTTGATGTATGTCCCCAGGTTATGATATGCAGTAATGAACCTAGGATGAAATTAAGGAGAAGCCTTTCAAGTGTTTAAGAAGAATGTTTTATGTTGTTTTCATGTATTATGTTCCTTGTTTCCAAGACACTAAACCTTAAAGATCTTCAGTTCCGTGTAATGAAATGAAAGTTTATGTTATAAAAAGACGAGATTTTATAGTTGGTATCAAAGGATGGTTTAGTTATTTGTGGAAATTAGGATATAAAAACTTTAGTAAGAACCCTATAGAAATGTTTAAATATAGGAAAACTTCATGGTATTTTGGTAAGTATTGAGTAAGTGGTTTATCAAACAAATACATCCCTGTCTAGATACGAGCAGGTAGAGGCGGCTCTGGCACAGATGTACATAGGGGTAAAACCCGAAAACACCGCTTTGAGATAGACTCGAATGGGAACTGGTGCACGATAACGGGCCTTGCTGCACTCTTGGTTACGACACTCCCGGGGGATATGTTTGGTTAATCACAATCTTTTTATTAATCATTATGAAGGAATTGTAGAGAAATGTAATTGTCTAAGAATGAAGTCTTAGTTAAAAGATTCATAAATGAAATAGGTTTCTCACTAAAGTTTTATTATTTTAGAAAATGGCGGGCAATAGGAGGAACTGTGCAGATGGTGACCGCAATGCACCATGTGCTGACGACCCTCTGATGGAAGCCGGAATGGAAACATTCATGCGAATGATGAACCAACTGACTCATGTTTTGAGTAATCACTTGAATCACGTAGAGAGGCCGATCTCACCACGAAGGGAACAACATTCTGTTGATTCCTTCATGCATCAACGACCACCATCATTCAGTGGATCTACTGACCCATTGGTTGCGGAACAATGGATAAGCTCCATTGAAAAGATCTTTTCTGTACTCCTTTGTTCGGAACAAGAAAAAGTCACCCTTGTTGTTTATCGCCTAGAGGGAGAAGCTGATCAGTGGTGGTCACGGGTCAAAAAAAAAATCCTAGAGGAGATATGGAATCTATGGAGTGGGAAGAATTCTAGGGAATATTATATAACAAGTATTTCCCTCATTCCAGGAGAACGAGAATGGAGAAAGAGTTTCTTGAGCTGAAGCAGAAGGAGAACGAATCTGTCGGAAGCTATGAGATGAACTTCACCCGACATTCACGATATACCTCTAGCTTTGTCATGGATCCAATTGGGAAGGTTGATAGATTTTTTGATGGACTAAGAACTCATCTGCGGAAGAATTTTGCCAACCGGGACTACGATAGCTATGAGGAGATCGTACGGAGTGCAATGAAAGTAAAGCTGGAGTTTGGTGAGACATAGTGGTCTCATATATCAAATGACATGAAGAGATCGTTGGAGCCCAGTTTAGGGAAGAATTTTGATCAGGGAAGTGGTGGAAAGCAAATGCAACTTACCACATGCAATAAATGTGGGAAGAAGCATCCGGGGAACTGCTTGGTCGGAAGTGGCATGTTCTAAAACTGTGGAAAAGGAGGCCATATTGCTCGGAATTGTAATAGTGAGGTGAAGCCTCAACTCCCCAACACTAACGACATTGGAAAAATGGTTCTGGCCTTACCTGAAGTCCATTTCTTCAAGTGTGGACAGCTTGGGAACTATGCTAATCTCTGTCCAAATCCAAGTGTAGTGGAGGGGAATCACCATCAACCTCAGAAAAGGCTAGGGGAGCAAAGTCGTGCTTTTTCTATCACAACAACTGAAGTTGAAGCTCCGAATGATGTGGTAGTAGGTACTCTTGTTGTCCTCTCAAAAATAGCAACTACTTTGTTTGATTTTGGTTCTACGCATTCCTTTATTTCTTCCAAGTTTGCAAAGAATATAGAATCAATCCCCGAATTGCTTAAGGTAAAGTTGTTAGTCAAGACTCCAAGTGGGATTATCCATGCATAAATAGTGTTTAGAGACTCTATTTTTTACTTTAGTGAGCACAATATTATCGCAAATCTTGTAGTCATTCCCATGTTGGAATTCGACGTTATACTAGGGATGGACTGGCTCTCAAAGTATAATGCTAAGATCAAATGCATAAGTAAGGAAATCTAAGTAGTCTTGAATAAACAACCTAAAGTTATCTTCCAAGGAGAGATATCCCGAACTGATCCCTATCTAGAAGCACCTCCTATAGCTTTCTTTATGGAGTTAATTGGGGATGATGAAGAAGGAAAAGGGAGCATAAAAATAGAAGATGTTCCAATTGTTTAGGAATACATGGATGTATTTCCTGAGGAGTTACATGGACCTCCCCTAGAAAGAGAGGTAGAGTTCTCCATTGAACTCGTACCTAGATCACAACCGATATCAAAGACCCCGTATAGAATGGAAAATGTGGAGCTATAAGAGTTAAAGAAACAACTCCAAGACTTGTTGGAAAAGGGGTTTATCTGTCCGAGTGTGTCTCCTTGGGGGGCACCAGTTCTCTTTGTGAAGAAGAAGGATGGATCAATGCGGCTATGCATTGATTATAGAGAACTGAACGGGATCACAGTGAAGAATAGATATCCTCTTCCAAGAATTGATGATTTATTTGACCAACTTCATGGGGCTCAATTCTTCTCTAAGATTGACCTTCGATCTGGTCATCATCAACTCAGGGTGAAGAAGGAAGATATTCCAAAGACTGCCTTCCGATCAAGATATGGGCATTACGAGTTTACTGTTCTGCCCTTCGGCTTGACTAATGCTCCTACTATTTTCAGGGATTTGATGAATAGAGTCTTTAAGGACTACCTTGATAACTGTGTGGTAGTTTTTATTTATGATATTTTGATATATTCAAAAAGTTGTGGGGAGCATGAAGATCATCTGAGGGTTATTTTGAAAACTCTACGGAAGGAGAGTCTCTTTGGAATGTTCATCATGTGTGAGTTTTGGTTACAACAAGTGCCTTTCTTGGGGCACATCGTAACCAATGAATGAATCTTGGTTGACCCTGCAAAGACAATGGTTGTGGAGGAGTGGCCTCAACCCAAAACAATAACTGAGATTCATAGTTTCCTTGGTTTTGTGTGATATTATAGGAGGTTTGTGAAAAACTTTTCACGGCATTCTAATCCACTAACAATGTTGACTCGAAAAGGGGTTAAGTTCATCTGGACAAATGAATGAGAGGAAAGTTTCCAAGAGCTGAAGAAGAGATTGGTTACTGCACCGGTGTTAACACTACCCTCTATTGGAGAAGGATTCGTTATTTTTAGCAATGCATCTCTGAAAGGGCTTGGGTGCGCCCTCATGAAAAATTACAAGGTAATTGCTTATGCATCTCGACAGTTGAAGATTCCTGAGCATAATTATCCTATGCATGATCTAGAACTGGGGGTAGATGTTTTTTATCTAAAGGTATGGAGGCACTATCTTTATGGGGAGAAATGTGATATATACACTGACCACCAATGTCTAAAGTATATTTTCACACAGAACGAATTGAACATGAGACAAAGGAGATGGTTGGAGCTTATTAATGACTATGATTGTTCAATTCATAATCACCCTGGAAGAGCAAATAAAGTCGCAGATGCGTTAAGCAGGAAAGACCCTGTTGTTCTAGCAACAATGAGGATCCTAGGAGATCCCTTGATTAAAGATCTAGTAAAACTGGACATGGGAATTATAAGGAAAGGGACATCATCAACCCAATCCCAAATGATTTCTCAACCATCATTACTAGAGAAGATCAAGAAGGCTCAAAAAGAAGATCCTTTGCTGCAGGAGAAGTTGGAGGCTGTAAAAGATGGGAAGTTCCCTGATTTCAATATTGATCAAGAAGGTGTATTGAAATTTTGTACAAGACTATGTGTTCCATATATTCCGGAGATAAAGAAAGAACTGATGGATGAATCTCATAGCTATACTTTCTCTATACATCCGGGAAGCACTAAAATGTATAGAGACCTTCGTGATCATTATTGGTGGGATAACACGAAGAGGGAGATTTCTGATTACACTACAAGGTGCCTGGTGTGTCAGCAAGTAAAAGTAGAACGACAACTTCTTAAGGGGGTATTACAACTGCTACCCATACCAGTATGGAAGTGGGATAATATCAGTATGGACTTTGTAACTGGTCTCCCGAAAACATCCAAAGGAAACAATGCGATATGGGTTATTGTGGACCGTCTCACCAAGACAGCCCATTTTATCTCTATTAGGGAAGATTTCTCTCTGGATCAACTTGCTATGATATACATGAAGGAAGTGGTAAGGCTGCATGGGGTACCACTATCCATCGTGTATGATCATGATCCAAGATTTACATCAAAATTCTGGAGAAGTCTTCAACATGCTTTGAATACTGAATTGAATTTTAGTATGGCCTATCATCCTCAAACTGATGGCCAATCTGAAACGACTATTCAGACACTCGAAGAAATGCTGAGATTATGCTCAATGGAATTTAAAGGTGGGTGGGATCAACACCTCCCATTAGTTGAGTTATCCTATAATCACAGCTTCCATTCGAGTATTCAGATGGCAGCTTATAAATCTCTGTATGGAAAGCGATGTAGAACTCCTACTTGTTGGGATGAAACTGGTGAGAGAAAGCTTCTTGGGCCAGATCTCATGCAAGAGATGACAGAACAGGTTCATGGCATCCAAAAACACATAAAGGCTACTCAGAGTCGACAGAAGAGCTATGCTGACAATCGTCGAAGGGACTTGCAGTTTGGTGTTGGTGACAAAGTCTTCCTTCTAATTTCTCCATGGAAGAGAGTCATGCGGTTTGGGAAGAAAGGGAAGCTCATCCCTAGGTACATTGGCCCCTATGAAATCCTTGATTGCATAGGATAAGTGGCCTATCGTCTAGAACTTCCACCGATCCTAGCTCAAGTTCACAATATCTTCCATGTATCTCTCTTGAGGAAGTACATACCCGACCCTTCGCATGTACTGAACTCAGAGGTGGTACAACTGGAACATGACCTCTCTTATGAGGAGCAGCCAGTGGAGATCTTAGACTATAGAGAAAAGGTTCTATGAAACAAGACTACCCACCTTGTGAAAGAGTTGTGGAGGAATCATAAATATGAATAAGCGACTTGGGAGCCTGAGGAAACGATGAAGCAAAAGTACCCTCACCTTTTCGACTAGGCCTCAAGTATAAATTTCGGGGACGAAATTTCTTAAGGGGGGAAGAATGTAATGACCCAATCTTTTTTAGTAGTATATTAACTTACTCTTAATGATTTAATAGAGATGTTAATGGTTAATGCAGAAAGAGGAGTCGATGGCTTCATCCAGTAGACTCGAACCTTATGAAGCCCACATATCAAAGCATGGGAAGGAGGTGGCATCTTTGGGCTTCGCTTTGGACAAAGCCCAAGCCGAACTCCAGCGTGTCAAGCTTGAACGGAAACGCCTACGGAAGAAGTTCAAGTTAGTAGAGATTACTACTAGGGAAATGTTATCTGAGCCTCCCTCAGATTCTCTCACTATAGCACACCTTACACTTATGTCATGTGCCGGTGTTATAAGGGGCTATGTAACGAGACCCTAGCTTACTTGTGTAATCCTTTCGGATGAATGAATTGAGATTTCTTCCTTTAGTGATGTTTGTGAAATTTCAAATGTCTGGATAATTTTAGGATGTATTTTATTGATGAATTTTGAAAAAAGGATATTTTAAAATATTTATGTAAACCCTAAATAAGTAATGATGTGTATTGATTTTCAAAAAATGGTCTTCTGAAAAAGTGTTCAGTAAGGAATTTGGAGTCTAATAAGATCAACATAATTTTTGATGAATAGTAAATTATGAATAGTGATTTTACGCTTAAGATTAGTAATGTGACCAAATGGATTAGTAATTTCAATCAAAGAAAGTTTTAATATAATTTAGACACCTTGATTAAGTAATGTGATTCAATAAAATGGGTAAATAACGGTTTCATAAATTATTAGTCAAGTATTAGTTTTTTCGGGTGAATAGTGTTTTTTAATTAAAAATTTAATTAAAAATAAATATAAAATTATTTTTATAAAATGGACTTTATTTTTGAACTCAGAGCATCGATATTATGTTATGGTAATTTTTGGGGTTTTTTTCTGAAAAAAATGAATTCTCGATGAATAGTGCTTTTATTTAAAAATTAAATTAAAAATATTTAGAAAAATATTTTTTATAAAATGGAGTTCATATTTGTAATAAGAGCATCGATATTTGGTTAAGGTGATATTTTGGGATTTTTCTAAGAAAGATGAATTTTTCAATGAATAGTAAAAATGCAGTTTTAGGGTTTCGGTATGTTTAATGACATCATAACTGTGTCATGATGATGTCATGAGATATTTTAAGGGTTGGCTGGCCAAGGGTGATGAATTATTGTATTTGGGGCCCCATGTGGCCTAAATCCATGGTAAATACCATGGGAGAGCACATGGTTTTGAGAAAAGCACTTGTGAGGTGTCCCTTGGCCATTAATGCCTTGTCCCCTCACTTTCCCTATAAATACCCACCCTTTCCTCCTTTAGTTTTCACTCCAAACTCTCCCCCAACGATGTTCTGGTCTCCTTACCTCCCAAGGAGTCCTCCCTAGGTGCCCCCAAGCCCTCAAGGTCCAAACCATTGAGTTTTAAGAGTTACGTTTGAGGTAAGGGATCCGACCTTTCTCTTTCTTTTCATGTAATCTCCTTTATGTCATTACTTTTATGCTCCATGTTCCTATGTGAGAGGATGATCTTTTATATTCCTCTTACTTCACTTTTCATTTTTATATTATGAGAGATCCCCTCTTACTCTCATCATTTTGTTTTATGAATGTTTAAGTGACGCCGTTAGGCTGCCAAATTTTTAAGGGATTCTTTCACCCTTCTCATTTTTCAAGTTCGATTTTCATGTCAAGTCTTTCAAGTTCCTTTTTCTTATGTTGGGGTATGATATATATATCTATCATACTGATCTCTTATGATCATATGATGAGAGACCCTATTTGATCTTGTCAAATCATTTTTATTGAAGATTAAGTGACGCCGTTAGGCTGCCGAATGTTTATAAGAGAAATCTTATTTTTGTCTTACTTCCATGTTTTTCATTTAAAATGGTATGTCCTTAAAAATTCATTACCATGATTAATATCCCTTATATTATGTACCTATACTATTTTTATAGATCATTTATGAGTGGGTGACCCATGTCCCTTCTTTTTTCAACATTTTCTAAAACCCTGTAACGTAGCCGTTATGCTGTAGAATTTTCGTCTCAAAATGCCTCTATCTTTTTCTCAAAATTATTTTATGTTATTAAGTGAATACTCAAAGCTACTATTTCTATAGGGGTATTCACATATATATCAAAATTTTCTATTTTAAATTCTGGGATTTACATACATGAAACCCGCTTTCCCTTTCCATGGGCTTAAAGTGACATAAAGATCATGTCTTTAAAGCAGTTTTTCAAACGTTTTGATTATGAAATGAAACCCATTTCTTTTATGATATATGGGTTGTTTATGAAATGATTGATGATGATAAATGTGGCTCACATGATAATAAATACATGTCAAGGGTGCACCCAGATAGTGCTCCCATGCATTGGGTAAAGACTTAATCTCTAGAGATGACTTTTTAGACTGATACCTTGGTGAATAACCTTGGTAATTTTTAATGACACCTTGGGGATGGACCTTGGTGAAACAAAATGATTGTCAATATTAAATTTTGAAGCCACATATTCAAGTTATGAAAAATGTTATTTTTATTATGATGTATCTCATGATTTCTTTCTCATGCCTTAAAGTTCTTTTCATGTCCTTATTGACGTATCTCAAGTTCACATGTAAAATGTTTCTCTTGTTTCCCTTAATGGGCCTTCTGCTCACCCTTTCTTTTGATGTATGTCCCCAGGTTATGAGATGCAGTAATGAACCTAGGATGAACTTAAGGAGAAGCCTTTAAAGTGTTTAAGAATAATGTTTTATGTTGTTTTCTTGTATTATGTTCCTTGTTTCTAAGACAGTCAACCTTAAAGATCCTCAGTTCCGTGTAATGAAATGAAAGTTTATGTTATAGAAAGATGGGATGTTATAATGTCCAACCCAAAGGTGCACTATTGGTAGTAATATAAGCCCTATATTGAAATATTTGAGGGAAAATATGAACCTATCATAGTGGGGATTCCCTATGAAGAATCTAACTCCCTACATGACATGGCCCCCCTCGAGGAGTGACCCCATCAAAACCATAGCTACATGACGTAAAACATGCTAGATCCACATACTAGTTGTAGAAATTAACATACATGAAATATCCATCAACATAAGATGTAAAAAAATGTCGATACCCTTTTCAATTAACACATGATTCCCAATGTATGATTGAAATTGGATGACCCCACACCTCATACACTTTGCAATAAACACATGATTCCCTATCTATGACTGTCATGGGATAAAATATCCTTCCCCTTCATTGGAAGAACATCCTCCACATGAAAACTCCATGAATAATCCCAACAAAATTCCCCAAATAGTGATCCTATTGTTAAGGAAATCTCCATTGAATAATCCCTACACCATCCCTCGTTGATTTTCCTTCCATGACATGAGTGTCCTTATTGCATTACATGAAATTGTGTGGATCATTCCTATCACATGACCTTAAAATATGTCAATAAACAATGTCGGTTTTGAACCATATATCTTAAAAATTGTACATATTATTCGTTACTAAGGTTCAATCCCAATCACGATAAATACATGTGTGACATATTTCCTCTACGGGACACACCTCCTCGATCAGCCACAACAGGGAATCATGATCAACAACCCAGTTGTGAAATCTTACCTCCAAGCAACACGCCTATCAAATCCACCCAAAGAGAGAATTATTCTTCAAAATATATGTATTAAATCATCCCTTTCAGGTATGAAACTCCCTAATCCACATCAAGAGGTAATTATGTTCCATAATGCTTGTGTGACATCTTCCCTCCTAGGGACACACCAACTAGATCAGCCTCAAGAGGGTGTTCTGATCCAAAAAATAGGTGTGAAATATTCCCTCCTATGGATTTACCTCTCGGATCCTCCTCAAGAGGTAATTATTATTCATAATACAGTTATGATGTCATCCCTCCTAGGGACATGCCTCCCAGATCCACCTCAAGAGGGTATTCTGATGTATATCCCTGGTATGATGTCTTCCTACCAAGGGATGCACCACCAAGATACTCCTAAATAGGGTGGTATAATCCATAATCCCAGGGTTCTGACTTCACAACATGGAATGAAACTCTTGTATATACCTAAAGTGGGAGTTATGATCCCCAATACAAGTGTGAAAACTTATCGAATAGGGATCCACCTCTTAGATCTTCCTAAAGAGGGTATTTTTATTTATAATCTAGTTGTTACATATTCCTTATTATGGAAGAACGTCCCAGATCCACCTCAAGAGAGTGTTCTAACCTACAATCCAGGTGTGATATCTTTCATCGTGGGGATTCATATCCCAGATCTACATCAAGAGGGTGATCTGATCCACAATCTTGGTGGGACATCTTCCATCCTAGGTAAGCACCTCTCAGATCCCCCTCAAGAGGGTATTCTAATCCTCAATCCAGGCATTGAATATTTTCTTATTAGGATGCACCTCCATGATCACCTTTAAGATGGCTTTCTAATTCACAATTTGGGTGGGACATCTTCCCTCCTTGGGACGCACCTCTTAGATCTTCATAAAGTGGATTTTTTGATCCACAATTCCGGTGTGGAATATTTCTTGCTAAGGATTCACCTCATAGATCCACCTCAAGATGGATTTTGGATCCACATACCTAGTGTGACATCTTCCCTCCTAGGGATACACCTAACAGATTCATCTCATAATAAAATTTGATCCATTGCCTATGTGTGACATCTTCCCTCCTAAGGACACACAACCCAAATCTACCTCAAGAGGGCATTTAAATTCAGAACCCATGTGTGACATATTCCCTCCTAGGGAAGCACCTCTTTGATCCTTTTTAAGAGGTAATTCTGATCTAAAAACCTATACTCAAAAGATATTAAAAGCATTCCTATTCCTTCTTCATAATATGTAAAACTCATACCTATATCTTTCTTAATAGGTTGTTCTAATCAATCAAAACATTACATGGAGCTTGTGAACTATTCCAAAATACATACCCCATTCAATAAATATGGGATGTTAGAGGTAATAATACTTGGAAGACTTATGCTACTGGTTCCAATTAATATGTGATCAGTAGATGATGGATTGGATTCCATGCCCATGTTGACTCAAACGAGATTCCCTCCAAAATATAAAGATTAATAGTTTCCCAATATATCCAATTTTCATAAATTCAAAGAGATAACCAATATGACTACTCTCTTCACTAAAGGATACAACCCTATCAATATAGAAGCATCATAACTAACTGGTGTCCACATGCAGATGGAACTCAGAATGTGTTACATGAACATGATATTATGTATGAGGGAGACCAAAAATTGGAAACAAGATCTAAGGAGGAATCCAGGGAAGGAGGAACTGACATCTCATCATACTATTTCGATCAAGGAGAAGTCATCACCAATTAAAGTGATAAAATTACCCAACCTTTTTTAAAGTGATAATGTGAGGTAATGGAAGCCATGTGAATTATTCCCTAGTGCCCAGGGAAAGCATATAAAACCAGTATGGTGAAACTGATGTGAAATTATTCTCATCTTCCACAAGGAGAGGTTGCATTCAGAATATCAATAGATTTTCATGTCATCAGATTCAAAAATTCGTTGTTAGGTCCCACCGTGGAAATGTTGGGTCATGCAGGAAAATTAACTATGCTGACTGAAAATTGTTTTTTTATTAGAAATGAGGGTAATGACCCATCAACTACAATCATTGAGAATCATTGGTCTATGACATCATCAATATTGATCCACCACTAATTAAGACAATTTTTCAATGCATTGGAAATTGGGAATCAATTTTTCTACAGATGTAATGATGGCTCAATCCACATTCCATACAGGATAAAAGATACCATAAACCAGTATCCTAGTTCCCACAGTCACAAGGGCAGGAGAAATGTTGATGCATAAATCCTCCACTGCCATGCCTCTTGTAACACCCAGAGATTTTATGAAAAATATTATTTTAATTTCATTAATTTCTTGTGTTTTATTCTACACCAAGATTACCTTGCGCTATACGCAACACCGTATTAGCTTGCAGTATACGCAACACTATTCTTGGATCGTGTTACACACAATTTTGATAATAGTTATTCTACACAACATTGAGTATATATATATATATATTAAATGTATAAATGAAATATGGTTGGATTCTGTTATACGAAACAACGAAGGATTCTTTCACAACACGCAACCCTGACTTGGCTTGCATTACACGCAATCACGACCTTCCTCGATAGCGTGTGTTGTGCGAAATACTGGGTTTTAATAAACAACGATATATTATTATAATATTGTCATGAACTAGCCGTTATGAATAGTTTTAACTAAATTTGGAATTTTATAACATTATTATTCATCTTACACATTTCTAGAACATGGTATAAGAACAAAATAAATTTTTCGGTTAAAATAAGTATTTTTCAAAAAATGCAGTTTTGTCGCCTTTTGATGGCGCACCCACTTTAAATCTAGTTTTTGACATGTTTATATGTTCAATTTGACAAAATAAAATTCTTCTTTTGAATCAGGATATAAAAATTTACATTATAAAATGTTTTGATATTTTTCTGATAACTTTCATATTTTAATGAATAGTAAAAACACGCTATATTTTAATTAAAAACAACTTTTTTCATCGTAATGTCTTATGTGGTTAAATTATAATATTGAATGGTTTTAAAGTATAAATAGAATATATTTTTACCATTTAATATAATGTATGTCATTATCATTGATTTTACCTTGAATTTGTAGGTTAAATCAATTCAATCTTTTGCAATGTTTTAAAGAAAAACCCGTTTTCTTTCGACAACGGGATTAATTTTAATTTAATTTCTGCATCTTTTGTGTATTGAATTTGGAAAAATAGATTCCATATTTGGAATCGGTGGGTCCAAATTATGTTAATAAGCTACATTTTATTTTTTGGAATTATGAATAGAAACTACGGTAAATTTTATTTACCATTGTTAAAGGTAAATCGGGTAATTAAGGGTAAATATAATATTTTAAAATTACCATAACAAATGTTACAATCCTATTGGATGACTAAAAGTCGACCCATAGCACCTAAGGGTCGGATTAGATTCATTTAATTAAATTTTTTCAATGAAAATAATTTAATTATTATTAAAACCAAAGAATGTGACAACATGTCACTTTCTTAAATTATATAAGTATAATAATTTTAATCTAGTGATAAACTTCATGAAACTTCGAACATGAATAGTCTCCAGAAATCTAATACAATTATCTACATCATAGGAATTTATTTTAAAATTTTAGGGATTAAATAAATATCATTTATTATGACACAAAGATGATGTAGAAATTATCTTATTAATGAAATATTGACATAACTGATGTTATAAATATCCAAATAAATGTAATTTGAGACTTTTTATGAATTACACTAATTTTCTAGATTAATATGACATGTTATTATGGATTAAATTAACTTTTTTAGAACTTATAATTCTGTTAGTATTTTCACAAAAATCAATTACTAAATAGTGTCAAAATTGACATAAAATAGTGTTTAAAACAAATATTATATTATTAATTGTTATTTTATTCCTAAAAATCTAAGGTTCAGCCAAATGACTTAGATAAGGTTATATATATTAATAATAAACAACTTGGGGTTCGTTTGGATTGATATAGTAAGTTTATTAACCTTATAGTATAAGAACACAAGAAGACGCGGTAAAAGTAAAATTATTTAACTTAATGTTAAATCTAAATGATAAGGTTAAAATAGGAACCTAAACTTGTCTAAATTCTATTATATGAGAGTATTTTGACCTATCCCCACCTTAGCCTCGAAATAAATCAATTTGAAGCTATTTAAAACCGAACGTGACTTTGTAATAAAATAATATTTTTAGTTATTCCAAAGGTGCCCCTCTCCTGCCTTATAAAAGGGAACCTCCTCCATCTGTTCCTCACACAACTTTGAGCCTTCAAGCTCGGCCAACCCCTGACGAATTATCTTCTCCACTTCCATATAAACATCCTAGAGGTTCTGGTCTTCCTCAAAGACCAATTTATTTCCCTAAGAGGAGGTCTCAAAGAGGCGCTTCAAAGAAGAGGTAATTTCCGTTACCGATTCTTTCACCTTTATTTCTTCTTCCACTTCTTCTTATTAGGTTGTTTCATTATGAAGTAATAACATCAGTATCACTCATATACGGATATGTTATTATAAGTATGAAACAATCCTATTTCACCATCTATCCATCCTACGGAAAATGAAATCATCGCACGTGCGTATGTACAGAATACCGTCTCCACGCCGTGGTGAAATCTATTTTCCACCACCACCTTACTTGGATGGGTATAATGGTGTAAATAATAACTATATATTATTATTTTAAAGTGATATTGATTCTTAAATAGTATACATGCACTCCAATACAGTCCCACGATCATGAGAACGATATCATGGCTCGTGCGTACGTACGGACTACCGTCTCCACGACGCGATGAGATTCATTCTCCACATTAACCATTCATGAATGATTATAAAGTATATATAATAAGTAATAATGAAATATATGACATAATAATGATACTGGATTTATGTGTATATATATGTATGTCATCTACTTAATTCCGTTCAACTCAATAAGGAAACGAAAACAGCGTTCATGCGTACGTATGACCTACCGTCTCCATGAACGGTGTATTTCTTTCCATTTACTGATTTATTATATATATGTATATTCTGAATATATATATATAAATCATGTTTTATATTCTGTAATTAAGTAATCATGATCTAAGTAATCATATGAATAATTACAAGTCAAAACACAGACGACAAATGAAACAATTTTACCCAAAACGCTCTTTAACATGGAATTTACTAAAGAACGGGTAATATAAAGTCATAAGTGAACCATATATGATATCATAACAATGAATATGATTCTGTAATAAGTCAATGACATTATTTAAATCATTATACAGGAGGTTCCGACACTTACGAAGCAAATCGGACCTAAGGTAAGGGAAATATCACAATCTCATTTTATCCGAGATTGTTTATACTTTGGTATTTACTGGGGTGTATTTTATCATCCAAATCCATGTTTCCTCAATATATAATATTATTTCCGTCCACCCAATATTTTTTAAATTCAATTTTACCCTTCGTTGAGTTTTTAGTAAAATATATGAAAGGAATCTTTTGTCATTTTTCGTACAAGGTACTTTTTTGACTTATCCGGAAAAAGTACGAAGAATATTTTTTTTAACTTATACGGCATGAATGTATTTTTAAAACATTATTTACAAGATTCTTACTTTAAAATTTTTCAAGTTTATTTATTTTAGTTTATAATTGTACGACATGTTAAGAAAGGAAAAGTGTTTTTGAAGCAGAAAGGATATTTTCCTCAAGAATGGAGTTCAAGTGTTTTATCAAAATTATTTTCCATCTAAGATAATAAAGGGTTCTGTTTTTATCCCTATTATTACATTGATTTGATTATGTTGAGATGGAATTATTTTTATGAATTACTTTATCTTATATGAATTGTTTTATGATGTCCTGATGTTTAAGATTTCCATTTGTATTACATGGGTTATGCAATGATGTATGATGTATGATTTTGTGGCACACATAAGAATGGTATCATTATGAGATGGGTGGGACCTATATCTCCCTCCAATGCATTGGGTAAATATTTTATATATCATGAGATAGACATGGCTTTAATGGTAGGTTATACCGGTTCAGTGAAACAGGACTGAAACGAGGGTGACTCGGTTCAGAAATGGACTTTGTCCACTAAGATAGTCTTGGCAACGAGTCTTGACTAATAAGATATGATTATGTGTGTATGCCACAAAGTTTCATGTTTTAAGTTACGATTATTGGGATTTCATTTCACTACTATGATTTATCCCATGTTATGAAATTATGCTCTCTTTGGCAGGTTAAGATTTCCAAAATGTTATGTTCTTATGAATATGATGTGATTGATATTTATTTTGTTTACCCTTACTGAGCATTTGATCTCACCCTTTTATGTTTTATTTTCCCCAGGATATAAAGAAAGGTTTTAGGTAAAAAAAAGGGAAGATCTTTATGGGAGATGTTGAAGATCTTTCACCACGATTAGAAGATTATGTTCTGAGTTTCCAAAACACTAAACTATTACGATCCTTGTGTGTGTGTTTTTGTTATGTACTAAGTATTCCGCAAAAGTAATGTAATGTCCATGTACGTCAGGCTTCGGGTCTCTACAGTTGGTATCAGAGGAAAGGTTTAGTCAACCTTTGGAAAATAGGATGTGAGAACGTTAGTGATATCCCTAGAGATATTTCTAAGGTATGTCTAGGGATGTCCCTAAGGAAAAGTATACGTATAGGATATAGTCCTAGAACTACGGTAACAATCTTAGAATTTAACCTAAGATGCTAGATATTGAGGGTACTCCCTTTTTACTATGTTTTTTTCTCTAGCATGATTTTTGCCTCTCACAAGATTCTTTTTGTGTTTCAGTTAATGGAGGGAACCAGAAGGAATTCGGTTAACATTGAATCCAATGGACAAATTGGTGACTATGAGAAACAAAATTGTGTAATTCCTAGAGAGAAAGATATTGTGATTATGCCGAATCAGCCATCGTGATATATGGTTAACAAGGTGAAATTTAGTGGTATGCCTAATTCATCAAAGAAGAGGAAGATAAACTATTATTCATGTTCGCATGTTGAGGAGCATAAAGAACGGAAGATTGAGATTTCTAAAGAAGGGAAGAAGAACCTTGAGGAATACCTCAAATGGAGGGACTGATGTTATCTGTGTGGAGAAAAGGGTCATAGAGTGATAGACTGTTATGGAGTTCAATGTCTTATTTGCGGAGAACATGGGCATTACCCAACTCAATGCCCTGACCTAAAAAGTTACTTCTAAATCAAGGAAGGAATTATTCCAAGACAATCATCGAAGAGGATGGATTGAAGTGTTTATGTATTGTTATTCAAGAATAATGTTGTTGAGGTACTTTTATGGCTTATTAGAATATTTTTGTATTAGTCTATTGTGGTTTTCAATAATTTTATGGTACCGGTAACCATGGAAAGTGATTGAGATATTTTTAGAAAAAAGATGATATGCGCATAATGAAAGGACAAGAAGATAACGAAATGTTTGATTGTATTCATGAACTCATGATTGATATAAGGACTAAGTATATATAATTTTGAGGATTTTGGTATGTGGAAAGAGTTATCTTTTGACAGCACTCATGTTTTCACTAATATTCAATGGGTATTCATTTTTCAAGAGATTACATGATTATGGTATTCACATGACTGGAATGTGACGAACAAGATATATGAGGGATAAATGATGGCATTCACATGATCATTTTCTCTATACTATGAGCTTGGAGCGAAGTATTTTAGATAAGCCAAAATATTGGAATGGATTATGTTTGACATAAGTTAGTATTGTTTAAGGATAATTTTTTTTTTGATATTGTTGATGGGATGTTATAATAATGTAGTTTTAGAAAAAGGACAACCTGCTGGATGTGCGACAACCCATCGCGTCGGCCAAGGCTGTGGGAATCGAACCCACAACTAAAGTGTGACGAGCCTTTATCGCATACCACTGGCCTACAGAAAGTCCCTGGTTAGTAGAAACTAGTTTTATTTTATTAAGCGGTATGATATATGAAGTATAAGTTCATTTTTGGAATCGTATATGATTAACCTCACCAAAGACGGACTTATGTATATTTGATAACTATTGCTAAACTTTTGTTTGAAACTGATGGAATGACCCATCATTCTATCACATGATCTGTTAACACTTCACGAATAACAAATTCAACTTCATTTCTTTAAGATATGAAGTGGAAATTGTTCAAAGCACAAACAACAGTGAGATTGTACCAAAATCAAGTAAGTATTTCTTCTAAATCAAAATTTTCAACTTTAGGGAAATGATATTGAAAACCAAAAATGTTTTCCTATTGATCTTATATCTGATGAATCAGATGGTACCCTAGATCATCACAAATTTATGGCTTTGAGATTGTTGGCTTTTTCATATCCATGTTCTCTACCACTCTCCATCAGAACTTGATGGTTAAATTTTTCTTCAATATCCATATTTTCACCTATGTTCTCCTATGTGGAAACCCAGTGATGAGTAAATTTGGGTAACCGTTACATTTCATACTTTAGTTTTTAAGGCCATATTTTGGTATTCCTTTTTACGGTGTGGGTTTCTATTAAACAATCTTTCGAGTAGTAAACCATTTATAACCCTGACGAATTTCGAGGGAGAAATTCATTTTAAGGGGGGTAGAATGTAACACCCTGAGATTTTATGAAAAATATTCTTTTAATTTCATTAATGTCTTGTGTTGTATTCTACACCAAGATTACCTTGCGCTATATGCAACACCGTATTAGCTTTCAGTATACGCAACACTATTCTTGGATTGTGTTACACACAATTTTGATAATAGTTATTCTACGCAACATTGAGTATATATATATATATTCAATGTATAAATGAATTATGGTTGGATTCTGTTATACGAAACAATGAAGGATTCTTTCACAACACGCAACCCTGACTTGGCTTGCATTAAACGCAATCGCGACCTTCCTCGATAGCGTGTGTTGTGCGCAATACTGGGTTTTAATAAACAACGATATATTATTATAATATTGTCATAAACTAGCCGTTATGAATAGTTTTAACTAAATTTTTAATTTTATAACATTATTATTCATCTTACACATTTCTAGAACATGGTATAAGAACAAAATAAATTTTTCGGGTAAAATAAGTATTTTTCAAAAAATGCAGTTTTGTCGCCTTTTGATGGCGCACCCACATTAAATCTAGTTTTTGACATGTTTATATGTTCAATTTTACAAAATAAAATTCTTCTTTTGAATCAGGATATAAAAATTTACATTAGAATTTTTTTTGATATTTTTCCGATAACTTTCATATTTTAATGAATAGTAAAAACACGCTATATTTTAATTAAAAACAACTTTTTTCATCGTATTATCTTATGTGGTTAAATTATAATATTGAATGGTTTTAAAGTATAAATAGAATATATTTTTACCATTTAATATAATGTATGTCATTAGCATTGATTTTACCTTGAATTCGTAGGTTAAATCAATTCAATCTTTTGCAATGTTTTAAAGAAAAACCAGTTTTTCTTTCGACAATGGGATTAATTTTAATTTAATTTCTGCATATTTTTTGTATTGAATTTGGAAAAATGGATTCCATATTTGGAATCAGTGGGTCCAAATTATGTTAATAAGCTACGTTTTATTTTGGGTAATTATGAATAGTAACTACGGTAAATTTTATTTACCATAGTTAAAGATAAATCGGGTAATTAAGGGTAAATATAATATTTTAAAATTACCATAACAAATGTCAAAATCCTATTGGATGACTAAAAGTCGACCCATATCAGCTAAGGGTCGGATTAGATTCATTTAATTAAATTTTGTCAATGAATATAATTTAATTATTATTAAAACCAAAGAATGTGACAACATGTCACTTTCTAAAATTATATATGTATAATAATTTTAATCTAGTGATAAACTTCATGAAACTTCGAACATGAATAGTCTCCAGAAAGCTAATACAATCATATACATCATAGTAATTTATTTAGAATTTCTAGGGATTAAATAATTATCATTTATTATGACACAAAGATGATGTAGTAATTATCTTATTAATGAAATATTGACATAATTGATGTTATAAATATCCAAATAAATGTAATTTGAGACGTTTTATGAATTAAACTAATTTTCTAGGTTAATATGACATGTTATTATGGATTTAATTTACTTTTTGCGAACTTATCATTCTATTAGGATTTTCACAAAAATCAATTACTAAATAGTGTCAAAATTGACATAAAATAGTTTTTAAAACAAATATTATATTATTAATAGTTATTTTATTCCTAAAAATATATGGTTAGTCCAAATGACTTAGATAAGGTTATATATATTAATAATAAACAACTTGGGGTTCGTTGGGCTTGATATAGTAAGTTTATTAACCTTATAGTATAAGAACACAAGAAGACACGGTAAAAGTAAAATTATTTAACTTAATGTTAAATCTAAATGATAAGGTTAAAATAGGAATATAAACTTGTCTAAATTATATTGGATGAGAGTATTTAGAACCATCCCCACCTTATCCAAGAAATAAATCAATTTGGAGCTATTTAAAACCGAACTTGACTTTATAATAAAATAATAGTTTTAGTTATTCCAAAGGTGCCCCTCTCCTCCTTTATAAAAGGGAACCTCCTCCATCTCTTCCTCACACAACTTTGAGCCTTAAAGCTCAGCCAAACCCTGCCAAATTCTATTGTCCACTTCCATAGCAACATCCTATAGGTTCTTGTCTTCCTCAAAGACCAATTTTATTTCCCTAAGAGGAGGTCTCAAAGAGGCGCTTCAAAGAAGAGGTAATTTCCGTTACCGATTCTTTCACCTTTATTTCTTCTTCCACTTATTATTCTTAGGTTGTTTCATTATGAAGTAATAACATCAGTATCACTAATATACCGATATGTTATTATAATTATGAAACAATCCTATTTCACCATCTATCCATCCTACGGAAAACGAAATCACCGCGCGTGCGTACGTACGGAATACCGTCTCCACACCGTGGTGAAATCTATTTTCCACCACCACCTTACTTGGATGGGTATAATGGTGTAAATAATAACTATATATTATTATTTTAAAGTGATATTGATTCTGAAATAGTATACATACACTCCAATATAGTCCCACGATCATGAGAATGATATCATCACTCGTGCGTACGTACGGACTACCGTCTCCACGACGCGATGAGATTCATTCTCCACTTTAACCATTAATGAATGATTATAAATTATATATAATAAGTAATAATGAAATATATGACATAATAATGATACTGGATTTATGTGTATATATATGTATATCATCTACTTAATTTCGTTCAACTCAATAAGGAAACGAAAACAGCGTTCATGCGTACGTACGGCCTACCGTCTCCATGAACGGTGTATTTATTTCCATTTACTGATTTATTATATGTATATTCTGAATATATATATATATATATAAATCATGTTTTATATTCTGGAATTAAGTAATCATGATCTAAGTAATCAGATGAATAATTACAATTCAAAACACAGACGACAAATGAAACAATTTTACCCAAAACGCTCTTTAACATGGAATTTACAAAAGAACGGGTAATATAAAGTCATAAGTGAGCCATATATGATATCATAACAATGAATATGATTCTATAATAAGTCAATGACATTATTTAAATCATTATACAGGAGGTTCGGACACTTACGAAGCAAATCAGACATAAGGTAAGGGAAATATCACAATCTCATTTTTATCTGAGATTGTTTATAATTTGGTATTTATTGGGGTGTATTTTATCATCCAAATCCATGTTTCCTCAATATGTAATATTATTTCCGTCCACCCAAAAATTTTTAAATCCAATTTTACCCTTCGGTGAGTTTTTAGTAAAATATATGAAAGGAATCTTTTGTCGTTTTTCGTACAAGGTACTTTTTTGACTTTTTCGAAAAAAGTACAAAGAATGTTTTTTTAACTTATACGACATGAATGTATTTTTAAAAAATTATTTCCAAGAGGCTTCCTTTACATGTTTTCAAGTTTATTTCTTTTAGTTTATAATTGTACGACATGTTAAGAAAGGAAAAGTGTTTTTGAAGCAGAAAGGATATTTTCCTCAAGAATGGAGTTCAAGTGTTTTATCAAAATTATTTTCCATCTATGATAATAAAGGGTTATGTTTTTATCCCTGTTATTACGTTTATTTGATTATGTTGTGATGGAATTATTTTTAGGAATTCCTTTATCTTATATGAATTGTTTTATGATGTCATGATGTTTAAGATTCCCATTTTTATTACATGGGTTATACAATGATGTATGATTTCTGATTTTGTGGCACACATAAGAATGGTATCATTATGAGATGGCTGGGACGTATATCTCCCTCCAATGCATTGGGTAAAGATTTTATATCTCATGAGAGAGACATGTTTGGAATGGTAGGTTATACCAATTCAGTGAAACAGGACTGAAACGAGGGTGACTCGGTTCAGAGATGGACTTTGTCCACTATGATAGTCTTGGAAATGAGTCTTGACTAATAAGATATGATTATGTGTGTATGCCACAAAGTTTCATGTTTTAAGTTACGATTATTGGGATTTCATTTCACTACTATGATTTATCCCATGTTATGAAATTATGCACTCTTTTGCAGTTTAAGATTTCCAAAATGTTATGTTCTTATGAATATGATGTGATTGATATTTCTTTTATTTACCCTTACTGAGCATTTGAGCTCACCCTTTTATGTTTTCTTTTCCCCAGGATATAAAGAAAGGTTTTAGGTAAAAAAAAGGAAGATCTTTATGGGAGATGTTGAAGATCTTTCACCACGATTAGAAGATTATGTTCCGAGTTTCCAAAGACACTAAACTATTACGATCCTTGTGTGTGTGTTTTTGTTATGTACTAAGTATTCCGCAAAAGTAATGTAATGTCCATGTACATCAAGATATGGGTATCTACACCTCTACCATGACTTATGTCCTGACTTCAGATATTGGTTTCCCAAAACACATCTCACTATATGAAATTATTTAAAGTAGGGTGATCTTCCCCCTCATATGTTTGTTCGAGTAGTATGGGGTCATTACCATAAAGGACATTGTCTTCCCAAACAATGAAATATGATTTCCCCTTCGACTCAACCACCCCCGTGGGATGCATATGGTGAAACCACCCCCAATTCCAATGATGAATCCCTTTGGGAGTATATATCAAAAAGAACTGTGACAACTCACACCCATACAATGAATAGGTATGGGATGTTTGAGTCACTTTGGTAGTAAACACTACACGAGATCTTCACATGAGGGTTCCCACTGGACAACATCAATACTATAACTGACTAGTCCTACATGCCGACAAGCTGGTGTAGTTTACCCCACCCCCCTTCTGGCCACATTCTATAGAAATAATTGCAGACATCCTGGGAAGAAAGAGGACACTTCCCAATAAAGGGAATCTTCTTTGTCTCTTATGGCCCCTACTACCACTTCCATATCATGGTAGATCACTAAAACTAGAGAACAAGGATCATTATTTTATTTATTGATATCATGAACCTAGTTTCCTCTTATGCATCCAAGGTTGAATATCTTAATCTCTTGAACCACATACAACCAATATGGGCTATCCCAAAATAATGAGAACCAAAGTGGAGGTCCTTCCCACTCTTTTAACAACCAATAAGAAGGTCCTACCAAGATGCAACCAACCGGATTAGTAGTCCACCCCACTACAACACCATGATATGTGGAGGTTCTCCCAACTTCATCAAAAATATGAATAGAGGTCATCTCTATTATCCATCCAATCATATAAGTGGTCATCACCCCTAAATTGATTTCTAGGACAGATGTCCTCCCCATACTCCCACTTCTCAACACATAGGTCTTACCCATATTGCTACTAATTAGATATAAGGCACTCATCACTCTATAGAAAACCAACATGGAGGTCCTCCCTGGGTAGAAGACATACCCTGACCTAATGAACCATCATGAGGAATATGGGTGAACACATTCTACTTGAGGCTAAACCCTGGGAAATGCTACATCATCATTTACCTTTTTAACCTCTCAAATTCCAAGGGAACAGACGAAATGAAGATGGATCCTTAATACTAACATCCAAAGTCTGGAATAGGATCCTGATAATTAAGTTTTTCAATCCTGGATATCAAGGTCCATAGGATCCCCAAATCCATCCCTAGATTCTTGAAATTGGAAGATGTTTTGGCCCCCTTCTGGGAGTTCACAGGGAATACTCCTTCACTTCCACTAGTTTCGCTCCTCTCAACCTCTACCAGAGAGGATGGAGAGATGTCAGGGTATAGTTTAACACCTATATATGGATAGCACACTATGGAGACATAGATGTATTTCACCTCCCTCACACATGAGGAAGTGGTAAATACTCTATCCTATAGGTATTTGATGATGAGGCTAGGGGAAAACCTGATATATATCCCATTACGAAGAAACTTTTTAACTAGTTCAATGAATATTCTCCTAGTAAACCCATAGTAGAGCTGTTCTACATCATTTCCACAACTCATACCTCATCATAAAGCAATCGAGGATTGGTTTGACCTGGAGCATGACCCCTCATCTGAGAAAGAGGGACTATTAGAGGATCTAGCTACCGACAAACTATCTATGGAATTTACCCACCTACAACATCATAATTTTACTTAATTGATTCCCTCAAAGAGGCCCGGGTCATGTGTTTCTTCTAGATTATTTGGGAGATGTTTCACCACCTCTGCGATCATCATTTGGCCTACCCAGGATGCTAAGAGCACCTCAACGCCATCGAACAACTTTGTCAAAGGGTTATGATTGCAATGATCCTAGTGGATTAGCTCCCTATGTCATATGTCTACTACTTGAACCTTCATGAAGTATGGGTCAATTTCATCACATTTCTTTGTTGAGTTATTGATGAAGTATCTTTGACTGTACATATCAGAGGATGTGGATAGTATACTACTCTCAATTTCATACCTATGTTGTGACAGTCTAGTGTATTCATCATCATTGTAGCTTCTCTTCTGATTAATTACCATCAGGGTTTACATGGTTTTCAAAAAAATAACTAAAGATCTGACGAATATGGTCACTAACATAGGTCATGATAGCCAAGATCAACCTCATGGTGTGGAATATTTCATATAATAACTCCTGGTAGTTTTCATCACAAATTAGAAGAGGAAGGCAATGGGCCTCAGTCCCCATAATGAGAAATTTCCTCCACACTAGAACCTCATTAAGGGAAAAAGAAATATTGTTCACTATAATTAATTTCAGCTTCCTTTAAAAGAAGAAATAGATTCTATTATAGATTCCTTGCTGCAACAGCTTGTGGTGTACAGAATTTTCATCACCAACCTCACTAGTAAATGCATCCAAGATTATGGTAATACCATAAAAGAGCCTATCTCTCCCACAGTGGGTCACCCATTCCTCCACAGACTAGAACCTACACTGGAACATTGTATCCTCACACATCCATTCAAAGTAAAAAATGGGGTATATAGAAATCGATTAAGGTAAAAGCCGATGAACACACCCAATTAGTGTGATTATCCTCATTGGGATCCAAGATGTACTGCTCTCTAAGTAGATGATCCCAATCCCTGAGCTAATGATCATATCAACACATTGGTGACTAGATATCAACTCCCAGATTACTTGATAGCCACTCTCACTTCTCACCTTATGGCCTTGGAAACACAACATATAGAAATACCTCCTAAAAGAAAGCCTTACCCATTTTGGGTGTACAATATTCAAGCACTCTATGAGTTTGGATATCCCAATTTCACCATATTCAATGTGATGAATGACCCGTTATTGAACTTGTACAACTTTATTTCATGTTTTGGACCTATTCTAGATATCTTGGAATAGAAGGAGGCCTCCAATCCTTGATTATTTGTTCTGACATTGGAATGACAAGAATTTGTCTAGTACATCAAACCTTCCATTGGATCCACTTGTTGTTAGGAAGATCCTCATAGATAGTTCCACTGCCATTTAAACTCCACCGCATACGATACATGTATTATTGAACTTTTCAAGTGAAAACAAATTCATGCTAAGAATGTCGTGAAATTTTTCACCTGGTGGAATGGTATCATGTATACACTCGACATGTCATTATCCCAGGTAAAAATTCTCATGATATGTGTGAGAAAAGTTAAGGGTGAACTGGTCCCTAATCTCATTACTCAGAACGACCCAGGTAGATTCTAGTATTTATATAAAGAGGATTCATGTCTATAGAAACAGTTGATATATATTTGTAAATAGTTATGCTCATTTCCTCTTATAACTCTAGTGATAAGAACTAAAAATTAGAGATAGTTATTGTAGTTAAAGTAGAGGCCCCAAATATAGTACTGTTTATGGACCCTTTTCCAATGGGGCCACTATGAGTACATTCCCATCAGAAATATACTCTCCCATCATAGAACCATTAGGAACGCCCTAAGCATGTGCAACCTCCTATATGAGAAAACGTAGTTTGATCCCCTTGTTGAGGCCATCATCCCATAGTTCCCCTCTCAGACAAAATGAAGCACACCAATTCCATTGAAGACTCATAAGATACAAGATACATCATTTATTTCCTATAGAAATTGATTATAATGTTTACATAGTACAAGTGGCCTCATGAGGTAGGACACATTGGTCATCCTAATCATTTCCCACAACATAATATCCTAGGACCCACCATCAAGGAATGATGCAATTTCAAATATTAGATATATGTACTTGTAGATCATGGAATTAAAATGTTGGGTGACCTTCCAATATTGGTGGAACGTGTCTCCACCTACCCCAACATCAATAGTGATAGATATAGTGAATGGAAATAGGCCTCAAGTCACAAGATGCAGAAATATGACAACTGGTTGGATTACAAGGTAGTTTCTCATGCCCATGGTTTCATCCATGCTCGAATAGGATAATCGAAACCTCCTTTGGTTTCTACACCCCTATGGTTGATACCTCAACAATCATGTCCCATCCTTGCAATCCCTGGAGGATAAGGCATCAATATCAAAGGGTATACTAGAGTCCCCCACTGATGCCAAATCCATCTCTCCCACTCTGAGACTTCATTCCCCCAAATTTGGGAGATGCATCTATATTATGACACTTTATGGATAATTACATTGATGAGAAACAATTTCATTAATAAGTGAACATCTTTGGGATGGTAGAATGCTTAATACTTCCCAAAAGTGAGTAATTCCATGAAAACACCTTAGGTTCCTCTATTTGATGTCAATGAAGAAAAGGATGAGGAAATGAAAACCATCAGAATACTCTAGATAACCATGAAATTCATGCTACAATGACCTTGTAGAATATTTCTCATAGATCATAGTAGGGTCTATCCTACCAGCCTACTCCATTAGGCATGCCTCCTTAGATGAACATGTTAGTTGACCGGGTAGCTCGTCCACCATCACACCATGATTAGCCGCATCTATCCAAATATAGCCCTCAGCTAGTATATAGTTAGCCGATAGTTGTTCATAATTGGTCAACTAGTCTATGGTATAATATTTTTAACACTAGCTCGATCCCAGAGGTTCAGTAATCTTAGTCAGAAGTATTTGTTTCCACCCTTACAAGGATCGACCCTCCACATGAATGAATATGAGAATGGCATAGAATTATGATATGTTGAAGAAACTTGTTGGAATATCAGAAAGGATTTTAATGGTGAAGACCCTCCTATTTTCAAAAGAAATGTGTGATTCCTTTGAGGAATCATTGAAGATCCCTCCCCAATTTGAAGCATATGTAGTCACCGATGAGGCCTACAATGTAGAAGAAGATATGGAAGTGGAATTATAAGCCATTAGATTGTTATCTAAGAAGGGAAAGGGAGTCATCATGTTGGGGAAAAAACCTATGTTGTACATCACAAGCCAGTTCAATGTCATGGAGATCCTTTATTATTTAGTAGACACTTATTCTGGGATTAACCTCCTTCCCAATTGTATGCTCCTCAAGCTGGGACTGACTGAAGAAGATATAACTCCAAAAAACCTACCAATTCATGGTTATGATAGGATCAATAAAAAACCACATGGAATGGTTCAACTAAATACCATGTTTGTGTCTTGATATCAAGCACCAAATTATGGGTATTCCCACATGATACTACCTACAACATGCTGCTTGTTAGACCCTAGCATTATTTTCACATAGCTGTCCCCCCACATATCACCAGTGAATATTGTACTCCCTCAGTGGTCGAGTAGGGGTACCTCAATGTTATGCATCCACCATGGACTCTTATAATGATCGATATCTAGATTCATGCTACTATAAGATAGAGGGGGATTATGTTTAGACCAATATGGTTGATCACATCAATGATCTCAATGATCCAACAGCCACTGCAGTCGATCCCTGGGAAGACATTGATGGCACCTTTATTCTCCTGATTCATCATTTTGAGGCCACAATGCAAGACATGGGTGATATATTTTTTGTCTCCATCAAAAGAGGATTGACAACCATAAGAAAAAGTATCATCCATAGATAACCTCATACTCTTAAACTAGAAAGGCTCATGTCATACCAGAATCCCCTACTCTCATTAAATACCAAGAGGTTCACCCAATAACAACAAAACGAAGGCTTTCCTCTCTATTTCATAGAGTATGGATGATTCGATGGATTCTGACTCACCAATGTTACATTGAAATCAAGGAGGCACCTCCTGGTTGAAAAAAATTGAATTGGGTTGATTTATCACGTCACTACAATTTTAATAGAGTAGGAACCCCTCGGTGAGGATTCCATGTATTCTAGAGTAGACACCATTGCTTTCCCTTATTAATCCAACTTGGAAGAGCCATTCTCCCACTGATTCACCTATCTCTGACAAAAAAGAGTATTTGGAAGATGAACCTCCTGAATTTAATTTGGGAATTTCCACCATTTTTGACGAGTTAATTAAAGTGAATCTTGGTACTGAGGAAGATCTACGGTTGATACTAATTGGTGAAGACATGTCTCAGGAGGAACTACATCAGTATATGGCCTTCTGAAAGCAACATCATGATGTCTTTTCCAATAGTTATATATTGATTTTAGGGTTGGTCCCTCATTTCTCCTTTCACTATCATGGACTCCTAATGAGTCATCATGGGTTCATGTAGACTCCAAATAAGATAATCCTCTCTCATGATTCTATGGTTGAATCTGAAGTTCATAAGATTACCAAATCTATCTTTTTAGGGATTTCAAGTAACCCAGATGGATAGCCAACATCGTTCTGATCACAAAGAACAATGGGAAGATTAGAGTTTGTATTGTCCTCTGATACCTCAACTTTCATTGCTCGAATGATGTTTTTTCCTTCATGTAACAGATCTATTGATCAAAGCCACCATAGGATTCTGTTATCCCATCCTTATGGATGGATACTACGAGCACAATAATATCTTGATGGCCCCTGATTAGGAGGAATTCAACTCTTTTAGGGTTTAATATGGGAATTATTTGTATCAGGTGATTCCATTTTTCCTAAACTATATAGGGTCCACTTATCAGTGATCCACGAACTATATCATCTATCCAATCCTTGGGATGTTGGTAGAATTCTGCATGGGTGAATTGGGTGGGTCAAACCTTTCCAATGTTAGAACCATGTTAAGAAACTTGGTAATTTTTTTGGATTCTTATCCTCCAAAAATTTGTAGATGTACACCTTGAATTGTGTATTCAGGGTTACCAATATAAATTTTCTCATCTTCATTATATGGTAAAGAGGCATCATGATCGACCTGGTGTAGATCCTAGAAATCAGATGAATGCTTCCCATGAGAAACCTCCATATGTGGCAGGATCACTAAGGACTATTAGCCTACAAACACTTATTTTTGAAAAATCTAGCAAACATGTGTAATTCCATATTGAGGATTAAGAAGAAAGGAACTATTTATAAGTGGGTTGGGGATTTCTATATCATGTTAGAGGAAAAAGAAGTAGTTGATACAACCTTCGGTTCTGATACCACCTATTTTAGGAAATCCTTTGGTCCTTTATTTGACCGAAATGGAATACTTCTTTAGAACCCTTATCACCCAAAAAATTTGGGTAGAGAAAATAGTTTATATTGTCTCGATCATATGCCCCTCAGCCTAGAGACTTGATACCTCCATATCGATTAAAGCTACCTCATGCTTGTTTTTTCAGGGAAACATTTTTTGAATTGTTTTTAGAATAATGAGATACAGTTAGTGTCCTAAGTAGACCTATTAGAGTATATTACCAATATCCCCATGCTGATGGGATGGTTGGAAATTTGGGTAGTGAACCTCTAGATGTTTGACATCAGGTTTATCCTGAAGAATCTTGTCAAAGGCCAGACACTAGAAGATTTCATGGTCACCAATCCAGCACCTAAATAATAGCATCAAGATGTTGATTTCCAAGATGAGGATATCATATTAGTGGATTATGATATACCATGTCGGTGTATGAATTTCGATGGGGCCTACCATAATTTGACGGATATAAGGCTCTATCATCCTAAGATCAACATAGTAATCCTGGAGAGAATCTTCACCACTCCTATATAAGTCATCCCACTGTACACAATCCTATTTTCAAAAGTCTTCAAAAACCACGAGGTGGATTATAATTCTCTCATTACCAGTCTCGATCTAGCTATTGATATTTATTTCCCCCACTTTTATAAGAGGGTAGACTCCATGTTTGTTTTCAAACTGATCAATTGAAGGTAGCATGGTGTTCACCGAAAGCTAATGGGATGGGGATTAAAAATAATTCATCCAAGGGATGAAATAACTTGTCACCTAGAGTGATCATAGCTCTTTTATGGTCCTGAGGATCTCGCATGAATTAAATAGAGCACAGAAATCTATTGGAATTTGTGCCTCATGCCTAATAAAAATCCACACTCAACATGTGCTTATAACTATCTATCAATTCTTAAAAGATCTTGAGAAGCATTCCTATAGTCTGTCCACATGTGATTCATAGACCTTCTAGAGTGTTGATTTTTTAATTATGAGTGTCATAACTATGATCCAAGAATACCTTCTATGTCCTAACGATCAATGCATCAACATTCCTTCGATACTTAGTTATCAACTCCATCAGATCACTTGGAGAAAGAGGTTCTCTATTTAGGAAGCATAAGGGGAGAGATAATATCTCAAGATCCCTCCATTAATTGTTTTTAGGTGAGAGCAGGTTTCTTCATATGTATAAAATTTTATGAAATATTCCATAAATGGATCTCTGCCCTTCAAATTTTTTACACACTATATAATAGATATATTACTAATATTTTGAGTCATAAATATAATTTATCTTTTGATAATTTTTTTATAATATATATTAAACACTTTATGTGATAAACTCAAGTCATTAACTCGGCTCATAATTCTCTCATAATATGAAAAGGACCAAAAATATTAAAAAAATTGTTCATATAATGTTTTCTATCTATTTACTTTAATACTTGTAAAAAAATTAAAAAAATAAATTCAATTCCAATTATTCTTAGCAAGAATAATATGAACTTAATTATTCCTTTGGCAATTTTATATCCTTAGACAAATCTTCGACCCCAATGTTGGGTCCCACTATGTCATATTTACATATTCATTTGAATATGGTTTATACTTGAATTCACAATTGTGTGAGAACCTTTACTCCATTATCAAAATGGTAATGAATAGTATTCATATAGTGAGAATAGAGTCTTGAAACTCATCAAGGCCTGTATAGTGATATGTAATTGTCATTGAATCAAAAACCATCATACTTGACATGTAATGTATAACATAATATATTTGTATTTTGATATCTCACAATTCAAGACACCACTTGTGTCATCATCCTTTCTTGATTTATTATTTGTTGAACTAACTATACATATTTATCCTGAACTACCTTGAACATGGAACTATGAAGGATATATAATTCGGATCTAGCAGTATTGAGATATATTATTTCTTCAACCCGAAAGCAAAAAATCCTTTCTTGATAATTCAATCAATATAAAACCACGAATGACTCACCCAGCATAAGCAACCTCACCATGATTTCATTATCATTGTTTTTTCCTTACATAAATGTATGAAATCAATTGACATGTATTGAAGATATCATGAAAAGAGAAAAATACACATTTTTGTAGATACGAATAACCACTATCATCTTAAACATGTGGTGTTCATATTGATTGGTATGTCCTCATAATCTCACCTACCAGAGATCCCCTAGTGTAAACTTCATGAGAAGAAGTCTCAATGCTTATGATCCCCCGACACCAAATAGTCATACATTAAATGTGTCCAATCAATATGATTTGTCTTATCCATATGACATATATTTAAGGCTAATTCCATAGTATCTTGAGGTTCTCATTATATCCTAGGATCTTCTATAAAAAAATTATATAAATTAATCTATGGACATAACCATTAAATAGTGGGAAAATAAATGTATACACTATAATGGTGAGATTACATCATGCATGTCTATTTGTATACATGATATGGTAATAATAATGTGATGTATATTTGGGTCTAGTGAACCCACTATTAAAACACTTTCTCTTGCAGTTGATCCAACTTTCCAACCATCCTTGTTATCCCTCACACGATTAAGAACATTTTTCTGTTAAGTCTTGAATTTAGTTGTTTGGTATGCTAGGTTATTTTTGCATGGGTATTCTGTTATGTGCGACCTCACCTCCTTGATTAAAACATCTAAAGATATTTCATTCATTATTATATCCTTTTTTCCACTGTCAAAACATTACATCTTGGCTATTATTAGTAATAGAAGTAATATAATGATAAAAAATTACACAATAGGTTTGATTCCAATAACCAGAACAAACCATTGTATTTAATAACCAATCTATAGCTTCCTCAGAAGCTAAATTGTACTCAGTATTTGTAGGTATGTATACAACTAGTGTATATGATCTTTTCTCACTGATTACTTTATTCTCAATGTGATATTGGTGTCCCCTCAAATCTAGTATCCCTTATTGACCACACAACATGTATATATCCTTTGTTCTAATTCAAATAATCAAAGGCATTTACTGATATAATATTTCTATGATGGTTATAATTATATTTCAATAAATGTAGTCTATTTCTTTTATTATTTTTCATTCTATTTTATTCCCCTCACAACTAAACATTAACAGTTAAACATTCATCTCTTATATATGAATTTTACTGTAAATTATTTTATATGATCCTTTCTATCATAAAAATGTATAAAATAATAAATAAATGCATACATGAAATAAAATACCCGAACTAATTTTATAATCTAAAACATGTTGATCCTTTTAAACTTAACGTATCAACCATGAACTAGGGAAATCATACCAAAGTCACATCTTGACTCATGGTGCTACTCGTCCCTGTCCAGTGTGTTCACTTCTCACCCGGAGTATCGCCTTGTCTTTATGTGGTCCACGTCATACATTTCCCTTTTCAAAATATAAATTTACATAGACGTAGGTGATGAGGACTATGTGTGAAATATATAACATATACATTTAGACATAAAAAACCTTATATATATTGACCTATAAAATGACAATGCACATACCATCTCATTCAATTACAATCAATTCACGTTACTAAATAATTAAATAAATAAACAACATACATATACAAGTCGTTCATTATCTCAAGACTAGTTAGCGTGTAATATAAATCCATGATGAAAACAATATTATAATAAATTGAAGTACAAGGGTATTTATCTAAATTAAATAAATTAATTAAATTAAAATAATTTAATTCTATTTGGTCCCTTAATAAATTTAATTTTACGTATAAAAATTAAATTAACTATTGAATTCAATTTAATACCTAAATTAAAATAATTTTATACCATGGTATTAAAATTATGAATTACAACGAAAAATTAATATTTCAATTAATTTAATTAAATATTAAAATTGATTTATGTTTAGTTAACCTGGTCCTCAAAACCCCACTGGCCCGAAGTTGGTTGCACCAAACTCGCATAGGCCTCTTTCAGGAAAAGCCCATGAAGAGCCACTCTTATGGGATAAAAATTGTATGGTTTTTGGAATGTCTAGGGTGGTGTGGAGAATTAGATCCATATTGGGTGATCGTGATCTATTCAGGATGGTGATAGGTGGATCCATCGGGTTTGGGATACCTGCTTTGGACAGATCTTCTGGTGAGAGGTTCCGTGGGTGGTTGGAGGCAGGTGATGGGGAAGTGACACTGAGCAAAGGGATGTCTGGATGGGTGCTACTTCATCGGACTTGGAATGTGGGATATTTGTAGTGGACGTGTCTATTGTGGGACACCACTAGGAGGGGCGGTCGACCACTCCCATGGGTGAGGCATGGCCTTGAGTTTCAGTAGATATATTCTTTAGGTATCTTGACATACCTATCATTTTTTAAACTTTCTCCATCATAATAAAGGATTTCGGAAAATTAAAAACAATTTTGTATTCCCCTACAACTGCCCAAACAAAAAAACTGTTTTTTTATTTTTTTGTAAATTATTCTAGAGCTTACTGACAGGATTAAGAAAGTTTAATGTCTAAAAAACTATTTCATTCCACAATTATGTGTTTTTAATGGTCATTTTCCATAATAATGCTATCAACAAAAATCCGAATGGTACATGATATAAAAATAAAATTTAAGAATTAACAATGAATAAAATTTGAAAATGATCATATGAATATGTTGTGTTCTTCAAAATTGTATACCCGAAAATGATCATGAATGATCCATAAATTATTTTGCTAATGACCATAACATCGCCATACGAAATTGGATTGAATCCCGATCAAATATTTTGGGACTTATTTAATAACCTATACTTAATTTTAATGCAATGTGATTTTTCTTGGATCATATAAAATACATGATTGATATGATACCAATCCAAGGAACCAGTGTGCGCAGTGGAAGCTAGGGGGTCATGGATTTAAAAAATATTAATCATCAAAATGATAGAACTTTTTATCTCAAGCGATATGATCCCCGATAAAATTATTAGGTTCTCATTTGTATTAAATAGGGCACTAAAATATCAAAATTTGTACCTCATTCAAAATGAAAATCTGTACTCGACATATTTATGTTGCAGACGATCACTGTTTGAAATATCCAAAGAAGAATCCATCTAGATCATACACATGTGATTTGAAAATCCCATGGAACACCGATCGTCAAATTTTGGGTACTATAATGATGATATGATGATACCCTCAATGTCTCATTGATCATTACATTGAATTTATATTGATGTGTGGTGATCATCTCAATATGATCACTTTGATCAAGAGTTTCTCTCTCCAGGAAGTGGGAGATGAGAGAGATGCTCCCAAGAGATCTCTCTGAATAGTCCTCAGGTAATATCATCTCTCATCATATTTATAGTTCGTTATAAAATGGGATTTATAAGGGTCATAATATGTATTTTTCAAATTTGGAATGCGTGCCTCACATGCCTCCTCTTTTCGCTTCCTTGTCCATCGTCGTTCCTACAACAGTTGCTCCAGAGAATAGTCATACAAAGGATCCTCCACTTTTATTGAGGATTTTTGCAGGCATGTCCTCTTCATTGAAGCTGACCCTATCACTTCTCAAGGATAAGGCTTCACATCCAACTCCTCCATCATTTAAAGAGATTTTTCTAGTTATTTCCTGGCGTCCAGCTTATTTCATATTTAAAGAATTCCGAGCATTTGAATTTCCCCACAATGTCTGGATTGTTTGAATAGGTTAAAAATGATTAATATATTTTTTTATGGATCTTGGTGAGGTAAAATCCTATCATGATTGTTTCATGGTGGTGAGATTTGGCTGCGAGAGGCCACCTATCACATACTTCCATACTTTCATGGGGGCATGGTGGATGGAGCATCCAACGGTGTTTTATTCTATTTCTAGACAAAGGTTTTGTATTCACCTATTATATTGATCTAATTCAGTGAAGGAATGGTATATGGAAGCTCGATCCTACATTTCATGGAGGTTTTCTCTTTCCCAATGGTCATTGGATGCTCATATGGGTAAGGAATCGAGTTCATCGGCGGTTTGGCTCAGACTTCTAGGTATCCTGCTACCCCTTGACAACATATCCATCCTAAAATGTGTGTGAAATGGTCTTGGCCACATTTTGTGTGTGTATGAGGAGTTGAGAAGCATGCATACTTCCTTGTCGGCTATAATTTTTGTAGAGATAGATATTAGGATGCCTATATCATTGCATGTTTTCAATTTGTTGGTGATGATTTCTTCAGGTGGCAGCAGATTCTATATCAACGATTTACCATGTTTTGTGAGTCCTTTTGTCTTCACAAACACTTGAAGTCCATTTTTAGGAGTAGTCTTCTGAATCCTTTTGTTGCAAATGTGCTGGAGGCTGTATCTTCTCCCATCGATTCGACCATGGTTGTTTCTGGTGTAGAAAATGTCTCATATTATAGTCTCCCATCATCTTCAGTGGATTTCCTAGATGATGTTGTGGTTTTTGTCTCTTAAACTCCATGATCTTCCCCTCTGGAGCATACACCTATGCTGGCTAGATCACCTGGAGAATTATGGGTGAAGTATCCTTCTCTAGTGATCCATGAGGAGTTGTGTGTGGTGGATGAATATGGATCAGGATTCGAGTGTTTGGTCTTCCAGTAGGATGATGATTCACAAGTTAATGAGTGGGACTCTATGCTAGCGCCTTTAATTACCCAAGGGGACCCTTTGGTTGTTTCACAGACTTTTGACATGGATCCTTCATGGGGTTTTCTTTCCGAGGAGAGGCTTCTTGTGGTGATCCAGTCGGATGAGGCATATCCTTCAGAAGTTCCATCACCTACTCATCCAAAGGCCTCCTAAAGGGTGGTTTTCAAAATGGAACTCCCACAACAACTAAGGGATTCCAGATTACTTAGGCCAAACTAATGGAGTCCCTCTGTGCTTCTCATTTGAATGCATAAACTATTGGTTCCACTGATCGCAAGTCCATTAATGCTATTTTTTAATGACTTCATTCATTGTCTGAAATGCCATGGGTATCAAATACTTGGATAATGGTGCATTTATTTCTAATTAAATTCATAAATATAATGTTTCTGTGTTTTCCATTCTGGAACACATGTTAAAGAAGGATATATTGAGCAATTTCTCTAGGCGTATTGGCTTCTCCGAGGGCTGGACTTGACATCCACATGACTCTCAAATTTGGATCCCTTATATAGATAATTTTTATATTGATTGTGTGGAAATATCTTCATATCATATTACATTGATGGTGATCACCATGGTAGGGTAACTACTTTTCTCTTATATTTATACTAGTTTTGAGGCTCTGGAAAGAAAGAATGTTTTGTAGCTTCATTCAGGCATTAATCTAGGGACAACAACATGGTTCATGGGAGGGGGATTTAACTCCATTTTTAGGCTTTAGAGAAAAGGAGTGGGAAAATTTTTCTTTCTGTGCAATGCAAGTCTTCCAGGAGTTTAGGAAAAATAGTGTGTTGCTGGACATGAGGTTCATAGGAGGTAGTATTACTTAGTGTAACAATCCTAAGGGGCACTTACAGATTTGGAGACAGTTGGATTTTTTTAACAAATAAGGAAGAATTGACATCTTTTCCCAAGATTCTATTAAGTATCTAATGATATCCTAGTTAGACCACTCTATGCAGGTGTTTTTCCTGATGATGGATGATTGGAGAAAAATCCATTTTTTCTACTGCATTGGATGCGTAATAGACGAGAACTTCTTATAAGTGGTTCATGATTCCTAGCTTAAACAAGTGAAAGGGCCTGCATGGGTGAGTTTGGATGACCACATTTAATAGTTAAAGAGGGATCGTCATGATTTGGATTCAAAGAAGAATAGGGATCTCTCAGAAATCGATGTGATCAGGGAGAAAATTGATAGTCTTTAAGAGTGTCTTCAAGAATAATGGAATGATGCATTTATTCTAACCCTTCACCACAACAAAATCCATTGGCTAAAAAATGATTGATATTAAATGAGATGCCATGGAATGATCAATGACTCACTCACTTAGGGATTGAGGTCGTAATAATGCCTACTTTAAAGATTTTTTGAAATAAAATAACGTATTAGGAAGGTTGAATATTAGATTGGCAGATGGTTCTTACATTAAGGATGTAGATGCTATAGGGGATGTTTGTAGTGGATCATTTTGAGGATATTTTATCCATATTTTCTGTGGAAAAGAGAGGGAGTGGTTCAGGTAGGCATGACTTTGGGAACTTTCTCTGTAGCATCAAGCTCATGTTGGGTGATAATGATAATGAGGATATGGATATCATGTAGACTGATATGGACATCAAGGAAACAATTTCCAGTTTATGGTAAGATAGTGTTATAGGACCAGATGGGATTCCAATGTCCTTTTGTGTGGTTGCGCGGGTCATCATCAAGGAATAGGCGGATGAGTCAATCCAAGACCTCTTCATAGGGGGAGTGCTACTTATAGTTGTGTGTGATTATATATTTTTCCTGATTCTAAATGTGAATGATACTTTCTTTCTTAGTAAATATAGTCCAATTTTCTTGTGTACATTTTCATATAAATTTTTTTCTTGCATATTGAGTACAAATATTGGGGAAATTACTTCTATGGCTTATCTATTTGGAACAAAAATGATTCATCCAATTCATACGATTCATGGGGTTATTGGAATTGAAAATTAATTGGTGGATGACATTAATTTTAAATCAGTTGGTCCAAAAATGATGATTAAGGTTGACATTGATAAGGCTTATGATATCATGGAGTAGGGTTTTATTTTTAAGGACATGAGATGGTTGGGATTTAGTGAATGGTTGTGTGACCTTCTTTTCATGTGTTATGCTTCTCCTTGTATCGCCATCTTAATTGTGGGAAAATGGTTTGGATTTTTCAAAACTGTGAGGGGCCACCGATTAGGAGACCCAGTGTCACATTGTCTTTTGATCATGGAACAGGATTCACTGTCTAGGAACATGAAATGAATCCTTTCTCATGGGAGCATAATTCCATATAGATATAGAGAGGGTGTGGTAAATGTATAACATCTCATGTTCTCTGATGATATGATATTTTTTTCTCAATGGTAGGAATAAATAAATCAATGATTTTGTGAATCCACTATGAGTATGGAACTCATAGTGGAAATAAAATTAGCTATGGAAGATGAAGTGTGTATATTTCAAAAACAACTATACACCTAAGAATCTCGAGTAAATCCTTATGAAAATAAAAATGAAAAACACAACCTCTTGATGGGATACCCTAGACCCTTATTGTAGATGTGAGGATCAGAAAAACTTTCATTGAGGAAATTATTACTCGCATTACTGGGTGAAATCATAATTGGAAGAATGAATAATTATATTTTTGTGGAAGAATCACTCTTGTTAATAGCATTCTCACTTCAATTATGTTTCATACTCTTTTGGTTATCAACTCCCCTAAGGGAATCATAAATAAGATTGAAAAAAATCATAACAACCATTATTTGGGATGAAAATAAAAGAGGTATGTTCCATTGGGCTGCATCAATATAAATGGATTGAAACATTATTGAGGGAGGTATCATACTACATAGTGTGCCTGAGGTCATGTAGTAAATGAAATAATGGTTATCCTGGGATATTATCAATGGTAACTCATTGTGGGATAAAATAATGATATGTATGTATAGACTTGACTGGATAGGGTGGCCAGACTGCTTGGGGAGGAAGTTTGGGTTTTCACACTACATGATGGGGCATATGAAGATGCTTAAGGATCACTATCGGTTGGTTTTGGGACATGTCGATATCATATTTTAGAATGATAACTAGTTAAGAAATACATTTTTCTGCCAAGACTGTCCAACACTAGATTTTTCTTAGGCTGAATCCTGTAGGTGGTCTGACACTTTCTATTCTCAGTGCAGATCAAAAGGTGTTTTTTGAGGCCGTCACATTGACAGATGAATTTGACAACATTGTTTTATTAGAGACATTCAATGGAGGCTTAAATTTTCAGGTTTTTTATAAGTGTATTCATATAAACTACATACATGATTATTGAGCATGCATTCTATGGTGTCAGAAGATTCATAATAAACTACATTTTCTAGTCCAGCATGTTAGAAGCAAGGATCTACCCATGGATGATATTATTCAAAGAAAGGAATTATACTTAGTCTCATGATTAATGGGTTCTGAGTCTACATGCATCGAATATGTTTGGAATATTATTTTCACAGGATAATGAGAGAGCAGTTTATGTGGTTTTATTAGTCAGAGCATTGTAGTTTTAGAGAATGGGGAGTTGTTGATGGATTTTTTTGGAGGTGTGGTTTCATGGGGATATCTATATTGACAAGGAAAGGAAACATCATTGTTTGATATTTTATGTCACCTTCTAGATGATCTGGTAGGCCAGGAATAGAATTTGGAATGGTGATAAATGTTTTGATTTCATTATCCATCATCGATTGAAGATTGTATTGGTGGAGCTCATTCATTTCATTCTTGATTGGATGTCCTCATGGTTTCTTATGGGGGTGTTCCAAAGATTGATTGCCTAAGTGGGGATATGGGTATCAGTATACAAGGGAGATGACTCTTCCAATGGTAGGTCTAAATCTTAACATTGATGGATCCGTTGTTTTCAAGGAGATTTGGGCATGTGGGTCTCATATGGATAAAAAGGGATCAATGGTCATTACTTTTTGTTTGTTTTACAATGTGGGTAATTCTTTTGGAGATGAGGCTTAGGTGATGTAAAATGGTCTTACCATGGGTAATCAGCTTGACATTTCTCTTTCTACAGTTGCATCTGATTCCAAAAATCCAGTTGATATCATTCAAGAAAAATATAGTACATCATGGGATCTGACATACTTTATCTGGACACATAGGATGATGTTGAATCAATGCATGAAAGTGATATACATTTGGAGGGAATGTAATTTCATGGTAGATAGTTTATCCACAAAATAGAGATATTGTAATAGATTCGTCATTTATAATTTCACTAGTTCACTACTACATGACTGTAATATTTTCATTAAGGGGGATTCCCTTAGTATACACCATTTCCATCCACCCTGAGTCTCTTTTAGCCTTGTAATCCATTGTAATGAAAATATAACCTTGAATTAATGTTATGAAATTTTCAAAAAATTAATCCCCAACCCCTATGTGATAAACCTGATTCAGTTAGTCAACTCATAATTGCTGCTTAATATTAAACAAACATTGATCATTAAAAACTAATATTCTTTCATATAATATTTTTTATGAATTTAATTTAATATATGTAAATATATTTAATAAATAAATTCAATACTAATTATTCTTATCTTTAATAATATTAATTTATTTATTCCTTCGGTGACTGTACATCCTTGGAAAAATATAGGATGACTTTGGTGGGGCCCACCATGTCCTATTTACTTATTCTATAAAATAGGATAGATTCTTGAAATCTCTATTTTGTGTGACCCCCTAATCCCTTATCTAGATAGATGTGAATAGTATTCATAGACTAGGAGCATAGTCTAGCAATGAAACAAGGCCCCTAACGAGATAACAAATCGTCATGGCAATGACAATCAACCTACAAACACGTACTGTGTAATATAATCTCTTTTCCTTTAGATGTATTATAAAGAAATATGGACACTTGTTTCATTATCATTTCATTATTTTTATTTATTTATCTAACTAGAAATATTTTCCCTCAATTTTATTGTCTAAGGACTTATGAAGGCACTTCCATCCTGATCAGCTGCACCCAAGATATATTGCATTCTCACCTTTGAAGAAACAAATCATTTCTTGACCATTCAACCAAATTCATGCCACTAATGACACACACAAAACAAGATACCTCCCCACGATTTAATGATCATTATTTTTCCTTACATCAATGTATGTGTTCAAATGGAACACATTGATAAAGATCTCAAGTTAAGAGACCAATAAATATGTTTTTAGATAAGAATAACCAATCACACCTTAAACATGTGGCATTAATATTGGTGTATCTATCCTCATGATCTCATCTACCAAAGATTACAAATTGTGAACTTCCTAAGAAGAAGTATCAATGATTATGATCCCCCAAGGAGAATGTTATCTACAGTAATGGGGGTGACACAATTCAGCCTCTATATTAGGCATAATCTTGAGAATTATCTCTACACTAATGGGTTTTTTTGGAATCCTCATATATTTCATACAAGGATATGAGATCCCCTTAGTTATTTAGGAATTATATATCTATTCCTTTGACTCCCATCAAGAAAGATTTAATCTCTCACCCTAAATATGGAGGGTGGGATACTTCTAGACTACAATTGTCTATGAATACATATAGTTTTCCTAATGGTTTCATGGATGTAAGATACATGGAAAATTTTCTTACTAAAATTATGATCTTCTCAACACCACCAAGTACTCTAGGACTTATCAATAACAAGAATTAACATTTTCTGGCCATACCCCCCCCCCCCGTGACAGCTCACCAGTGTAGGTTTATATTTAAAACAATAGATTCCTTATCCTTGTGGGTGGAATTAATTACCCTCATTGAATTCAAGGCCCAGACCATAATTGAGTTCCTGAGCACCCACATCATTCATCAATTTGAATTTCATCATCTTATTCTCACTGATAATGACACCACATTTAGGGATACTGAGGTAAATAAATTGTATGCCAAGTACAACTTCCAGTACAACCATATTTCTAGTTACCATGCATATAAAAATGGACATATTAAGGCATTCAAAAATACCCTCTCTAACACTATTCAAAATAAGGTCATCTATAAAAAATAAATTGGGCCGAAAATGATCCCCAATGATATCTAGGTCTACATGATTATGACATAGAATTCAACCCAAGTGACTCCATACTGCACATTATAAGGAATAGTGGAAATATTTCCCATTGAGGATTAGTTTTTAGGACTCTGGAAAACTGTCTAGGACTAACATACACCCATCATAATTTAATAATTCCATCTAGTTGAGTTTGAAACCTTCTAATAGAAAAGTATCAAGGCCTTGCACAATCTAGAGAGGTACCCTAATAGGGTGGCGAGTGCATTCAACGAGAAGGTTTTCCTCTAATACTTTATCTAGGGTGAAATGGTATTATCACTCAGAATGTTGATGATATCCACTAAAAACCATCAAATTTAGAGTCCAATATAGAAGGAACTTATGCCATTTGTATGGTTTAATCTAATGAAGCATACTCTGTGATCACTATCGATGGAGAGGATATCAGACCTCATACCAATGCCATGTTTCTCAAGTAGTACAATGTAGAAGACATTATATGGTTCAATATTTATGTCCGTAAACTAAAATTCATTGTCCATGAATATGATCTTAAACTAATTTCATGGTTCTAATAATTATGACCTTAAAAGATTTTCATCCCATATAGTTTGAGATTTATGAAATTAAACTAATATCCAACATATTCTGGGTAATATGACATTAAACTACAATGCATGAAGTCCTTATTACACAATAATAAATGGTGACCCTACCCCATATAAATTTAGGATACCTATGAAAGATTGGGATGGCTCAGTCCCTAATCAAATATGATTTCCCTAATCCTTGTGTTGGTCTTCTACCACACCATGCTTCAGAACTACATGTGGCTTGATTCCCATCCTCATAATATAAAAAGTAACACAAAAAATCCTCACCTTGGAGCCAATCTATATATTTATCAACCTTTTTGTCACCTTTTAAACATTCACTATTTATGTATTATGAATATAAACTACTTTTAGTTTATCTATGGGTGTGCATGCTATACAAAATCCTCTATGGCACCTTTCACATTGGATTTTATCCCCTCTATGCCATATAAGGACCCTTTAAGAAAAAATCCTACTTGTACCAACATCATTACATTATAATATTTTTGACATTTACCATAGTCCATGAATTATGACCTTAAAATATGTGGTGTTTTATTTCTAGTGCTTTTTTATTACATGGGCCTACATGCACTCCATTATTGTAAGGTTATACCTATTTCATTCAACGTTAATTACCATGAAATAGAAACTTCCTTAGTCCAATAATCATGACTTTAAACTATTTGATGATGGTCCACTTAACTTGAACTTAAACTATTCAATGATAGTCCATGCACCATGAATTTAAACTGTTTCACAGGGTCCATATAGTAAAAACTTAAACTTTGTAAAATCAGCTTCAAGATAATGGTTTTAACTCTTTCGCACCACATCAACATCATCTAATACCCCCTCCCATGGTACATGAATTATAATAATAAACTATTTTCAAAAAGTCTCAGCTATATGAATTCAAACTAGGAGCCCCTGTCCAAGCACTATAACCCTAACATGTGTGCTTTCACCCCTTATTCACATAGTTTTATTCACCCCTCTTATTTTAGAAATTATATTCATCCACCCTCTTGCAAGAACTATTTGTGGCTTGATTCTATTCTGAATGGTATACATAGTGATGCCTAGAAATCTTATCACCTAGCCTAGCTACATATTCACCATAAAACCTTATGTTACCTATGGTGGTATGACCTCAAATACCCTCACATGCCTCCTTTTTAGGTATAATTCCCACACATTTTCCTTGACCCATTATCCATCTATGATAAACTCATAGAATTATATAAGGAATAGAATAATAGGTGGAACAATATATATTCACGCACACCACGTCCTTAGTGCATGATGTTAAAATAAAATCTTACCACTTATAAAACCCGGGTGACTCTTAATGAGAGATGATTTACCCTGTCTCAAACTAGGATTACCCATAAAATATATATGGAAATAATAAATAACAATTTTCTCATAACATGATGTTAAACTATCTCCTTAACCCATATATAATTGGGATGCATCATATCCACGTATTGGAAGATTCAATATCCTAATTCATGAGAGAATCACATTTCTGTATCAGTATCCTACCACACTGTGTTTCAAAAAATTGTCTATCTTGAATACCATCTTCATGGGATATGTAGTGACTCTAGGATATTTCACCATAGGACCATCCCATTCCATTGAATCAATACGGGTTTCTCTCTTTCCTAGTAACATGGGGTTTACATAGGGTACAATTTTCCATGATTTGTGTAACTGAGGGTTTCAAGGCCACTATTTTCATGTTGTGTTATCACTCTTTCATTTTAGGATAATCTCCTTGGGACACCTATGACACCTAGTCAAATATATGTGACATTAAACTAGTATTCCTCCATATAGTCCTAGATTTATGAATTTAAACTAGTAGCATCCCGAGTCTTAGTTGTATGACATTAAACTACCAAGACCAACATCCCCATAGCACGATGTTAAACTACTACCCTACCCTTAATGAATTTGGGATTCCACATTCTATAAGTATGGGATAATAATAAAAAATTTCTGCCTTTGTAAACCGGTATGACTCATATGATTAGTATGGGATGTTAGTAAATACCTTGTATACAATTGGGATGCCTCATGTGATAAATATGAGAGAAACCACACAATACCCCCTATACAATCGAGATGACTCAAAATGTGATATGATCTGATATCCTCTCCAAAAACTCCATCACCATACCAACATCGATCTTCTACCTCCCCATGTTTAAGAACAACATATTACTTGATTCCCATCCTTATGGGATTCATAGTGACAACCAAAATATATCATCTCCAAAAAATTCCTACTATCAATTCACCTTATAGTTTTTCACCTATGGTTTGGGTTTGATTCTCACCTACCAATAAATTCTTCAAGAAAATTCACGAACATGAAGGAATGGGTCCAATGGAACATAATTTACCCTCTAGGAAATTCCCCACTTCTTCTTCATTTCTTAACACATTCCCAAATTTGGATAGAACGAATTCTATTGATCTTAACAGGATCCCAAAAAGAATGGTCTATTGTCACAGTAGCTCACCAAACACCCTTGGATAACACCTAAAAATATCTTTGACATCAATCCCTGGATCCTATGTATCGAACATGGACAATATTCTATCCTGAATTTTTTAACCCCATCTCAAACCAACGTGGATGCATAACCTATATTTCAATAAAGGGTTGTAGAAATTCTCCATACTTATATTACACCCATTTTACTATCTATGTCATGAATGTTTCGATCTCCCTCATGGTTCTTTTCATGCTCTTTATCCCCTAATCATGTTATCCAATGTGTGTATCAAGAACTCCCCAACACTTATTGTTTCTTTAACTGTTTTTGGATCACATGGACTTAGGTGATGGGAGAGGTTTTTCCTTAAGAATGGTCAAGAAACACAATCACTAATATTCTAAACTCTGTGGATTTAAACTTGGATACAATGTCGAAGTATCTTGAATTTAAACTATGTGTGGGTTCCCCCATGGATGTGTTGTGTGGCACGGTCTCCCCTGGCCCTCCATTCACACTAGGGTACTAATCCTTTTTTCCATGCCACACATGTCATATTGGGGTATTCACACCCATTGGTCCGAGATATATAACCATAAAATAGAATCCATGGTCCATGTAACATGACCTTAAACTATGTCAATGTCATCATAGGAATGTGTAGTGAGTTATGTACCTCATTGGCCTTCTACTAACATAGCTTTTTTCAGTTATCCACCCAATACATGTATGTTGGAGATTCTCATCACATGGACCAATAATCACATCTTCAAACTTTATGAATGTTTTCTATGAGATTTTTTTCACAATGTTAGGTTTCCTTCTAGTCCCCTACCTTTATGTCAATTTACCTTTTTTTGGATATTGTGCATGTTCCTTTAAGGCTCACCACTCCATGATCTAGAATATATGACTTTACACAAGGAGTCAAAGTATAAGCCTAATGACTATAAACTTTGTAAAATCCTCATTAGGAATATGTTTTATGGTGTGGTGCCTCAATGGCCCCCAATTCATGTCGAGTTCATCACTCCTACCCATTACACATACCCATTTTGTGATGCTCAGCCCTCTTGTCCAAGAAATATTACCTCAAACGATTTTCATTAGGTCCAATATGTATACCCTCAAACTAGTAGCCATAGTTTAATATCATGACCTTAACCTATGTCCAAGTAATCTCTAGGGTGTTTTTCATAGCATCAGATGGCCTCATAGGCCCTTAATTTACGCCAGGATACCTTCATTCAATGAAGAACACATTAATTAGAGACATAAAGCCCATTGGTCAATGAATTATGACGTTAATATATTTTTCATTGGTACAATATGTATGAACTTAAAATTGGATCCCATGTCCAATAGTCATGGACTCAAACTATTTAAAGCATGAACCTTAATTTTCTCATGGAACAAGGCCTACCTTGGCCATCCTTTCACATCAGGTTACTACTCCTTCATGTTCCATCAAACAGTTTTGGGTTCCCATGGTCCAAACACACTGATCGTAAATTAAGTGATCGTGGCCCAAAATTTATGAATTATACTATAATTCCATGTCTATGAATAATGGATTTGAAATATGTTCCATTCTTATTGGATATATTTTATTGCATTGGATCTCTAAACCCTCAATTAATGTCAGGTTTTTACTCCTCCACACTACACACACTGTTTTTTAAGGCTCACCCTATAGTCCAAGCTCTACAAACATAATATAACAGTCATGGTCTAGGTATAATGACTTTAAAATTCATGGATACAAAATTTTGTTAGGATATACTATATGTCAGGTGGCCACAAAGGCCCTTCCATTCATGTTGGGTTACGTATCCCCTATGCCACTCATATCCCTTGTGCGAAAACACCATGGTACAAGAATCATGACATTAATCTATGTGAGACTCTCATAATATACTTTTTCTTGGTGTAGGGTAGTCATTATTTCTGTTTACTTATATGCCTCTCCTAAGAGTACCACTATCGTTCCACCCTCCTACGCCCAATTCCCTTTTGTTTTGGTGGATATTATTCACACTAGTTCACACATCCCAATCACATGATGTCAAATAATGTGATATATTTCCCTCAACATATTACGTTAAACTATATCTTTAATATCTTCACCTTAAGAAATTATACAACATGTTTAACACCCTCACTGTATGAAGTTAAACTACATCTTTACTATCCCCATTTCATGATGAAAATATGTAAAGCATATTAGTCCCTCATTCGAGAGGACCTTTCCTTTTATGTTGTTCACCTACCATGTCATTCATGTTTTCTAACAACAAATTGACATCCATGATGAAGCTCCCATGGAAGATGTGTCTGACCTTTGTTCAGACCGATACACCTACACAATGTGCTCAAAAACATAAGGGAATAATTATAAGAGGGTTGAAATCAATTCCAACATTCGATCACTTTTTATCCATGATTTGCGTGTCAATTAATTTATTTCCTCATGCTCATCCACATAAAAATAGCCCCTAATAGAAATGGTGCCTATAAAAAATGGATCACCAACCGTCCTAGGCACACAACCCTAAATAACGTGGATTTATTTTGTGATAAGTGTCTTGTTTTGTATATGGTCAACAATGAACCCTTAATTTGTTTATCGACATCCTTCAAAATATATTAATGGATTGTATTTTTTAACAAGGTTAAGAGTTATAATCTATTATCACACCACTCCACTTATATTATAAATATTGTTAATCATGATTCTATGTATTAATTCTTCTTTTTTCAAGTAGGATTCCACTCCCCTAGAATTACCCCATTCCTGAACTAGAGCACGTTGAAAAATAATGTCAGATATTTAGAGAGCCTCATTCCCCATCCATAGTCCCTCTCATCCTAAATAGTCACAATGGTCAATCAAAATAAATTTAAAACTAGAGTTCTTTATAATTTTATGACACTACCATACAAATGAATAATCAAATAGTACCCCTTATTTCTCACTCTGATCAAGACTCACATAAACATAGGGATTTGACAATGATTATTTCAAGACAATTGTTGAAGTGAAATAATAAAAGGTGAAAAAAAGAATATGTTCATTCATGAGAAATTTTTTAAAATAATGAAACCTCAGTTCTTGGTAGGTTTCATCCACATATTAGATCCCCTCTTAAGTCCAAACAAAAAAATTCCCCTATTACTCAAACCTGACAATCAAGTGCTCCATTCTATATAGCCTTGGGGACAAAGCCTCTAGGGCCTAATGTAGCATCATGATCTCTTTTTTCTTCTCATTATAAATATGACAAATCTCATTAGACAAAATCCACCATCGATCATGCTGTCCCTAGTACTTATTTAACTAAGATACTTCCAACTGCATATGATCCTCATCCACCACAAGCAGAGCCTTCAACTGACTAATGAACTCTTTTTGAGCATTGAGAAAGGATTCTTGATTATCCACCTATTAATCTAGATTCAAGATTTCATGACTATATTCCTAGAGATTTCAGGTGATATCATATTTTTCCTTGAACTAGGTTACATCTAAATTCTAAATCTCCCTACATACCCACTCAGCGAGGTATTCATGAACCAACACATGGAGATTGTTAGAATCCTCACATATAGTTCCCATATTATAAATCTATTGGTGAATAGATCACATCCACATCACCAAGTGATGATATGGGGTATAGGTGATGAAATGATTCATGATATTACAATCCCTTCACTAGAATTTTTTTTCATGTTCACAATGTTAGAACTAGAGTATTTTACCTCCAAAGGCGGTGAAGGCTTAGATTCAGGGAAAACCAAATGGAAAGTAGCAACAAGGTTCCCCTCTATGATCCTTTTGGATGGGTTGGGATCCATGTCAAGAGTATGTTTTTCTTCATCTAACATTTCCTTGACAACATCGCCTCTTCCAATTTCACGCTCCACCCCTCCATTACTGTCACCCACAACCACAACAAGATTTCTTTCCACAATCAATGCCTTGTAATACTTAATGGTCAAGTAGTAAAGAGATGGAAAATACTACAGTGAAGGTCCCCGAGATTCCACTACCACCTTTTGGGAGAACACCTACTCAAGAACTACTTGACATAGAAACATATTAGTCAGTTTAGTCAATGATAACAAGTTGGGAATACATGTATCATGTTTGAGTGAAAGGTTTACAAGTTTCTATCACTTAGGAAAGGATTGGTAAAGCAAAATTGATAGGGTTATCCACTACAGGATCCCCCCGATGATGAACGACACTCCATCGACCATAACCAGACTCCCCAAACATCATTTGGGTAGGAGATTCATGATAAAACACATATTGGTGAAAAATATCTATGATAATATTGAAAAGGACCCGGTGGATTGATATTCAGTCTTACCTTGAGGTAGGGGAATAACAATAAGGAGGTTCCCCATGTGTCATTCTTCTCTAGAAGTAAATTATTCCATTGGGATTGTAGGGAGTGGTCCACTATATATTACAAGGATGACCAGAGTTTCCAAAACTGCTGTTTCATCCTCTTTGAAAAGCCCACCAGTTATACGAACCATGGTGTTGACACTCCTTTCATCATAGAGTCTAAAGATTGGAAAGGGGGAATGAATTAGCACAAATTGATTCATCCTTTAAAGAAAACATCAAAAATCGACAAAGGCATGAACAAGGATTCAAAAACACATGTGTCGCGGAAGATTAATAACTATCGTGAAAGTACACTTGCGCGATGCCTAATGTTCGTGCAAGTGACTTGCGTTTCCTAAAGGATAACTACCCGGGTCTTCTCCAGCCTATAAATAGACCCTGTGGGCCCCCCATTCTAGGAGGAATTTTTCCAGAATTCATGGAAAAAGATCTGAACACCCAAGTCTCTTCTTCAGGTCTTCCGAACTCTTCTAAGGTAATTCTTTACCTAGAATGGAAGGTATAAACAGGAGGAGTAAGGTCTAAGTGTTTTAATTCACTAACACTTGCGTGCCTAAGTGTTTTACCCATAAAGGGAATGAATACACTTACACGTCGACCTAATTCTTCATCATAACTTGCGCGCCATCTTCTGGAAAGCCTCTAGGGATAATACCAAGGGTTTGAGCCATGTCTCGCCCAAGTATTACCATAGGGTCTGAAAAGCGCGCAAGTATGTATGTGTCGCACAAGTATACCTACATGACTAGGACTTGCGCACCGACCAAACTTGCGTGCCGCCCTACCTTTTCACGCAGTACCTGCGCGCCTTCCAGTACTTGCTCGCCCCTACCTCTTTGGGTGCCCTTTTTGCCCATTTCACCCCTCTTAAGCCATTCCACCTATCCTATTCAAGATTTAGTCTTCAAGACACTCTTCAAAGCCATTTATGCCATGATTTCATGATTTGAATTCCTTATCTGAAAGGAATTCTATGGAATATCTCTCAAAACCAAGTGATTTACATATCTTTATGTCACTAAAGATTGATATTTCATTCATTTAACCTCATCCGTTAAGATGAGAGAATCCTTAACCTGGGATTCCTTTTTAGGAATAAGTCCCAGTCATAATTCTCAAATTTGGGCTTCCTTTTCAGGAGTATGCCCCAGTCATAATTCCCCAAATTACAGGCATCCTCCTCAGGAGTAATCCCAAACCTTAATTCCTTTAACCTGGGACTTTTTTTTTCAGAAGTAAGCCCCCGTCCAAGTCCTCATTAATTTGGGCATCTTCTTTAGGATTAAGTCTCAAGTCCCCTAATCTGGGAATCCTCCTTAGAAGTAAGCCCCAGTCATAAAGTCTCAAATATGGGCATCCTCCTCAGTAGTAATCCCCAACCATAATTCCCTTAACCTGGGCCTCCTTTTGACGAATAAGCCCCAGTCCCTTAATTTTTCAAATCTCTTAACTTGGGCCTCCTTTTCAGGAGTAATCCCCAGTCTTAATTTCTCTTAACCAGTCCTAATTTACCTTTGATATGGGATTCCTTTTCAGGAGTAAAACCCAATCATAGACCCTCTTCTAATTTGGGACTCCTTTTCAGGAGTAAGCCCCAAGTTAGAGTATTCAAATCTCTATGAATCACATATACCATTATGGACCCTGTTCTTGGATTTCTTCCCTGACGTATAACCTAATCTTCATTTATCTGGGCAGTAATACACACGTAAGTCCCACATTATTTCTTATGATTGCATCTTTCATAGTACAATTGTCTAATTTTTACCAATACCTCTTGTTTCTCACACCGAGCATGAGTCACGTGAGCTTAGAGTGTAAAAGTAATTATGAAATCCTTCTTTGAGTCATCAATCATAATCATCATACTACCTTACTCAAACTACGTGGGTTCTGATTCCTTTTCCAAAACAAAGGATATGTAGGTAGCCCATATGCGGGTTCGATCCCAACTCTAAAATAATCCATGTCCTTCTGAATGACAATAAACTTCAAGTGACCCACTGAGTGGCTTTAAAACCATCATGGTCATCATAATGACCAAGAGACTTCTATATAAATGTACCGAAGTATACCATTGACAAAGAATCTCTAATAAATATAGATGATTTTCTATCGATGAAGAACCTCGAATATATATAAAATATTCTCTAAATTTTCAACATATTTAATCATTGATTTTCAGATCTAAAGGAAAGCTCATTTTATACATGGTAATGTAATAAGGATTCACAAACATAACTTAAATCTATAAAGAGAGTCCTGGAGTAGACAATAATTCCCCTAAAAAAGGTGTGATGAGTCCGACCTCCCATCCTCTCGACCAATGCAAATTCCTATGCCTCATCAGTCCACAAACTAATGAGCGCCTACCTTTGGAAAGTAGGTCCAAATGGATGTGGAATCATTGTATGTTTCCGGTTCTACAAAAAAACCCATTAGAGACCAATCAGAATGTTTGAACCTTCAATAAATAAGGTCATCCCCAAATTTCGAGGGAAACAAAAAATGGTGAACCCGACGTGAATCCTTAACCAAGTTAAAATGATGTTTTACCTATTTGTTAGGCCCCTATTTAAAACCCAACGAGAGGGACAAAAAAAAACAATCATTGATATATGTGCTAATCCAAAAGATGTAGTGGCTGAATTTATCTTCATTACGTCTGTTATATCAAACAGGCACTCTTTTCCAAGATATTTCGCATTTCTAGAATGGCTGCTCTCAAATTCACACCTGTGAATACTGCAGCTGCGAATGATAATGCTGCTACTCCTGTTGGATTGTCATCCGATCTGAGGATGACATAACCTACTCAGCGTCTTCAACACTGGGTATCAAACACATTGGTGAAGGAGTACCGTCAAAAGGTACTATTCCAACTCTGGAGGCTGCCCAAGAAGCCCTCCAAGTGAACAACTCACACCAGTCGTCCAAACAACGACGACTAGTGATCAAGAAGCAGGCGGTGCTAACCACCGTCTCCAACCATTTCGGGTCGTTATCCCCAGAACACAATCAACATTCACTCCCATATTCTGGGGAGGTGAATGAGTAGGTCCCTCAGGGCCTTAATTCAAAGAAGCAGGAGTCCTTCCTGAGGGATCCTATCAACAATCTCCGCCAGACTCGTGCGGCAGTATGCACTCAACATGATGAGGGTACTGACTCTAGGCGTTCGGCTCAGGTTCCTCGAACCCGAGCAGGCAAGATGAACCGCCAGAGGCAGAATCTGGTCAATAGTGAGAAGGTTCTCATCTATGCCATCTCCGGAGAAGTCCGCCATCCTAACTTGGTGGAAGGCAATGAGCGGGCACATACACCTGGTCATTTTAATTATGTTGTCCAGCAGACTTGTCTGGAAGCATTACGCCAATCCCGGCAGGAAATTCTGATGGAGTACGATAGGCAGGAACATACAATTATTTATACATCATCAATTAGTCATCATGCTCGTCTGACTACATATGATGGAGCTCGTCAACCACATTCGATGAAGTGCAATCAGCAGGCACATACACCTGCTATTATTAATCAAGCCTAGAAACAGTCTCGCTTGGTAGCACATAGAGAAGTCAGTCGGAAAGCACTGGCAACAAACAAGAGGCAGACTCAACTCTCTGCCACCACAATTGAGTACTGTCAGGAGTCACTAACAGGAAAAGGAGGACAGGAGCAGGCACATACACCTACTCCAAGCACGGAATGGATGTATATCCCCATTCCGGAAGCTGAAGTCACCAAGAATATTTTATCAATGGTGAAAGAGCAGAAGAAAATCCCTGCTCCTACTCTGGATGCTTGACAGGATATTATAACAGCTTCAGCAGCATCTCAGGGAAAGACACATAAATCTATCCCTACCAGTGGAGTGACTCATCAACAGTTCACTCTGGAACAGACACACACATCTATTCCAGTCAAATAGGGTTTAGGGATATACTCCCCCATATCATATGGACAAAGAAGTCAGGCACATACACCTGATTTGAGTGGAGATCGTCAGCCTAACATGACCATCTTTCCTGATCAGGCACATACACCTGCTCAGAGTAGCCACTTTCGTCAACAAGTGGTTTCCAAAGCGAGTAAGAAGGAATCTAAGAAAAAGACCCACCCAACACAGTCAGGAGATCAAGAGCCAATCTGTAATGAGGCTTTGCTCGATGCTAGAGTTCTTGAATCCCTCATATAGTTATCTGTTGGAATTCAAGATTCTACTCACTCATTTCCCAATAGTGGGAACATTAATTCTGAAGGTCTTCAATAGACACTTCCTCATGAAGGCTTGCTTCATGACAATTTGGTCGATCTTGAAGTTTCATCTTCAGATGAGAGCCACAGGAACCCTCTGTGTGGTCAGAAGACCAAGAAGCAAGAGATCTCATCTTTTGCTGTAACCCACCATGGTGGTCCTCCCCATGATGATGAATTTCACTACAAAGGTCCTCTCCACAGTAGTGATGCACATTGCCCGAAAAATGCTCCAGTAAACAATGTAGTGCCGAGAAAGGCCTCTTATCTTGAGGAACTTGCAAATGTGAAACCATTAATGTATGATGCTTCATCGCTAGAAGGTGAAATAATTTCTCAATCAGAAGATAGCCCATGCTGTAGGTCATTCTCTGAACCACCCCTAAGTCATGCATCTTCTAGTTTGATCAATGATTTCTCTACCAATCTTGTTGAATCCGATGAAGCAACAAGGAAACACCAACTCTGGTCAAATCAGGTAGAATAATATTCATTTAATGATAAAGAGGAAATGCTGAACATGAGAAAACAACTGGAAAAAGGTGAAGTACCAGTCATGTTTTGGCCTCTGGCTGACTCTCAGTATGACATTCCAAAGATGTTGATGGAAGATGGAATTCATGATATTCGTCTCAACATATGGAAAAATCTTTGTCAATTGAAGAAGAAAGTATTATCTTATGATGAATATAAAAATCATATTATGATAATAGAAGGGTTACAACGTTATATTGATTTGGCATCTCTATCAGTCTCACGATATCCGAAGGCTGAAAAGCAGCATAGAGCCCTTCAACGTTGATGCCTTGGCGCACTAAGAAGATTGCGTCAGTTAATTAACAATTCCCCATCTGTTATTCATGTCAGAGGATGGGGTGTTCATGGAGCACTACATTTCACGGTGCTCTCCAGTCAGCAAAGCCCGCCAAAAATGGTCTCATTCAATGTTATTGCCCATGGCCAACCACAATCAATGGGATTTTTTTGTAATCAAAAGTTGCCCAAGAACAGGCTTCAACTAGTTCCTCTCAAAATCAAGCATACAGAGAACAAGTTGTTGAATTAATCCTACATCAAGATAACGAGAATATTGAACAGGCCTCTCGTATGGAGCAAGCACATCATTAAGTGATAGAAGTGTCGGAAATCATCCAACGGTCTTTTGAACCACGTGATAAAAGTGGATACAGGTTACTGCATCCAGCTAATTTCCAAAATAAGGTTCACAAGATCAGGAGAGCTTTTAATAAAGTCTCAGACATAGAATGTCAAGAGCCACCCCATCTTTCCCGACTGGGGACTCTTTTAAACCAACCCTCAGAATCAACAAATAGGATTTGAGGAGTTGATCAGGAACAGCAGGAACAACCCCAGTCCACTGGACTGGGGACTTTTTAAAATCATCAATCCCCTCCTCAGAGAACGTTAGTCATTTCTCGATTGGGGAAGAATCCTTAAAAGGAACAAAGAGCCAAATTATCAGGATATTCGCTCCAAATTACGGCTCTTCAAGAAGATCTTGAGGGAAAAAATAAACAAAAGGCAATGTCTCATCAAATACATGGAATAAGAAAATACCACAGAAATGCTGATAGAAGGGATGCAATGCATTATGCATCAATCAATGTCATCAATGACGTTGTTGCTAATCCACCAGATGAGGTTCACTCAGGGGACTCAGATAAAGAGGTTCCTGCTCAAGAAGATGTACACATCGACACAAATGAAGAAGGTGTGCGTACACGAAATCAAAGGATAACTTAGAACCTAGGTAATCCTTTGTGTAAACCAATTCCCCCTCTCCGAAAGGGATCCAACAAAGGGAGGGGAAAGAATCAGGTTACATATCCTTTTTCCGGAGAAGGAAAATTGCTTTTACTAGAGCAAAGGTTTGCACAACAGGAGGAAGAAATGAAGGAATTAAGGAGGTTTAATGCAGAACTACTTCAGAGAAGTCTTCTTCTTAAGCGTGCTGGAGTCATTCAGCCAAATGAATTTGTTATAGCTAATGAGATGGATTAGGAATATCCTCCTCTATCAGTACACCCTCATAGGTCTAATCCTACGGGTCAAGTGCAACAACAGTTGGCAGTGCTACCATCAGTTGCAGCACCAACCACCACATATGTCCAAGCTCCAATCATTGCACCTACCCAAGTCCAAGTTCAACTGGATGTTTCTCCAAATTTAATAACTACCATTAAGTCATTAACAGCTCGGTTAGAAACGATGGAAGGGAAACGTGCGAAGATTCAACCAGAAATTTTTTTTTACCCTGAATGGGTAGATTCAATCTCTCCTCCATCCAGTTTTGGAAACCTTGTATTCCCTATTTTCAACCGATCAGGAGACCCTGAACAACATTTGACACATTATGTGTCTTGTTTTTTGATCCTATGATGGGATTTCCGGAGCCGAAAGAAGTAGTAAAACTCAGATGCTTCGTGCAGACCTTGCAAGGACCAGCCTTTGTCTGGTATACAAGCGTGCAGTCCCGGTCAATTACCGGATGGGAGAATCTTCGCCAAACTTTCCTTCATCAGTTTAGCTCAACTTTTCCAAAGATGACAGTTTTTGATCTTACAAACTATAAGTAAATGGAGAATGAAAGAGTCTCTGATTTCATTGCTCGCTAGAAGGGATTAACATATTCCCTGAGCTTAGCACTCCCCCAAGAGGAACTGTTGCCAATCTGTGTGGCAAATCTACGTGATGAATTACGCACGCCGTTGATCCCTGTGAAATACACAGGAGGGTTTCGAGACCTTACTTCAATCACTCAGCATATTGAATATTCCCTTATACAGGCTAAGGCTAAATCTCGTGTAATTCCATCAGCTCAAGGAAGGAGAATGGGTAAAGCAGAAACTGCTACAGTTATTCTTAAACAAGCACCTGTACCTATATCTACTTCAAAACCTTCATCTTCTCGAAGGGCTCCACCTCCTATGCACCAAAAAACAAAGGCCTTTTCGTCCATATGATCAAAGAGATCAAAGACAAAAACAATTTGAGGATCTGAAGAGCAAAGAATACTCATTCCAAAATGAACAAGTTTCTGGTTACTTCATTTCGGCTCTGGAAAATGATATGGTTCAATTTCCAAGGCCCAAAAGGCCAAACAAGGAAGGAGATAAAGACCGTACTAATTATTGAACCTTTCATCAAATGTTGGGGCATCCCATCCAGGATTGTTTTGTCTTCAAGGACCTCCTACAAAATATGGTCAACTCGAGACAAGTCAAATTGAAGGGTTCTTCAGCTCAGGTAGCATGTGTTACTGCTACAGTTTTAGAGGAGGAAGGTGAATGGAAAGAAGTAAAAAAGCAAAAATTCACAGAAGTATGACGATTGGATGTTCAGAAAGACAATCAACTAAACTCATGATATTTTGTGAACACAATTAAAGAAACAGATTGTGTCTTCTGCCATGAATGTTGCGCCAAAACCCTCTTCATCAGAGGGAAAGTCCTCAAAGAAACGGCATGATTCAAAGAAAGAAAAAGAATCAGAAGAAGATGAGTATGTATCAAAGCCTACGTTGTCTTTGACTCTGGCAGACTTCATGCCATCTACTTCAAAGTCACAGGCACCGCCCCACAAAACGACACAGCCTAAATCGGTTAATCAGGCAGAGTCTTCATCAGACGAAGAGTTAATCTTTGGTTCTGTTAATACGATTCAATTAACAGATCCATATGCCAGTCGCAGTTTCAATTTCGATGAGCCTGAATTCCCTGTATCAAACAAGGGATTCAGAGGTAGTTCCAGAGGATCAGGATACAGGGGAAGACGTGGATCTGTCAAAAGCCACTACTCCAATTCTACCCCTGCTAGAACTGTGTATGCAGCAGAAACTCGTGGTAGAGCCCTTCAGCGAGCTCAGCAAGAACAAGAAAGTTATTTTACCAATAGCAAATTCAGTCCTGGCATAGTTATTTTGGAAGACAGATTGAAGGTTCCATATTCTTCCTCTCAGCAAGCAAATGGATCTAATCGGTCTAATCTTCTAAAACCAAGGATATTACCAACTCCTATCCCGATACAAGATGCATCAACTTCCAAAACATCTACTTCCAGGGTACCTGCTAAAACACATATTTCTATTGGGAAACGCAGACCTTTGGATCAAAAGTATGACGTATTAAAACACTTGGCCCAAGTACTAGCCAAGTTATCAAATCTGCATGCTCTGAATCTATCAAATGATCTTCTGGAAGCAATTATCGAGGCTTTGTCAAGTCCTTTGGAGTTTAAAACTGAAATTTCTACAGCTGAAGTCTATCAAATAGAGAATAATTTGGCAGAATGCCATGAAATAATATCTTTTACTGATGAAGATGAAGATGATGTTGTGCATGGGAATATTAGACCTTTGTACTTATCTGGAAAATTCAATGGTGTAGACGTCCGAAGAGCTTTCATTGACAAAAGTTTAGGATTCAACCTCATGACCATTCGTACACTTTGTCGATTGGGTCTCACGGAATCTGATTTATCTCCTTCTACCATGATGTTACAAGGATATGATAAAAATGAATAAGAACCACTGGGAAAAGTTACACTCAGAACTCAGTTTGGAGATCTTGTATCCAATTCGGATATCATGGTTATTGGTCAAGACTCAGCTTTCAACATCTTTCTTGGAAGACCCTCGCTACATCAGCATGCGGCCATCCCTTCATCATACCATCAATGTATCAAATATTGTTTCGATGGTCAATTTGGGACATTTTATGGTGATAAGGCCTCGTTCAAGACATGTGAGTCTCAATACATTGAGGCGGAATTCTATCACATGAAGGGAAGGGAGAAATCCACAACAAAGGAAATTACCAAAGTTAAGGCTCCATATGGTTTGGAGAAGATTCAAGTAAATCCATTTAAACATGTGAGTACAGATTATGTGTTTCCTATCAGTCAAATTGACAGGATAGACCCAAATCAAAATACTCTTATGGAAAGATCCATAATGTCGATTACAGCAATCGAGCCAGACAAAATGGGAGAAATTGGTAACCCACCAAGCAGTGATGAAAGCACAAATGGTGATGTATTCATTTCATCTGATAAAATACAACAAGTCTATACTTTTCCAATTAGGCCAGTACAAGTTATAGCAACATCATACGTGAACAATGATGTCAATTCTCAATCCATCATATCCTCTTTATTACCCATAGAAGACGCTTCATCATTAATAAGGTCAGAAATGGAAGCCTCCTCTTCAAAATGTGTAAATTTTGACATCTCTTCTGATCATGAAAATTATGCTTCTTCATCTACTATGCAAGTAGAAATGGAAGAAATAAAACATGATGAAGAAGAAGAGGAAGATATCAGAGATGCTCCTCTAGCATTTGAAGATGGTATCTCTACCACTGTGGATGAACTCAGAGAAATAAATCTGGGTAAAAGGAAGATCCAGGCCCCACTTTAATTAGTGCGGCCATGACTCTTGAAGAGCAAGAGATGTATATTTCTTTTATAAAGAGAAATAGAGATATATTTTCCTGGAACTATACATGAATGCCCGGGCTTGATCTTGATGTTTCTACTCATCATTTGATTTTACCAGAAGAACATCGAGGATTTAAGCAAGCCGCGAGGAGAACACACCCAACTTATGATTCTAAAATTGAAGCTGAAGTGGATAAGCTTATCAAAGATAACTTCATCAGAGAAGTTCAGTATCCCAAGTGGTTGGATAATATTGTCCCTGTAAAGAAGAAGAATGGAAAAATTAGAGTTTGCATCGATTTCAGAGATCTTAATCGGCATTGTCATAAGGATGATTTCCCAGTTCCGATTACAGAACATTTAATTGATGCAACAGCTGGCTATAAAGAACTTTCCTTCATGGATGGATATTCCGGATATAATCAGATCTGAATGGCCCCAGAAGATGAAGAATCCACAGCCTTCAGAGCCCCTTCAGGTGTGTTTTGCTACTAGGTAATGCCCTTTGGCTTAAAGAATACCGGTGCAACATACCAGCACACCATGCATCGTATCTTCAAACCCTTCTTAGTGAAGTTTGTTTAATAGTATGTAGATGATTTGGTGGTTAAATCCATAAAACGTTCTAATCACTTGGCTGATTTGGAAGTCATATTCCACAAGCTTCGACAACATAACTTGAAGATGAACCCCTTAAAATGTGCTTTTGGGGTAACCTCAGGAAAATTTCTCGGCTTTGTTGTATGCCATCCTGGTATTGAAGTCGATCCTGAGAAGACCAAGTCAATACTTGGTATGTCACATCCTCAAAATTTGAAAGAATTAAGAGGACATCAAGGACTCATAGCCTATATTCGTCGTTTCATCGCCAATTTGGCAGGCAAAAGTTTACCCTTTACCAAATTGATGAAGAAGGGAATCACTTACCAGTGGACTGAAGAATGTCAAGAAACATTCGATATTATCAAGAAATACCTCTTGAGTCCATCATTACTCATGACACTTATTGAAGGAATACCACTTATCCTCTACGTGACAGCTCTAGAGAGATCATTGGGTGCCTTTCTTGATAAAAATAATGATGCTGGGAATGAAAACAACCTCTACTATCTCAGTCGATCTATGCTTGAAGCAGAAACCCGGTATTAAAGTATTGAGAAGTGCTGCATAGCATTAATCTTTGCAGTTCAGAAGTTGAGACACTACCTGAAACATCATGAGGTCCAGTTGGTATCTCACAAGAACCCGCTCAAATTCATCCTTAGTCGTCCAATGCTTACAGGTCGTCTGGCAAGGTGGGCAGTTATTTTGCAACAATTCGACATTCAGTATGTGTCTTAAAAGGCAATAAAGGGCCAAGCTCTGGCTCATTTCTTGGCTGAGCACCCTTCAGTGGAAGACACATCTTCAGATATTGAACTCCCTGACAAGGAAGTCTTATCTATTCAAGAAAGTCCTCAGGCATGGGAAATGTATTTTGATGGTGCTTCCCGAAGTCCAACAGGGAGGAAAATAGAAAATCCTAAATTCAACAATGTTTTCTTAGGAATTGTTCTCATTTCTCCAGAAAAGGCAGTGTTACCTTATTCCTTCATATTGGGGGAAGGTGGTACCAATAATGAAGCCGAATACCAAGCTCTTATCGCAGGCTTGGAGTTAGCGCTTCAAGAACAAGTGAATCACTTAAAGGTGAAAGGTGATTCAGACATGGTAATCAAACAAGTCAATGGGGATTATGCCATCAGAAAAGAAGAACTAATCCCTTTGTATGATTACGTCAGAGAGTTAATTGCGGAATTCCCTTCAAGACCGACATTTTCTTATGTCCCAAGATCACAAAATGCTCAAGCTGATGCGCTGGCTAATATAGCCACATCTCTGGAAGATCCAAATCGGGATGAGACAACCATGATTATTTCCCACCGTCGTGCAATTTCACCTTATGTTCGAATCAGAACAGAGGAAATTAATGAAATTATTCCCATTCCTGAACTGTATGGTCATACTATAGGATGGATGCCACCTATCAGGGAATACCTTCAAAATGGAATACTTCCACCTGATAGAGCCGATAAAGAACAAATCCGGCAATATGTGGTAAATTTTACGCTTTACGACAGCCCATATCACCGAGAGAAAATTCTATACAAATGTGGTTTTGATGGAGTTCTCTTCAGAGGAATTGATGGTGAAGAGACAATGGCTGTCATGAAAGAAGTGCATGTAGGAGTCTGTGGTGCCCACCAGCCTGGACATAGATTGTTTGATCAAATTCGAAGGCTTGGATACTTTTGGCCTTCAATGATACAAGATTGTGTTGATTTCACAAAGAAGTTTCATTCATGCCAGGTACATTCCAACTTCATTCATCAACCTCCAGAGTTTCTTCATATAGCTAAATACTCATGGCTATTTTCCACATGGGGAATGGATGTGGTGGGACCTTACCCTTCGGCTACGACCAAGCAGTTTAAGTACATTCTTATTGCTATTGACTTCTTTTCCAATTGGGCAGAGGAAATTCCTCTCAAGGAAGTCAGTTCTAAATGTGTTTTTAGCTTCATCAATTCTAATATCATTACCAGATTTGGTGTCCCTCATACCAGATTGACGGACAATGGCACTAACTTCTGTTCATCCGAGGTGAAGAAGTTGTATCAGGAATTCAACATCATATCCAACCATTCATCTCGGAATCACGTAGTGGCCAATGGCCAGATAGAATCCTTCAACAAGACTCTTTCAAATATACTACAAAATATGGTGGATAAAGATATGAAGTCATGGACTAATAAAAGTTTTCATGATTTATGGTCTTATCGAACTACCTCCCGCACTGCAACTCGGTCAACTCCATATTCACTGGTATATGGAACAGACACAGTCTTTCAAATTGAAGTTCAACTACCCTCACTCAGAGTAGCCATTTGTGATCAGTTATCTACAGATGAACAATCTCAAAAGTGATTGAATGAATTGGAATGGTTAGATGAGAAAATATTGTGCACTTTGCACCACTTGGAAGTCGATTAGAATCGAATAGGAAGAGATTTTAACAAAAATGTTTGTCTTCATTCATTCACTCAAGGAGAATTGGTATTAGTTCTTAGAACTCCAATGATACCAGGAAAGAAACCTCCCAAGCATGAGACAAAATGGGAAGGACTTTACTCAATACATAGGGTCTACTCCAATGGAGCCTATTCATTAATCACAATGGATGGATAACTCATCACTACTCCAACCAATGCCAACTTTTTGAAAAATTATTTTGTATAAACACAAAATATATCACCATTGGTCTGGTATGACCTTAAACTGCACCATCGTCCAGCAAGACATTAAACTGCGTCATCAACGGTCCATGCATATGACCCTAAACTATTCGCGATTTCATCCAACATGACGTTAAACTATGAAAAGTCCCTAATCCATCCAGAAAGTCATTAAACTGTGTCCCCTTCATCGTACTTGCTATATGACGTTAAACTATACAGCAACAGTCCATACATATGACCTTAAACAATTTGTATTCCTTTCATCTCACATGACGTTAAACTGAAACGTCCTAACTACATGACGCTAAACTATACAAGAAGTCCCTTACTTCTAGCATGACATTAAACTGCACCATCCATGATCCATGCATGTGACCCTAAACTATTTGCACTTTCATCCAACATGACGTTAAACTATGAAAAAATTGTCCTTACTACATGGCATCAAACTGCACGGTCTCCCTTTTGTCCAACATGATGTTAAACTGTATTGTACCCATCGTCCTAACTACATGACGCTAAACTATACAGGAAATCTTTTAATACATTATACATGACATTAAACTGTACTTTGTCCCTGCTACATGACATTAAACTATGCAACACCAATTGTCCTAACCGCAAGACCTTAAAACTGCATAGTCCCTTCGTATATCCTGCATGACATTAAACTCTACATCGTTAGGGTTGTTGCTACCTCTCGTTTCTCACACCGAGTATGACTCATGTGATCTTAGATCAAACCTCAACCATAAAACTCTCGTTGGGCTACTATCCATGTGTAAGTCCCAAAAACATCATTTTTAGGTCGTTTTTACCAAGAACAACTTGATCATTTATTCATTCTTTAATTGAACTACACGGACTTTGATCTTTTCCTTCCAGGTTGGGTACATAGGCAACCTCCCAAGTTTCAAGCCCAAAATAAATCTCTTCACATCGGTTCACCTCCATCTTATATGATGTTGATTCGTGAAACCGCCCCTAGAATCAATAACATTACATTTGATTCACTTTTGTCCTTGTTATATGATGTTAAACTATACAACACTTTTGTCCAGCATGACAATAAACTACAATATTCTTTGATATCCTCACTTGAGAGGGAAACATTATTTAAATTGATTTTTCAATCATGTTTCATTTCAAAGACTACGTGCATACATGGCAATGCTTAAACCTTTTATCTTGGGTTAAACCATCATTGTACTAAAGTCCCCTTTCACCCTTACCATGTACGAACAAAATTTGTACAGAGGGTATTTCTAGAAATACGTGGGCTTGATTCCCATCCTTATGGGATACTTAGGAACGTTCGTGTGTCCCTCTAATCCAGCCCAAAATATTTTGGTCCTAACCCCAAATTTCACTTTCAGTCCCTTGGATGAAAAGTCCCCATGAAAACACACAATGTGTATTTCTTACAATGGTATAAGCTCTATGACCCTAAACTAAGATCTCTAATCATTTTTTCCCACACAACATTAAATTGTAGTTCAAGAACTACGTATGGCTTGATTCCCATCCTTATGGGATACGTAGTGAAGTCCAACATTTTAATTCAGGACCCAGCCACAAGATGATTATGGTTAGAATTGATCTGTGTATCTTTGTATACATTGGACAAGACCCATCATTATGTGTCATAATCCTAACCTTAAATATTTTCAGATCTTCACAAACCTTTTCTTGACTTTTAGTCACAAAAATGTCAAATTTATGAGAGTTCTTTTACCAGACTATGCAGCACGTGCCCTTAGGCGGCCTTTCATAAACAGTCCACATAACAGACTTGTCAGCTGAATGATTCTATTTATTTGACTATGCAACCAATGCCCTTAGGTGGCCCTGCATAATTCAACCCCCTAATGGGTTTGTTAAATAATGTCAACTTCATTCAAGAGAAGAAAGCCTATTTTGTCCTTATTGGTCTTAAATGACAGTATGTAGGGATCCGAAAAAATAGACATCCTTAACATATTTTTCCCATATCCTTTTTCATGATCTGAAAGTACTCAAGTCTATCGTTTATATTCTCCTTCCCTACGTTTGGGTCAGACCTTCGTAGAAGTGATATCCATCCAGTTATTCGATAATCTTGTTTGGAAATATCTTCTCCATATTCAAGTACCTCTTTCCATACAACAAAATCTATACTTCGGAAAATTTTAATCTCCATAAACATTCACTGGCTTTTAACAGTAGAAAGGTAAATTTCTGAGAGTTCTTTTGCCTGACTATGCAGCACGTGCCCTTTGGCGGCCTTGCATAAACAGTCCACATAACAGACTTGTCAGCCAAAAGATACTATTATTTGACTATACAGCCAATGCCCTTAGGTGGCCCTGCATAATTCAACCCCCTAATGGGTTTATTAAATAATAGTAACTTCATTCATGGAAACTACTTCTTCTAATGCCTTTTATCGCTTTTTCATATCATTCCTAAGATTCAAATATTCTTAAGAGATAGTTTACATTTTTTCCTTCATACTTGAGTATGGTTATATGTTTTCAGATAAATTGTAAAAGAATTGAGACAATTATAATTCTTTCAGTCAAAGCTATTTCTGACCACAAACATTAGCCTTTTTATGTCTGACATGCATGACTTTAAACTGCCAATAACCACAAATACCCTTGATTTCTTTTTTTTTTTCCTCAGAGTCAAATCCTCTTTTCTCTCTGGAACCAACTTTGAGGGGGGACTTTTGTTAACACTCCTTTCTTCACAGTGTCAAAAGATTGGAAAGGGGGAATGACTTAGCATAAATTGATTCATCCTTTGAAGAAAACATCAAAAATTGAAAAAGTGATGAACAAGGCTTAAAAAACACATGTGCCATGCAAGTTTCATCACTGTCACGCAAGTCCACTTGCGCGACGCCTAATGGTCATGCAAGTGACTTGCGCGCCCTAAAGGATAACCACCCGGGTCTTTTCTAGACAATAAATAGACCCTATGGCCCCCATTCCTGGATGAATTTTTCTATAATTCATAGACAAAGCTCTAAACGCCCAATTCTCTTCTTTAGGTCTTCCAAACTCTTATAAGGTAATTATTTACCTAGAATGGAAGTTCTAAATAGGAGTAGTAAGGTCTAAGTGTTAGAATTCACTAACAGTTGCACACATAAGTGTTTTACCCTTAAAGGGAATGAAAAAACTTATGCGCCGACCTAATTCTTCATCAAAACTTGTGCGCCATCTTCTAGAAAGCCTCTAGGGATAATACCAAGGGTTTTATCCATGTCTCGCCCAAGTATTACCATAAGGTATGAAAATCATGCAAGTACCGATGTGTTGCGCAGGTATACCTACACACCCAGGACTTGCGCGCCGACCGAACATGGGCGCCGCCCTACTTTTTCACGCAGTACCTGCGTGCCTACCAGTACATGCACGCCCCTGCCTTTTTTGGGTGCCCTTTTTGCCCATTTCACCCCTCTTAAGCCATTACACCTCTCCTATTCAAGATTTAGTCTTCAAGACACACTTTAAATCCATTTATGGCATGATTTCATGATATGTACTTCCTTATCTGAAAGGCATTCTCTGGAATATCTCTCAAAACATAGTGATTTACACATCTTTATGTCACTAATGATTGAGATTTCATTCATTCAACCTCATCCTTTATGATGAGATAATCCTTAACCTGGGCTTCCTTTTCAATAATAAGTCCCAGTCATAATTCTCAAATTTGGTCTTCCTTTTCAGGAGTATGCCCTAGTCATAATTCCCCAAATTAAGGGCATCCTCCTCAAGAGTAAGCCCCAAACCTTAATTCCTTTAACCTAGGCCTTTTTTTTCAGAAGTAAGCCCCAGTCCAAGTCCTCATTAATTTGGGCATATTCTTTAGGAGTAAGTCCCAAGTCCCCTAATCTAGGCATTCTCCTTAAGAGTAAGCCCCAGTCTTAAAGTCTCAAATATGGACATCCTCCTCAGGAGTAAGCCCCAACCATAATTCCCTTAACCTGGGCCTCCTTTTCAAGAATAATCCGTAGTCCCTTAATTTTTCAAATCTCTTAACCTGGGCCTCCTTTTCAGGAGTAAGCCCCATTCTTAATTTCTCTTAACCAGTCCCAATTTACCTTTGATATGGGATTCTTTCTCAGGAGTAAAACCCAATCATAAGTCCTCTCCTAATTTGGGCCTCTTTTTCAGGAGTAAGCCCCAAGTTAGAGTATTAAAATCTCCATGAAGCACATATACCTTTATGGACCGTGTTCTTAGATTTATTCCCTGAAGTAAAGCCTAATCTTCATTTATCTGTGTAGTCATACATACATAAGTCCCAAATTATTTCTTATGATTGCATCTTTCATAGTACAATTGTCTGTTTTTTACCAATACCTCTTGTTTCTCACACCGAGCATGACTCACGTGATCTTAGAGTGTAAAATTAATTATTACATCCTTCTTTGAGTCATCAATCATAAAAATCATACTCCCTTACTAAAACTACATGGGTTCTGATTCCTTTTCCAAAACAAAGGATATGTAGGTAGCCCATCTACGGGTTCGATCCCAACTCTAAAATAATCCATGTCCTTCTGAATGACAATAAACTTCAAGTGCCCCACTGAGTGGCTTTAAAACCAGCATGGTCATCATAATGACCAAGATAATTCTATATAAATGTACCAAAGGATACCATTGACCGAGAATCTCTAATAAATACAGATGATTCTTTATCGATTAAGAACCTCAAATACATATAAAAGATTCTCTAAATTTCCTACATATTTAATCATTAATCATCAGATCTAAAGGAAAGCTCATTTTATATTTGGTAATGTAATAAGGATTCACAAACATAACTTAAATCTATAAAGAGTGTCCCGGAGTAGACAATAATTCCCCTCAAGAAGGTGTGATGAGTCTGACATCCCATCCTCTTGACCAATGTAAATTCCTAAGCCTCATCAGTCCACAAACTAATGAGCACCTACCTTTGGAACGTAGGTCCAAATGGATGTGGAATCATTGGATGTTTCCAGTTCTATGAACAAACCCATTAGAAACTGATCAGAATGTTTGAAGCTTCAATCAAGAAGGCCAACCCTGAATTCCGAGGGAAACACGTGGGAATAGGCCCTAGAGAATGATATATATTACTTGAAAGAGAACCCTCAATCCATATGGAAAGGACCCATTACTCCTTTTCACATTTCTTCTGCATAAGATATATTTCATTTAGTGATTATTAACAGAATAGGGGAAGGGGAGGAAGTGGCAATCATGTTAACAAGATCACCTCGAGATATATGAACAAGTTATAATTATCCAATGAAATAATCTCACAACTCTCTCGGGGACTCTCATAATCAGTGGATGACCCCTCGGATTATCCACCACTGGAGAATTACGTGTTGTCATTGAACATAACATCCTCATTAGTGTATTGAGATGATGTATCCTCTTGGTCGGGATCCCCACTAAATGTCTGGTGAACTGGGCTTAGAGGAAGCTCATGTGTCCCACACAAGTGGAAAAAATCATCCATTTCCACTATATATTGGAATATATTATGTAAAGGCACCTTGTCCAAGATCTGGGTGTGCCCCACCTCCGGCAACTTGATACCTTCCTAGGTTGGCATGCACCATAGTTTCTCTTCCATCACGTTCATCCTCTGTATTCCCCATGGTGTACAAAGAATGGGGAAAGAATCATTGACAGCTGGATCTAGGAGGTACCAATGTTTCTTTCTAGAAGAACCTGGCTCTTCTACCTTTGGGATGATATCCACCTAATTTTTCTGATGGTCATTTTTGGGGAAGGCCCTCCCCTATAATAGATGAGGGTGAAACATTGACTTTCTCCTACCCATTTATTTCTCCATCTTATGATACTCCTGATGATTGGAACTCCCATCGAGGAGTATCCTCTTATATCCTTGCTGATCTAACACCTCACCCACTAACATGATCACCCTTATTCATTGATGCGATATCATTCCCGAGTATTCCACAACCCTGTTATTCAAATAATACTAAGAATATAAAATGATGACATTGGACAGCAACAACATTATGGTCTCCCCTATGTTTTCTCCAGTGAACATCCACCACATATGATAAAGGATACATGGATACCACTATTCATGAAGCCCTATGCAGACTATCTTTTTCAATTTCTAGGTGACTTAGAACTACTGGGAAAACCTAGACATAGTATATGAACCACAATAGGTGTTTCCGTTAATTATGGCCACCAACACTCTGCCCCGGATGTTATGTGGGTATAAACTATGATCCTATGATCCATGTTAGTTATCCACAATCATGCCAACTGGGGTTGATAAATGTACAATTTGAAATTTCCATAGTTTTTAATGCTTATCATAACCCAAGAATCAGTGAGGGCCACATTCCATACCCCATCGATATTGATAAGTGAGGTTCATTGACCAATATTTTGTTGTTTTATAGAATTTATAAAATAATTTACATTAATATGTGCCAAAATATATACATTAAAGAAATAGAACAGGCTGTAAATCCTTATTGGGATGTCACCCCTCACTAGATATACCAACCTTCTGTAGATCCACGCAAGCACTGATACACCTAGGTTCACTTTGTTTCTAACTGTCAGGATCACCACCATCATGAGTATCCCCAGGAATTTGCCAATGTGAGTGTCTTCGACTAGAAGAAGTCAACCATTGGGGAAGGTTGAAAGGAATTTACTGTAGAAGATTGAGGAATTCCATTCATCCACCATGTTGTAGCCATAATACTCGTACACCCACTCCTCTAGGATTTGTAGCATGATCCCAAACTACTTCTTTTCATCACTATAATACACTACTTTAGACACCACAAAATCTTCACAACTAAGTCCTTATTCAAGAAGACTCCAAACCATGTCTTGAATGTATTTTAATTGTAGAAGGGGGATCATGATACACCTTTACCTTCAATGCCTTCATAAGGTACTATGCCGAGAGAGGTGTATGTTACATATTTCTCTTAGTGATAGACACCGGAAGAAACTAATCATACTATAACCCATTAATTGGGATGAAATTAATGCAGTGTACATCCCATAGGATGATTCCCACCTCCCCATGGTGAAATTGGAACATGTATATTTTTGAAGACCAATAACTAAGGATCATTGTAAACCACTCATGTTAATGATACATTTATATTTGGGACATCCACACTACCTTATACAAGACAATACAACACAGCTCAAACCCATACTCTAGCCAGGTGTTGAATTACAAGAATAGAAAAACCCATTCATCAATGAATTTAGATATAGCCCCCAGATCCAAGTCTTTATGCAAGACCTTGTTTTTGTCCTATATTTTACATTATAAGAGGATAGGATAGGGAGCTTAAACCACTTCAACTTTAGGTTTCTACCAGGTAACTATTCTCATCCATCCACTCAACATGTAGATGATAATGTAGTCATGTTCTAGAGAAGGGTGACCTTGAAATTTTATGTTTTAACACATGATCTCATCCTCATGAGTTAACTAACAACATGGCATGTGGAATTAGATGCATGGGATTCCAACATCATCAATCAAACAAAAAATATATAATATAAGGAGATTTCTTATAAGATGGTTCCTTTAGGATTCAATAAACATGCCAACAAGTGATTGGTTGCCAGAAAAAACACCTTACTCATGGAATATCTAGGTTCCCATCCATTTCATCCCTTTAGATAGTGGACCAATTCATGTCAATTTTATCATGGTTTAGTTTTTTGGACATTTTAGATGTTCATTGAATTTCTAAGGTATGTACATGAGAATATAGGCTTTGAGAACACAATGGGAGAGGTGGAACATAAATTTCAAATTGAGAGTGAAAAAGATCCCCTTGGTCACAGAATTGTAGCACGACCGATTTTTACCTATTGATTGTTCAAGGTTTCAGTGCTCTGCAAATATTCATAGTATCACTTGGGTCGAATCCTTATTGATGATACATTTTATAGTCGCTTTTTTTAGTTGATTGTATTTTGATTGGGGGGTTTGTTTGTAGAGCATAAATGAAGAGATTAATGGATTGTTTTTTATTTAAAAATTTGATAATTATTGGGGATAGGTCATTATTAGAGATTTAATCTTGTGAAATACTTGATCATTCTTTATATTGCATTAAATTAACACCCACTTCCCAAGATGACATTGAATCACATTCCTAAGTGTTTAGGCTTTAATCCAAGCCTTAACATAACATAGGGTTCTAATATCAATTAGTACATGTTGATGGTAGTGTATTTATGGTTCCAATTATCCATGGAATCCAAATATTAAACAAAACAAGTCATTAATCCATGACAAGTTAAGTCCAATATACACAATGTTAATTTGAAGAATATTCATCGAGAAAATAATCTCAATCACTTAACGATCCAAATTATGAATCATTCCAATGGAAGATTTACACATCCATTAAGATGATTAGTTATCTTGTTTATTATGTTTATGATGATTAATTAATAAGAGAATAAAAATAAAGGGATATTAAAAGAGTTGTGCATGGAACACATACACAAACGGTGAAGATAATTAAATACAAACATTTGATTGAATGAGAATGAAAAAGAAGGGAAGGGGATTCAACTGTATTTAAATGATTTTAACACCATTAATATTATTTAATAGAAGGTTTATGACAATAATATATGAATAAGAATAAACATGTATTGTAATTAAATTTAAAATAAAACAAACTTACATAATTAAAAATAAGAAGAACAAAAAAGAACATAAAAACAAAGAGAGAAGGAAATGTATATCAAGTGAAAATCGAGAACATAATATCCTCCCAAGACTATGGAATGTCTATTAAAATCATTATGTATGCTCCTATCTTCTGAAATTCCAACCTTTTGTATGGATAGGATGAAGATGTATTTATAGATCAAGGAGTTGGGCTGCTTTCATTCCAAATATTTCCCTCAGACTGCATCACCAATATGATATATTATACTACTGAATCTGGAGAAATCATCTCCTTAAAAGTTTTATATATTAATGTTTAAAGTATAATCTCAAAATTAGGTTGAATTTGGACTTATTTAGCCAATTATATGGTTGTATTAATAAATAATGTTAAACATACCATTTCTATCTATGCAATTTCGATGGCTGAAATGTGAGTGACTTTTTCAATTGGAAGATGCCCTAAAATTCAAACAATTTCTTCAAAAACGTCTTCCACCTATATATACTATTTCACACTGAAAAATCTCAGCTCTAATGGATTTCTCTATCAAGAGAAATGTTAAGATTGGTGTTATTATTTTAATTACCATACAGAATGGTGGTCTTGATTTAAATGAATCATTAGGGGCCCTTGGTTTTGGAGTTGGGACATGAAATTTTTATCAATGTTGAATTACATTTCTACTCGACCCTTGGAAGAGAATTAAAGTATTTTTATATCTAGAGTGAGCCCAGTAATTTGATCTTCAGGGATGACCATGTTTCTTCATAGATTCTGTGGGCCTTCTTGTGTGGTCCATATGGCCCTTCAAATAGAATTATTAGACAATGATTAATTCTAATGAAATGTTGGAAATTGAATAAGGAAACCTAAAAAACCATGAAATTTGATTAAGAGAGGTGAGATTGATAATTGAAATAGTAAAATGAGTCAACTAGACTACTTCCAATAATGCTCAAAAATTATATTTAGTATTAAAAAATGATAATTTCACACTAATTAGGCTCCTTTACATGAAATTTATTAGAGGGGGTATACAAAAAGTTATGAATAAATTAATAACATCAAATCCCCCACACATATTCTTGTTCATATCCTCCCATGCAACAAAAAACCTAACTAAATATTTCTCACTCACCAAAAAATATTAAATTTTTTTCCACTATCAGGGGAGGATTAGACCATTTCACTCATCCATATCGAATTCCATGACAAATTTTTATTGAAATAATATTACAAGAACAATTCCTTTTTCATGATCAAATTCAGAAATGGAAAATGTAGGCAATCCAAACTCACTCCTCTCAAGATGCTAAAAAATTATTTCTTGAGATTCACTCATTCACCAACAAAAATTGAAAATATTAGAGGTTGAAGGAGCTCTCAGCTTCCATTACCTATCATGTTGTTCATGAGAATCAAGATGTCTTTTTAAGTAGGTTTTCTATGGTTATTGTATGGTAGGAATTTAATTTCCAAGAGAGAGGAGAAGAGGGGTAAAACACCATCATGGGTAAAACAATGAACATTTTTTTAGAAAAGAAACATGAAAGGAAATGGAAGCCAATATTTAAAAGAGATTGATTGTTTTAATAAAGACACAATAGAGGAAGAAAATATAAAGGGTATGAGAAGATAAAATATTTACAAAATAGAAAAATTCTCCCAAGGACATAAGAATATATAATGCAAGTGTTCTTTTTTTTTTCTTTTGTATTCTTCTTTTTTTTTAAATTTTTTTTGAAAGTTGAACTTGAAACAAATGTCACACTCATCTCACAACCCATGTTTTATCTCATAATTACACTAGTTGTAATGTTAATAAGAATATCAAAGGTTGAGAAAGAGTGATTTTTGATCTACTGAAGACACAACCCATTTTTTTGTGTTTTTCTATTGTTTTCCATTTTTTGAACACATATTAATAAAATTTATAGAATTACATAAATGAAAGTACATTCCCCCAAACTCACTAAATAACAACCTCTCCCCACACAAAAATGGATTATTTTGCTCAATAATATGATAAAATGTTGAAAATCAATAAAATGGTACCCCAAAAATAAATCCATTCCCCCCACACATGAATTTCAATAAATAATAAAATTTAAATCCATGAAGATGTTGTTTGGGCTAAGGTATTGGGCTTGTAATGTGGATAACAAAGAAAATGTTTTCATAGGCTCTGAGGGGCATTCCAAAGAAGGATTAATGTATGGGTAATGGGAGGATATGTGGTTATTGTGATTCTCATGAGGTTCAGGAATTGACTCTATAATATTAATTCACACCAAAGTAGAAACTTTAGACCGAAGGTCTACAAACTCAAGAATCACAATTGGGGGGGTGAAAACACACATGTTTAAAAGATGGTCATAGGTGCCCTTGACATGAAAGATAAATTTGTTCCTCACAATTGAGGAAAATCATTTTAAAACCAAAAATTGAGAATTAATTTTTTTTTGGATTTGAAAGAATATTCTAAATCCAAAATTATGATAAAAATACAAAATTTTTGATATGAAAACATGTCTTTTGACTCCCCAAAATGGTTGGAAAATTTTTCATAACTAGATGGTGAGTAATTATGACTCTTTTTTGCCTTTTTATTATTATTATTTTTTGTTTTTTAGTGTTTTTTAAAATACACACCCACATAAAAGAAAAATAGAAAAAAGGGTTTGCTAAAGAATGTGGTAAAAAATTAAATAGAGAGGATGAAAAAGAATGATGGAAATATAATAATAGATATATATGGAGTTAAAGGGAAAGAGGTTCCCCTGATTTTTATTTTGTAGGTCACCATATCCATCCAGTGGTGGGTCGGTGGATGTTGATGTGCCTCATGTGGGATGTTACCTAAAAAATAAATATCATTATTCATATACTGAAAAATTAAAAAGAAATTAAAATTTAATAAAAGTAAATGAAAACACGGTTTTCCTCCCAAGAAGTGCTACATTTATTTGTCTATAGCTAGAAAATTCTAGTGGACTAGCTATAGTCTGATGGTGTCCATAGTGTTTTCTCAACTCCAGAGTGCTTCCTGAAAAATATCTCATTTGGGAGTCCCAATTGTTCATTGGATAATTTATTATCTTCCTTGTTGTTGATATTCCAGTTCAATGGGCATGGAAAGAGAATATGGCTCTCCCGCCTTTGGTCTTGAACTTGAAGAATGATATTTTCCACAAAGTGATGGTTTTTATGCTCGGAAATTTTAGAATATGCTTCAATTATGATGGGTCATTTTTTTAATGATTAGATGTCATGAAGTCAAAGTATGAGATCCCAATTTTAATGTAATCATCATCATCATCACCATTTTATATTGTATTTTTAAAAGAAGAGATACAACCGACCCCCCTCCCCAAACTCACACAATAAAAAAGTCCCTAAGGAGGTTTGTAATTGTGAAGTCCAAGGGCATCCCCTTTAATTAAGTTAAAACCCTTGGGTTTCATGGAGCTCACCATATGATGATAGATTGGGTAAGATCTCATAACCTCTAAATACATGATGTAGTCCGTGACATGGATTCCCTCTCTACAGGTGTGTCTAAACTTGATGTTGTTACTATGATTTGACCTACACTTTCTTCTAATGTATTCGATGGATCAAGGGGGTTGGAAGAAGCCATGAAGGACTTAATGATGAATCTTGGGGTTAGTTTCCACCTTTTCAACTCGGAGATTTTTGAAGTGGATTAGGATTCAACACACTCTCAAAGACACTTTTGAAAGCATGGATAGAGAATACAAATTCATTCTCTAATGGGTATATCATGGATTGAAAAATATTTAAATTGACCAATTAGTCACCAAATTCCATTGATAAGATGAAATCATGGACATCAATTTTGGTTTTAGATGTCACGAGGAGTGGAATTACTAATATTAGAAAAGATTGACAAGAATTGTTCTCACCTTCCATGTGAAGGACATATAAGTCATCTAGGAAAATAAGATCATTGACTTGAACAAGGTCATCCTCAATTATTCACCCAAGACTAGTTATGTTAAGATTATCTAATTAGATTACAACACTCATTTGGTGCAAGGTACATAGACCAAGGTTGGAGAATATGGAATTGTGCCTCAAATTTATCAAGGCTCCTAGATCTATGAGTGTATCATTAATGTTTCAACAACTTATCTGGAATAAAACTATAAAGGTCTTGATATTTTTTCACTTTATGGATATATACTACTGGGTGGAGACATTTTCGAAGGTCATATGTTGCCTCTTATGGGTGATCAATAACATAAGAAACATGGAATACTTAGGGATTTTTTGTGGTATATAAGAGGGGAATGTTGACCTCATCACGTCTAAATATGTCAAACATTCCAGGATCATGTTCAAATGATATCATTGTATTAGAGAAGGCTTGAGGAAAAGGAATTGGGTTCCTTATAGGAATGGAAGGTGGTGATAGAGTGGCTTGAGGTTCCTTTTTGGGTTTATTTTTATTTTTATATTTGAGGTCAACATTCAACATTTCATTTTAAGATCCATCATGGGGTATGGAAATTTGTTTTTCAGATCTAAGTTAAATTTCACTTACATTACCCATGGGGTTGGGAAATGGTTTAATTGGGAGTTTGGAATATTTGGATGGTTACTGCTAGCTTAGGTGGGATGAATGTTGACCAATTTGAGTTTCAATGTTTTTGATTCTAGAACAGGTGAAAGAGGAAATATCTTCTATAGCGTTTTCCCATGGTTTCATGGAAGAAGAGGCATGGCCTGCATTGGGATTACCTTGTGTTTGGATCTTAGGAATAGTGATTATATTGGTTTGGTAATTGGTAATGCTCATTAGGATAGTGGAATATAGGGGGAGAAAGAGGAGGATTGATCCTTTGAGGTTGAGGAACAAAAGGATAAGGTTGATGGAAGTTTCCACCACCTTGGCCATATTGGAATTGGTTTGGATTTTGATGGGGGAACTGAGGGGCATGTGAAATTGGATTTCCATATCTCAAACTAGGGTTATAGGTAGAAGAGAAGGGCTTAGAGTGGAGTTGGATGAAGTTTCTAACAGACTTGATTATTGGGGGTTGGTGTTATATTGAGAATATGCTGCACTGAGCCCTATTGATCGGGAAGAATCAGATGGATCCTCTTGAAGTTGTGGACATGGGTCTATTGAATGAGATAGGGAGCTAAAGATTCCATAGTTTTTGATAGGTCCAGCGGACATATATTGTGTAGAATAAGAGGTTTGGGCTTCGGTAGCCACAACTAGTTGTCTCACAAGACCCGTAAGTTCACTCATCCACTCGATCATCTTGTATGACTCTATCAATTGACTATATTGGGCTTTTTTGACATGATAATGGGCTTCAGTATTGAATTTTTGTGTGTTTGTATCCATTTTTCGTATAAGATATCATGAAATTGTAGGAGTTTTATCAACAATAGAACCACCACTTGCGACATCAATGAGAGTTCTCTCCATAACAAATAACCACTCATTGAAGTATTGGATAAAGAGTTTTTCAGGGATTAAATGGTGTAGGAAGGTTGGAATACGTTTTCGGAACCTCTCCAAGTATTCATGGAGTGACTCATTTTGTAATTTTCAAATACCACTTATTTCCTTTCGGATAGAAGCTGTATGATAAACAGGAGGGAATTTTTCTAAGAAAAGTCTCTTCATGTCATTCCATATGGTTATGGAAGCAGGAGGGAGGTAGTAAATCCATGACTTGGAAGTGCTGGCTAGAGAGAAAAATAATTCTCTAAGTTTGATTTTTTCCTCATAAACACCTTGAGTAATCATGGTTGAGCACACCACTTGAAACTCTTTAAGATGAAGATGTGGATCCTCACCAGTTAGCCTATGGAAATGAGGAAAAAGATGAATCAAACCCGAATTGAGTTTGATGTTAGATCGGTGGTTGCATATTGAATAAAAAGTGGTTGATAGCTCATATTAGTGGTAGAATGTTCTTTAAGTGTTTGTTCCCTAGGATTATCCATATCTAATTCAATTGGTTGTACAAGGACTGCTTCTTGAATGATTTGATTATCTCTTATGTTCCTCCTAATTTGGAGAAGAGTTAGATCTATTTTAGGTTCAAACAAATTTGAGGTATTTTTCGGTAGGCAACATGGAATTCAGATAGATTTTGGAATGGATGAAGAAGGAAGGTTTTCCTTTTTGTGTTTTCCATTTATGATTTTTATTAGAAGGCGGTTATTTCATTGTGTTTTTTTTTCAATTTTTATTTTAAATTTTGTTATTTTTAGAATAAACAAAAACCACTGAAAACTAAATGAACTATCCCTAGAAACAATGCCATTTGAAGCATGGAAGATTGTATCCTATAGAATGTTCAAGGTTCCGATCCTCTGTTAATGTGTATAGTAGCAATCAGGTCGAATCTTCAGCAATGATACTTCTTAATTGTCGATAGTTTTGAGTTGATTTCATTTTGATTGGGGGGTTTGTTTGAAATGATTAAATGAAGTTATTAATGGTTGGTAATTGATTTATAAATTTGATAATTAATGGTGTGACTTCATTATTAGTGAGTTAAGCTTGTGATATTCTTGATCTTTTCTTTATATTGCATTAAACTAACACCGACTTCACAAGATGACATTGACTGGAATTCATAAGGGTTAAGACTTTAATAAAATCTTTAAATTAACTTAGTATATTAATATCAATCAGTATATATTAATGGTAGATTTTTATGGTTCTAATAAACCATGGAAACCACACTTTAAACAAAACAAGTCATCAATCAATGATATGTTAAGTCCAATATACACAATGTTAATTTGAAGAATATTAATCGAGAAAATACTCTTAATCACTTAACAGCCCTAATTATAAATCTCCCTAGTGGAATATTTTCTCATAAATTAATATTATTAGTAATATTATTTATTATGTTATTGAGGATTAATAAATAATAGATGAAAAATAAAGGGATAAGAAAAGTGTTGTGCATCAAACACACATAGAAACCATAAGGATAATTCAATACGAACTTTTGATTGAATGAGAAAGAAAAAAAGAGAAGGGTATTCAATTGTATTTAAACAATTTTAAGACCATTAATATTATTTAGTAGAAGGTGGATGATAATAATAGATGATTATAAAGAAACATGTATTGAAATTCAATTGGATAGAAAACAAACTTATACAATTAAAAATAAGAAGAACTAAAAAGAACATGAAAACAAAGAGAGGAGTAATGGTATATCAAGTGAAAACATGAGTTTTTAATGTCCTACCAAGTCATTGGAAAGGATTTGGTCATTAAAATGTATTCTCTTCTCTTCTGAAATTCCAACCTTTTGTAAAGATAGAAGGGAGATGTATTTATAGCCCAAGGATTTGGTCTGTTTGTATTCCAAATCTGCCCCTCCACTTTCATCACCAATTTGATAAATTAGACAGAGGAATATGGAGAAATATACTTCTTAAATGCTGTAGTTATTAATTCTTACATTATAATCATAACATTTTGTGGAATTTTGATATATGTATCCAATGATATAGAAGTTTTTATAAAAAAATTTAAACTGTCCATTTCTATCAAAGATTTTTTATGGCCGAAATGTGAATGCGTTTTTGAATAGGAATATGTCCTAAAATCCAAATGGTTTATTAAAAAAATTCTACTACCTATATCCCCTCTTTCACACTGGAATGTCTTCTCTCTAATAGAAATCTCTATCATGATAAATTTCAATATTTGTTTTCTTATTTTAATTCTCGGATAGAATGGTGGGATGGATTTAAATGCATCTTTTGTGACCATTGGTTGTGGAGTTGGGCCTTAAAATTTCTATCCAAGATGAATTGAATTATTCCATGACCATTGGAGTATAATTAAAGGATTTATAATTATGGAGTGATCCCAGTAATTCGATCTTCAAGGATGGTCATGTTTTTTCACAGATTTTGTTGGCCTTCTTGGGTGGTCTATATGACCCTTCAAATGGTAGAATTGGACAATGATTCATGGTTATAAAATATTGGACACTAAACTAGAAAACCTAAAAATAAGAACCATGCAATTTAGATAATCAAGGTGATATTTATAATTAAAATAGTAAACTAACTTAATTGGACTGCTCCAAATAATGCTCCAAAATTATATTTAGTATTAAAAAATGAGTATTTCACACCAATTATGCACTTTTACATGAAATTTATTAGAGTGAGTATACAAAACAGTTATGAATAAATGAATAATAGTAGGAAACAGATGAGTGAAAGAGGGAGTTGTGTGAAATTTTTGATTCAAGATCAATATTTCACTCAAAGTATAGTTCCATGAAAAACATAAAAGGCTGATCAAGTGACTAGTCAAGTACAATACAAGGGGGTACCTATAAAATATAGGAACATCCCAAAAATATTTGTATAACACGTAAATAAATTCCTCCACTAAATGAAAATTTTCATTCCCCCATAGAAATGAGCCACTCTCTTCAGAATCTTGGTCGATGTCTAGCCATTCGGCCCCCTGTCAGCTCATATTCTAGGGGGATTTTTTTTGTCCGAAACTCTCATTTTGGACCTCAAACGTCCTGTTTTTTAATAACTAAAGGAATTAACCTCCACAAAAAACATTATTATTCTGATGAATGGGTTGCATTCGAGATTCACTGGGTTCATGAAATGGTATAATTCCACTTAAAACAAAATTTAGTTCTAAAGGAGATGAGAAGTTTTACAAAGGCCCCTCAATCAATGTTTGCTCTTCACTCCCATGTATGTATGAAAGGCATGTTGCACACAAGAAATTTTCAATGTATGAAACCCCAGCATGCAACCATCATATTTCATGCCAAATGAGATGTTAATCTAGAATTGTTGTGTGGGCAAGACGAAGTATAAAAGATCATAGGATGCATGAAACTCTATTTCCCACCCAAGGAGTTGCAATCCCTAAACTGAGAAATTAAGCTATAAATAGATGCTCACCCCCACCATTAAATATGAAATTAGAAAGGAAAAGTGATAATCTTCTATGCTTAAATCCATTTCTTCCATGATAGTGAAGAACCCTCTAGATCACAGATCCTAAAAGGTATATAATTTTTGCTATATAACTCATATGGGAACAATCATGAATTGGCCTATGGTGGAGTAGTCTTCACAAAACTACTTCTAAGGCTGGATCGGTGCATAAATATGAAGCTTCCTTCACACCACCATGGTCTGTGCACAACTCAAAATCTTCTGTAAAACTATTCCACATGACTCCATAAATGTCCTTTAAGATAGATCCCCTAACTCACACAAATTTATTTTCACGCAACCTAATAAATTTTCACACAACAACTTCTTGGTACCCTTATGGGAGTTCTCTATGCTTATATTACATACATTACTTTAATAATTCCTCTTAATAATAGGTATCCTAATTCCCATTTCTCTAATGAATAGGGACCATAACATTGAGACTCCATATTTCCACCCCCATGATAATTCCAGCTTCATGTCCCACCCAAAGTGGCATGGGCTATGGTGACATAACCCCTATAAGTGAAATCATTAAGGGAAATAGTGCACCTATATGGATGGGAATTCCTTATGAATAATCTTACTCCCTCTATAACATGCCCCCTTGAAGAGTCACTCCATCCACATCTGAGATTCATGACATAAAATTGACTAGATCCATTCCCTAATCATATGATGTTAAACTATAAAACAATGTCCTCAACACATGACATACAATAGTGGCCTTACCATATGTGATGATCATAGGATACCCCATTTATGATTGGTATAGGATGACCCCCCAAATCATACCCTATGCAATAAATTAATGATTCCATGTGTATGAATCACATAGGATGCCATATCCTTACCCATCATGTGATTGAAATCCTCCTTGGCTAGAATCTATTCATATTCCCCCACAAAATTCCCCTATGATTGAAGCTCTTGTGAAGGGAATATTCTACCCATAATCCCAACACCATCCCTTGTCGACTCTCCTTCAGTGGTAGAATCATCCTTGCCATATGACATTAAACAACATGGATCACCCTATCACATGAACTTAAACTTTGGAATCAAACAACATGGATTTTGATCCCATTATCTTAAACAAGGTACTTACGATGCCTCCCAAAGGTTTAATCCCGACAACATTATTTCTTAGTTTGACATATTCCCTTATAGGGATGAACCTCCTAGATAAGGCTTAAGAGGGAATTCCATAGTGACCTGACCTGAGACAGCCCGGAGTTTGTGTCTTCTATCAATTACATTGGTGTAATTACACAAAATGAATCCCTGAGGGATTGATATATTAGTAGTCTTGGTAAAAAAGACACATAAATGAGTCTTGTATTACAAAATAATACACTAATTACAACATAATTTTCTTATTCTTTTTAAATAAATAACCTCTAGGATAACTCTAATTCATCTAGTAAATCCTTTCATATCTTTCATAAAATGCTTCTTATATTCCTATTGAATAAAACATAATAATGGTGAGATCAAATTCTTCGTAAAAAAATATAGCAGAAGAAAGAATGAATAAATGAGAATAATAATTATGACATGATGAATAACTGAACTCACATTTCATATGATCAGTAAACTGAGAAGCAAGTACATAAACAATATGGAATGGTAATAAAAGTAAAAAAATTCCATTAAAATAACTAGATAAATAAAAATAAATATGGAAGGGTTAGAAACTGAAACACATTCAAACTAATCCATGAACTGCAAAGGAAATGTATCGATGGATATGACGATGCAAAATGTAGCAACCCAAAGTTTTTCAATGGAAAATTAACTTCTTATAATTATGTCAAAAAATAAAATGAAAACCCAAAATAATGAACTACTAAGTGATAAGTGAATTTAAACATAATTTTTTCACCCCTATGTTTGGAATTTTGAAAATTCGACATACACGGTTTTGTTCTAGATGATTTTTGGAGTCTAATGAAACAAAAATAATTTTTAGTGAATAGCGACCTACCCTTACGAATAGTAACATACCCTTATGAATAGTAATATGACCCTTATGAATAGTAAATCATCTTACATAAGAGTAACATTACCTATGAATAATTAAATATAATTTAGACATCTTAGAAAGTGACAATTTGACCGTAGTAAACGTTTCGGTATTTTGTAAGTCATAAATAAATAATTATAATTATTTAATTAATTTAAAAGAATATTTATTACCCTAATATGTATTCTTAAATTATTTAATCAATGTCTTATAGTTTTTAGATAATTTTATAAGGCCCTACGTAATTTTTGAAAGCACTATAAATCAGTTTTAATCTTAAAAACTATTTTTTAAGTAAATTATGATTTTAATTAAATATTAAATTAATGATATTATAGAATTATTTTTCAAAAATGGAATTTATTTTTGGATTCTACACGTCGAAAATTGGTTGGGGTATATTTTTGGGATTTTTCTGAGATACTTGAATTTTTGATGAATAGTGAAATACAGTAATTTACAAAATAAGCTAAATAAGCTAATTATCGGGTCATGTGTGATGGTCTACTAATGTAGGCCCACTTGGTTCGGGATTAAAATATAAAATTACTATTTGTGGTCATTAAAGACTCAGTATTCCTTGTCTTATGGGGAAATAATAAACTACTCAATTTTATATTAAGGAAACCCCTCTCCCCTCCACTATAAAAGTCACCCTTCACACCCTCATTTCCTCACACCTCTCAAGCTCCAAGAATTCTCTAAACTCTGCCCAAAAACCTTCTCTAGCCCCTCCCCCACATACAAGAGCTACTGGTTTCCTCAAAAGTCCAATATTATGCCCTTAAGGAGGTTCTCAAGAGAAGGATTCAAGAAGTAATTTCCCTCCCTCATCTCCTTTAATTTCATTTCAAGTTCAAGTTCATTTCTTGATCTCTCCCCACCTATGTTCATCCAAATTGTATTATAACTCCATTATTATAAATATTATGTAATTTTATGATTCTAATGGTATCTTATATCATCCAACCCCCTTTCCCTCTTCCTTTTATTTTATTAAAGAGAATGTTGTTCGTGAGGTGTTAATTTATCATCTTCAAGAACGACATACTTTCTTCAACCATTTCTACCTTCAGATCTGGACATGAAACCATTTTTATGGTGGAACCATAATATTTTAAATGTATTATGTTATATTTAATTTTCTGTAAATAACCTATGGCCATATTACAAAATGATTAGTTAAAACAAGTTCGTTGTGATGCAAAAACTGCCCAAATTGACCCAAATAACCATCATTTAATTCTTATATAATGATTCATCCACATAGATCCAATTTGATTCATTATAAGATCATCCAAAATCCTGAAATATCATTAATAACATGTAATATTAGTTTTTATGTTTACCCATGTTCTACCCAAACTTCAATTTAAGAATACAAGTGAACCACTAAAGAAAACCCTAAAAACGAACATCCCCGAACAATGTTTTTAAAATCTATAAGTCATCCAAAGGAACATAATAAGACATAATGAAACCAGAATGGACCCTATTAATGTATAAAAGGTTATGGAATTTATAATTAATGAATATAATGTCATTATAGAATACATTAAAGAGATGGAGGAATTCGAGTACAAGGTAAGGGGAAATCTCGAACCCAATTTTCTTCCTTCGGGTTCTCCCTCTTTCACTCCATTTTGATATGTTTACTTATTAAAAGTCATTTTTTCATCATTATCTTTAATTTTCTGGGATATAAATGATTTTCACTGGTTTTTATTTCCATCAAAATGTTTTCCAAACGAACTCTTCTTTTAAGAACACCCCTTTTACTTCTCAATCAAGGTGGACGGTTCTTGTAACATGTATCTTATTCCCTATTTATTTTGGGATCCCAAAGCTTATGAATGTGTTATTATGAGATGAAACCCATTACATTCCATGGGTTCATTATGTTAATTTATGTTATATGTTCATTGTGGCAAGCATGATAAATGATAATTTTAAGATGTGACGGGTGTGCTTGGAATTATATAGCGCAATATGAATGTTTAAATGTGACGGGTGCGCCCAGAATTACACAGCGCTCCAATGCATTGGGTAAAGTGATGAATCTCATGAGTAAATATGAAATGATGTGTGAAAAAGATGATATCTTGATTCACAAGTATCTGTGGTAGTTAACCACTAAGACATGATGTTTCATTTTTTATGCATTGCCACATTTCAAGTCTTTTATTTATGCTCCTCTCATGTTCAAGATCTTTTTCCTATTTTATGATTATGCTCACCCCATGCTATATTGTTCTTATCTATCCTCTTACTGGGATTCTATCTCACCCCTTAAGATGTATATCCTTAGGTGGATACATGTACTAAGGAGAGGACAAGTTCCATTAAGAAGCTAGTGAAGAAGAAATTAAATATATGTTTATGGTTGATGTTGTATTTGTTATGTGTGGTCTTAGTTTTCCCAAGAAACTAAACCTTTGGATCATATATGTGTAATACTATTATATTGTTTATCTTTGAAATGATGTAATAGTAATGTACGAAAAGGCCGGGATGCTATAGTTGGTATCAGAGGGAGGTTTAGTTAATTTGGGAATTAGGATTAGTGAACCCTAAATAAAACCTACAACATGGGACTAAATACAAATATGCACACAAGAATATTTAATTAGGTATCCCATATGTTATGTTTTTGGAAATTTTTTTTAAAATTAATAAGTTATTCATGACTTGTTTACTTATGTTTTGTTCTAACCTTTTCTATTTGAGAAAATGGTGGGAACCAGGAGAAATCAGGCCAAAAACTCATGCGAGGGACAATGCAACAATTGAACGAATGATATCCCCAATGATTTGGGAGGTGGATTTCAAAAATTCATGGAAATTCTTACCCAATTATCTCAGGTTATGAACAATAACAATAATAATGGGGAACATCCTCCTTCCCCAAAGAGGGATCAAATGGCTATCGAATGTTTTATGCGGCAATGACCACCGACGTTTTGTGGATCTTCCGATCCAGTAGTTGTGGAACAGTGGGTCAAATTCATGGAGAAGATCATTTCTATGATTCACTATTCTGATACGGAGAAGGTTACTCTAGCCGTATATCGTCCAGATGGAGAAGTCGATCAATGGTGGGCTTTGATTAAGAACACCAAGCCAAGGGAGGAAATTGAAGAGATGGAATGGGAAGACTTTAAGATAATGTTTCTTAATATGTACTTCCCTCGAACTCTTCACACAAATATGGAGAGAGAATTTATAGAGCTCAAGCAAAAAGAAGGAGAGTCTAGCACATCCTATGAAGCGAATTTCACAATGCTTTCAAGGTACGCTTCGGGTTTTGTTATCAACAATGATAGAAAAATTGATAGACTATTTAGTGGATTAAAACCACACCTTTGAAAGTCTCTTGAAATTAAAGACTTCGGGAGTTATGAAGATGTTGTTCGGTGTTCTCTAAAAGTGGAGATGGAGTTTAGAAAATGGTCCCATGGCTATGGTGATAAGAAAAGAAATATGGAGTATCAAGCTGGTGGATCTAATGATAAAGGTGGGAAGAAAAAGCAATGACCCACATGCCAAAAATGTGGGAAGTTGGACAATGGGAACAACCTCAAAGGGACGGGGAAATGCTTCAAGTGTGGGAAAGAAGCACATAATGATCAAGAGTGTCTAAAAGACATGAAAAGGAAGTAGAATGTAACTGATGAAAGGAGAGAACCACCCATGGTTCAATGCTACAATTGTAGGGAGCTTGGGCACTATGCAAACCAGTGCACTAAACCTTGAGCTCTCAAGGGTAATCAGCGTCAACAGCCACCAAATCCAAGGGATAAGGGAAGGATTATTCCATCAGTAGTGCGGAGGTGGAGCATGATAACGAAGTCGTACAAGGTACACTTCCTATTCACTCAAGAATGGAAAATGTATTATTTGATTCTGGTTCTACGCATTCCTTTATATCTTTCAAGTTTGCTAAAACTATAGAATCGAAGCCCCAAAACCTTGAAGTAGAGATATCTGTAAAAAAACAAGTGGTGCAATCATTGAAACCCAAGTGTTTGACTCTTCTCCTGTTGTCATATGTGGGAAGATTATTCTGGAAAATCTTGTAATACTTCCCTTGGTGGAATTCGACGCTATAATGGGAATGGACAGACTCTCATTATATAGAGGGCATATTAAATATAGGGAAAAGGAAATATCTTTTCATATTCCGAACCATCCCATGCTCCTCTACAAATTCAAGGAAGATCATGAATCTCCTTTGAAAAATCCTTAAATGGTGTGGGTGTTGATTCCCTACGAAGAAGCATACCTCTCCCAAATGGTTGAGTCAAAGGAAAGTCCCAAACTCGAGGAAATTCCCATCGTGAGGGAATATAGCGATATATTTCATGAAGATTTGCCTGGAAGTCCCCCAGATCATGATGTAGAGTTCTCAATTGAACTCATACCCGGAGCTACTCATATATCAAAGTAAACCTATAGGATGGCTCCTATCGAACTGGTGGAGTTAAAGAAGTAGCTTCAAGAGCATCTGGACAAAGGGTTCATATGTCCTAGTGCATCACCTTGGGGTGCGCTAGTGCTCTTGGTGAAGACGAAGGATGGAACAATGCGGCTGTGTATCGATTATCAAGAAATCAACAAGATCATCATAAGGAACAAGTATCCTCCCCCAAGGATTGATGACTTGTTAGACTAGTTATGAGGATCTCAATACTTCTCAAAGGTGGATCTTCATTCTTGATATCATCGGGTAAAGGTGAAGAAGGAAGATATTCAGAAGACTGCCTTTTTCACAAGGTATGGGCACTATGAGTTTGTGGTGATGCCCTTTGGACTTACTAATGCCCGTAAAATCTTCATGGATTTTATGAATAAAGTATTTAGACATTACCTTGACAAATTTTTGGTAGTGTTTATCGACGATATTCTCATCTACTCCAAGGGAAAGGAGGAACATGATGAACATCTAAGACTTGTGTTGGCGACATTGAGAAAGGAGAAGTTGTACGCCATGTTCAGCAAGTGTGACTTTTGGATGAATCAGGTCATGTTCCTGGGACATGTGATTACAAGTGAAGGAATTTTTGTGGATCCTTCAAAGACAAAGGCAGTTGAGGAATGACCCAGTCCCTCTAGTGTCACAAAAATCCATAGTTTTCTTGGATTAGCTGGGTACTACCAACGTTTTGTGAGAAACTTCTCATGATTGTCAAGCCTGCTAACTATGTTAACAAGGAAAGGGGTAAAGTATGTCTGGATGGAAGAATGTGAGAGAAACTTCATGGAGCTAAAGATAAGGCTGATCACATTACCTGTACTCACACTACCGAAAAGTGGATAACGTTTTGTGATATATATTGATTCTTCAAAGAAAGGCTTGGGTTGTGTACTCATGAAAAATGATAATGTGATAGCCTATGCCTCACGACAGTTGAAGATCCATGAGCAGAACTACCTGATACATGATCTAGAGATGGCGGCCGAGATTTTTTCCTTGAAAATATGGTGGCACTACCTTTATGGTGAGAAGTGTGATATATAAACCGAACAGAAGAGCCTAAAGTATATATTCACACTAAAGGGAGATCAACATGCATCAAAGGATATGGTTAGAGCTAATCATGAATTACGATTTCTCTATTCACTATCATCTTGGAAAGCCGAACAAGGTAGCTGATGCTCTAAGAAGAACAAAACGTGCTACTCTATCCATGTTACGGATTGAGAAAGACCCTATCTTCATGGATATTCAAAGGATGGATTTGGAAGTCATAATAGAAGGGGATACATCCTACCTTTCACAAAAGATTGCACAACCATCCATCCAGGAGAAGATTAAGGAAGCACAAAGGGACGATGTGGAGATACAAAAGAGGGTGAATGAAGTAATGGAAGGGAAGCTGCTAGAGTTCCATATCGACGATAAAGGTGTGATTCGGTTTGGAATGTAGCTTTGTCTGCCTTATAACCTGGGATAAAGAAGGTGCTATTGGATAATGCACATAGCTCAAATTTCTCTGTCCATCCTGGGAGTACCAAGATGTATCGTGATCTCCGAAAACACTTCTGGTGGGATAACATGAAGAAAGAGATTGTAGAATATATATCAAGGTGCTTGGTATGTCAGCATGTTAAAGCTGAGCAACAAAAGTCCAAAGGTATGATGCAGCCATTGCTTATACCCATGTGGAAATGGGAAAATGTTACTATGGAATTTTTCATGGGTCTCCCGAAGAATTCAAAGGTAAATAATGCAATATGGGTTGTGGTTGACCGACTCACCAAGACTTCCCATTTTATCACTATTTGGTAAGACCCCTCGCTTGAAAAACTGGAAAAGATATATGTGAAGGAAGTTGTGAGATTGCACTATGTTCCACTCTCAATTGTCTCTGACCATGATCCAAGGTTCACATCTAAGTTCTAGAGGATCCTTCAACATGATTTGTGTACTGAATTAAATTTCAGCATGACCTATCACCCCCAAACTGATGGATAGTCTGAAAGAACTATTCAGACACATGAAGATATGATAAGAGTCTGCTCTCTTGAATTCAAAGGTTGTTGGGATCAGCATCTCCCATTTGTGGAGTTCTCATACAACATAGCTTCCACTCTAGTATTCAGATGGCGCTATATGAAACTCTGTATGGAAAGCGATGTAGAACTCCAACCTGTTGGGATGAAGTTGGAGAAAGAAAGCTACTTGGGCCCGATCTTGTTCAAGAGATGACAGAGAAGGTTCAAGTTATCCAAAAACACATCAATGCTGCTCAGAGTCAGATAAAGAGCTATGTTGACAACCGTAAAAGGGACTTGGAGTTCGACGTTGTAGATAAAGTCTTCCTTCGAATATCTCCATGGAAGAGAGTCATGCAATTTGGGATGAAAGGGAAGCTAAGACCAAGGTATATTGGCCCCTTTGAGATCTTTGACTGCATGAGAGCCGTGGCCTATTGTCTTGCACTTCCCCTGAATATGGCTCAAGTGCATGATGTGTTCAATGTATCACTACTGAGGTAGTACATACTAGACCTCTCACATGTACGAAACTTAGAGGTGGTGCAGCTGGAAGATGATCTCTCCTATGAGGATCATCCAGTAATGATTCTAGACTGAAGTGATAAGGTTCTATGCATCAAGACAACCCATCTTGTCAATGTTTTGTGGTGGAAACATAAGTTTGAGGAACAAACCTGGGAACCCGAAGAGGCAATGAAAGAGAAGTGCCGTCATCTTTTGGTGTAAAGTGAAATTTTGGGGGCAAAATTTCTTAAGGGGGAAGAATGTAACGACCCAATGTTTTTCAATGGAAAATTCCCTTCTTATATTTAGGTCATAAAATAACATGAAAACACAAAATAATGAACTACCAAGTGACAAGTGACCTTTAAACATAATTTTGTCACCCCTATGTTTGGAATTTTGAAAATCTGACATACACGATTGTGTTCAAGTTGATTTTTGGAGTCTAATGAAACAAAAATAATTTTTAGTGAATAGTGACCTACCCTAATGAATAGTAACATACCCTTATGAATAGCAATCTGACCCTTATGAATAGTAAATCATTTAACATAAGAGTAACATTACCTATGAATAATTAAATAAAATTTAGACATCTTAGAAAGTGACAATTTGACCTTCGTAAACGTTTCGGTATTTTGTAAGTCATAAATAATTAATTATAATTAATTAATTAATTTTAAAAAATATTTTTTACCCTAAAATATATTCATAAATTATTTAATCAATGTCTTATAGTTTTTATATAATTTTATAAGGCCCTACGTAATTTTTGAAAGCACTATAAATCAGTTTTAATCTTAAAAACTGTTTTTTAAGTAAATTATAAATTTAATTAAATATTAAATTAATAATATTTAGAAAAATATTTTTGAAAAATGGACTTCATTTTTGTATTCTACATCTTGAAAATTGGTTGGGGTAATTTTTTGGGATTTTTCTGAGATACTTGAATTTTTGATGAATAGTGAAATACAGTAATTTACAAAATAAGCTAAATAAGTTAATTATAGGGTCATGTGTGATGTTATTCTGATGTAAGCCCACATGGTTCGAGATTAAATAATAAAATTAATTTTCTTGGTCATTCAAGACTCACTATTCCTTGTCTTGTGGGGAAATAATAAACTAATCAATTTTATATTAACGAAACCCGTCTCCCCTCCACTATAAAAGCCACCCTTCACACCCTCATTTCCACACACCTCTCAAGCTCCATGATTTCTCTAAACTCTGCCCAAACACCTTCCCTAGACCCTCCCCCACGTCCAAGAACTTCGGGTCTCATAAAAAAACCAAGCTTAGGCCCTTAAGGAGGTTCTCAAGAGAAGGATTCAAGAGGTAATTTCCCCCCTCTTCTCCTTTAATTTCCTTTCAAGTTCAAGTTCATTTCTTGATATCTCCCCACCTATCCTCATCCAAATTGTATTATAACTCCAGTATTATACATATTATGCTAATTTATGATTATAATGGTATCTTATATCATCCAACCCCATTTCCCTCTTTCTTTTATTTTATTAAAGAGAACATTGTACGTGAGGTGTTAATTTATCACCTTCAAGAACGACATACTTTCTTATTCCATTTCTACATTCAGATCTGGTCATGAAACCATTTTTATGGTGGAACCAGAAGATGTTATATGTATTATGTTCTATTTAAAATTCTTTAAATAACATATGTCTATATTACTAAGTGATAAGTTAAAACAAGTTTGTTGTGTTCCAAAAACAGCCCAAATTGACCCGAATAACCATCATTTAATTCTTATCTAATGAATTATCCACATGGATCTAATTTGATTCATTATTAGATAATCCAAGATTTTGAAATAACATTAATAACATTTAATATCAGTTCTGGATGTTTACCCATGTTCTACCCAAACTTCAATTTAAGAATACAAGTGAACCACTCAAGAAAACCAAAAAAACGAATATCCCTGAGCAATGTTTTTAAACTCTATAAGTCATACAAAGGAACACAATAAGATATAATGAAAACAGAATGAAACCTATTAATTTATATAAGGTTATGGAATTTCTAATTAATTAAAATAATGTCATTATACAGGACATTAAAGAGAAGGAGTCATTCGAGTACAAGGTAAGGGGAAATCTCGAGCCCAATTTTCTTCCTTCGGGTTCTCCCTCTTTCACTCCATTTTGATATGTTTACATCTTAAAATTAATTTTTTCATCATTATATTTATGTTTCTTGGATATAAATGTTTATCACTGGTTTTTATATCCATCAAAATGTTTTCCAAAATAATTCTTCTTTTAAGAACACCCCTTTTACTTCTCACTTAAGGTGGACGGTTCTTGTAACATGTATGTTATTCCCTCTTTCTTTTGGGAACCCCAAGCTTATGAATGTGTTATTATGAGATGAAACCCATTACTTTTAATGGGTTAATTATGTTAATTTATGTTATATGTTCATTGTGGAAAGCATGATAAATGATAATGTTATGATGTGACGAGTGTGCCCGGAATTATATAGCGCAATATGAATGTTTAAATGTGACGGGTGCACCCAGAATTATACAGTGCCACAATGCATTGGGTAAAGTGATGAATATAATGAGTAAATATGAAATTATGTGTGAACATGATGCTATATTGATTCAGAAGTATGTGTGGTAGTTAACCACTAAGACATGATGTTTCATTTTTATGCATTGCCACATTTCAAGTCTTTCATTTATGCTCCTCTCATGTTCATGATCTTATTCCTATGTTATTATTATGCTAACCCCATGCTATATTATTCTTATCTACCCTCTTAATGGGCTTCTTGATCACCCCTTTTGATGTATATCCTCAGGTGGCTACATTTACTAAGGAGAGGAAAAGTGCCACTATGAATCTAGTGAAGAAGAAATTAAATAATGTTTATGGTTGATGTTGTATTTTTTATTTGTGGTCCTAGTTTTCCTAAGACACTAAACCCTTGGATCCTCTATGTGTAATATTATTATGTTTTTTATCTTCGAAATGATGTAATAGTAATGTAAGAAAAGGCCGGGTCACTATACAAATTCTCATAGATGAATAATAACTGAAACTAAATGAGGTAAATGCTTAATTATTGGACATCATATTTCCCAGTAACATGATACCATTATCATCAAGAGATAGTTTAAACTTTCTAATTTGTGAAACTAATTCATCCCATGGGACTACTGATGCATCAAAGGGATTTCATTAACCACTCCTCAACCCATAGAGATTGAATTAACTAGTTCCCAACCCATATAGTGTATGTACAACGAATTTAAATGAACAAAGTTCCATATAAAATATCCTTATTGAATAAATTATATGAGTTTACCAATATGTCCCAAAATAATTAAATAACATTCAATGCAAACACTGTATGAAAAATGTTATATGGTTTTGGAAATAATAATATCGATTATAGGAGAATAGATTTATTCAAGTAAATTTCTAATGATAAATTATAACAATAAAGTGATTGTTTTAATATAAAGATAGAAATCACAAAAGGAAGTGAGATTGCAATGACAATAATAAAGAACAATCTTGATAAAAATAATCTTTAAACATTCTAAAGTGTCTCATACCACTTTGAAACATTTGAATGAAAATCTATAGAAAGGTATGAGGTAAAATTAAACATATAGTATCATGATAATAAGGGGTTCATGATATAACTTGATAAAGGTAATATATAAAACATATAAAATTTTATATGGTGCATAAAAACAAGTTAGTCACAATGGAATGTAATTTTGCGATGAAATTCCCATACTACATGAGTATATTTTGAATCATGGGATCATCGAAAGATTAAAAATCAATTAAAATATTTAATATGATGAAATAAATGGAAATCATGATATAATGTATCAAAATTGGTAGTGGGTATACAAAAAATAATAATTTAGTGGTGAATATCACATTTATCTCATAGGAGTGAAAAGTGAGATGAAAATCCCTTAACAATGTAGTAACAAATGAATGGAAATCCCAAAGGCAATAGTAATTAAATAAAATTACATTAATATAATATAATTAATGATATTATATTTAAATTTGGTATTATATACAACATACATATGAAATTAGGTTCACAATAATAAAGTATGCCTCACAAAAAGAAATGTGAGATAAGAATCCCTTACCTGGTGTTTCCTTTTAGGTGACCATCCCTTAATATCCTGTATAATAAATGTATGTTAATTTTAAACATTATTTAGAAAATTTTTCATCTCAATCATTACTTTTATTTAACTTCTTACTATATTTTATACAACTACACAAACAATTAATTTTATGCAGAGTGTTTTGACCAAATTTGGTTTATGTGTCAGAAATAACTTTGGTAGATCAACTATGGTCAAAGGGGTCATTATATAATATCTTGATAATAATTATCATGGAATAATTATCATAATTAAACATAAAATATACCTTTAAGATCAATTATGACATAATTTTATGAAAAATGAATCAACATTATGATCATGGAGATAGTAGGCTATACCTATGCATGAGTAATGGTCTCATTTTTCAATGATCATTATGGAAAGAAGGTAAGTAAAACCATATATTTCAATAATTTTAATTATATCATAAATAAAAAATTATTTAATAATATATACTTATTTTATAATTATTGGGATGTAAAAGGAATCACATCTTGTCAATGAGGTGGTAGTCCACACGTCCACAAATGGTGTTATCACTTTTTAAGTGTGTGAAAGTGTAATAAAGAAAATGATATATATTTATATAATATATTTATAGAAATGTAATTTTTTCAGGAATATAATATATATATGTATTTTATTCTAAATATTTTTAATTAAAACCATCATTTATACATCCCATGTGTAGTGTGAATGAATAACATTGTCTTGAGGGGGCAGTTGTCCAAACTTCCTCAAACAATGTTATCATATTAATAAAAAATGGAAAATATTAAAGGTATGTGCTGTAAAAAGAATACAAAAGTATCAATACAAAATAAATATCATATATAGAAGTACATTCCATCATAATTTCCTCCATGGTTGGTGGTAAGGTAAAAATGAACAATCATTGTTTGGTGAGGCAGTAGTTCACCGTACACAGAAACAACATGTTTGTTACCCATTAGATGGAAGCATGTGTACGTGTAGGTAAAAACATTTAAATGAAAACAAAATAGTGTGTTTACTATAATGGTTTTGTTACATAATAATGGAAAAAAATATATTAGTTGTAGTAATATGGAAATAAAATTAAAATTTTTGAGAGAATATGTTACCTCTTAATAAGCTAACTGCTTTTGGTTTGTACCAAAAGGATTCCTTAGAAGGTTTTTTCCAAAAGAGATGAATCAAGGTATAGGGGTGGGAATTTGGGAAGCTATATGGGTAGATATTTTCCAAACCTATGTGGTTTGAGAGGTGTGGGGAATTCAGAGAGGTGGTGGACTTTTATAAGGAAAGAAAAGAAAAAACATGGAATTTTTGGAAATAAGTTTGTTGTACACATGTTATTACTTAAAAAAATTCATACCAAACCGACAAAAATCAAGAATTTAATTTTAATGAAAATCCTATGGAATCCTATTGGTTTTGGAAAAGAGGATTGGTCATTTGTTTACAGAAGTTAAAGGTTTAGTCCTTTTCAATGCTTAATTTTACATTAATAATGATAATTAATTTTTAATTACTTCCACTAATATTTTGGGACCAAAAATGTGGTCTTATTAAAAATAAAAAATTATTATTTTTAAAAATATGGAATCCATTATTTTAAATTACAATCATAGAAGTGTAGAAATATATATTTGAAATTAATCATGTAGATGAGCTGACAATGCATGTTTTTAAGGTAAAAATGACCAAAAGATTTCTAGGTTTTAATAGTCTATTTCAATGTGAAATAGATTATAATAAACAAAATTTAATTAATTTATAAAAATATTGTCTTGTTTAACTTTAAAAATAATTAAAATTATAATTTAACTGAATAAATAAATTAGATGAAAAAGCAGTTCTGAACTAAAATACAGTATTTTTAACTATTCATTAAAAAATAAAATATTTGAGACATATATAAACAACTAACCCTAACCTAATTATTAATTTCATATTTAAAATATAAATTTTCTTTTTACATATTAAATAAATTAATTTGTAAGAAATGATATTTAAAATGGGTTCTCCATTAAAAGGTTCAAAAAATTCTGTTATTAAAATATAGGTTTTTATATATAAAAGAGAGTTTGTTCTTATATAACAAATATTAACCCTAATGTATTAAGATAAAAAATATTTTATTGAATATATAATATATATGTATTAAATTAAAACTATTCACTAATTATAATTAATTATTTTTATTTATAAATACACCTTTTTAATATAATAATATTTCTTTTTATATCTAATTTGTTCTTATTTTTGTTTCTCGTTAATTGGTAACCAATGAATTAATTTTATATTTATATTAACCATAAATATTCATAAGTTAGTTAATACTATTAATTATTTCTATCATAATGGATAGTTTATATCATATTATATAAAATAATAATATTTTAATAAGACATTGTTATTTGGTGAAACTCAGTCTTTCATGTAACACAAGGTATCAAGGAAGGTTGCTTTTGGATGTAACGCAGGATATTGAGGAATGTCGGTCTTGCGTGTAATGTAAGAATAATTGGTGTTTCATGCATTTAAATATATAGAATATATTTTAAATAATAAATATATTATAATTTATTTAGATATTATATTATCTTGCCTGATTAGTGTCACGTGTCATACACACTATCGAATATAAGGTTCTTACTTTAGATTTTTGGGGTGTCACACATCTTTTTCCAAAATCAAGGTGTGAAAAATTCCCTCAAATGGATGCACCTCCTATATCTGACTCAATATTGAACAATGATCAACAATATAGTTGTGACATCTTCCCTCTTTGGGACACCCCTCCTAGATCTTCTTCAATATGGAGTTATCATCTAAAATACTAGGCTGATATATTCTTATATGGTGATACACATCCTAGATCTTCCTCAACAGGGTGTTATGATCCATAACATAGTGTTAAATAATACCTACTAGGGATGAAACTCTTGAATATGCCTCAATAGGTAATTCTAATCCACAATCTAGGTATGATGTCTTTCCTCAGAGGGAAACACTACCCGGGTCCAACTCAAGAGGGAGTTATGATTAACAATCCATTCATGCCATCTCCCACAAAGGGAACACACCTCCTGGATATTCTTTTGGAGGGTATTATGATAAAAAATATATATGTGAAATCTTCCCTCCTAGGGACACACCTCCCATATCCATTTCAAGAGATAATTTTGATCCCCAATCCTGGTGTGACGTCTTCCCTCACTAGGATACACCTCTTGGATCTTCCACAAGTGGGAATTATGATCCACAATCAAGGTGTTACATCTTCTCTCGTATGGATTCACCTCTTAGATCCACCTAAATATGTCAGTATGATCCACAATCTTGGTGTGTCATCTTCTCTATTAGGCATGCAACTCCCTTATCCACCTCAAGTGGGCGTAATGATCGACAATCTCGGTGTAACATATTCCCTCCAAGGGGAGAACCTCCCAGATAGTCCAAAAGAGGGAATTTTGATCCAAAATCTAGGTGTGACATCTTTCCCCAAGGTATTGACCTCCAATATTCACCTCAAGAGGGATTTATGATCCAAAATCTTAGTTTTACATTTTCCCTCTTAGGGAATCACCTCCAAGATCTACCTCAAGAGGGAATTCTTATGCACAATCAAGGTGTGTAATCTTCTATATTAGGGACACACCTCTTATATCGACCTCAATAAGGAATTATAATCCACAACTGTGGTGTGAAATCTTCCCTCTTAGGGACTCACCTATCAGATCTTCCATTATAGGGAATTTTGATCCCTAACATAGGTCTGACATCATCCCTCATAGGGACACATCTCCTGGATCTACCTCAAGATGGTGTTTTCATCCACAACCCAAGTGTAGCATCTTCCCACCTAGGGAAACACCTCCTTGATCATCCATAAGAGGGTTTTCTATCTTACCACCCAATACCTATAAGAAATTAAACCCACAACCATTCTGTCTCTACAAGACATTAAACTCATGCATCGATCCATCTTAATAGGGAGTTCTGATCAATATCCATAGGATGTATAACTTGTGACAAAGTCCAAAATACTGACCCCATTTAATAAATATGTGTTATCTAAGGAAAATAAATACATGGATCACTTACACCCAAAACATCAATTACCTCATATACAAAAAATGATACCCTAGTTTCTACACCTAAGATGCCTCATATGAGATTCCCTCTAAAATAGAAATATCCCTAGGTTCTAAATATACACAATGTGTAGACATTCTCAGAGATGCTAAATGTGACTAATATGTTAACTGAAGGTTACTGACCTAGAAATATAGAACTGGCATAATTAATTGGGGTACACATGGAGAAGGAATCGAGAATGAGTTCCACGAACAAGACATAATCTACGGGGGAGGATCATACTTGGAAATGAGCTCTAAGGAGGAATCCATCGAAGGAGGAAACAAAATCTCATCATCCTGTTGTGAGAAAGGTATAGCCATCACTGATGAATGTGATGAAAAATTCCCACCTTTGTAAAGTGGGAATACAGTGAAAAGGGATCCACACACATGACTCCCTTGCGCCCCAAAAAATCCTAGAAAAAATATATAGTGGGATATCATTAAAGGAGTTTCTAATGAAGTGATCCCCATTCCTAAAATGTGAACAGGGAAACCCATGAAATCCCATCCATAAAACAACCACATACCACTATTAATGAGGGATGAGTCAAATAGACTCTGTTTTCCTATACATGAGTCATATCTATATAAAAATTTCTTTTACTTGAGAAAAATATTTTTAGGAACAGATCTAGAATATTGATGTCCATCAATATGAATCTACATGTATGAAAGGTCTTCCCATAATCTAAATTCCCCCAACTAGTTGAAAATGTCCCTATGTATATCTCACACAATTTCATGTCAGTTTACATATCCTTGAAACTTGACATTAACCTATAAACAAAAATACCTTACTACATGAAATTAATCTATAAGAAAAACACCCTTTCTGAATGATGATAAACTATTATGAAAATTTACTTACAACATAATGTTAAATTTTAATGAAAACGTACTTTTAAAATGATGTTAAACTACATGACAGATATATCCCCACTACATGATGTTAAAATATGAAAACCATCACCGAACATAATTCCTTATCAATGGACCAAAAGAGACTAACCTTGGTTAACTAGAGTATGGAGTGATTTTATAATATTTTAAGCACCTTGAGCCATGAACCACACTTCATGCCTTGAGCTCATCAATTTTTCACAAACCTTTCATGGACCTAGAAAGTAGAGGATATCTCTCTATTTTACCACACTATATGTGGATCAGCAAAGGGGATTTAAACTACCAACTAGAGGTATCATAGACTAATAGGAAGGTATTTCTGATCATTGTGAGCCTTAACATCACCATGGTGGAAGTTAGCACCTTAGTGTGTTTTGGGTCACCCCCACCTGATTGTCCCATAACACTACTTATTACCCAAGAACCACAAGTCCTGATTTACAACATTTTCATCTCCTTCAAAACAATGATGCTGGATTACTCTTATCCCTTGGTATCATAATTAGTAAATTTCAAAACATTTTCCTCATAACAATTCCATGTGCACGTTGACATAAAACTACATGAAAATCGGTTAAATATGTACGACCTTAATCTCTAGCATCTGATAGTCTAAAAAAGACCATAAACTACTAATGAAAGTAACATAGAACTTTTCAGGTTGAAAACATGAAAAAAGAGGCTAGAGAAAAATTCAAGTCTCCACTCACTAAATTGTTCATCTCTATAGTTTAATAAAATAATAATGTAAAAAAGAATTCATAAATATCATAAGGCCTACATTGTAGCCCTAGTAAGAGACAATCCAATATTAGTGGACCCCATGGTGCATGAAAAAGTTAGAGTAATGATTTGTAACCTATCCTCACAATGATAAGATCATCACTAGGTAGTGACTAAACAATTAGGCTGTCTAAACCCTTCTAGAATATTGTATTTTCTGTAGACCGCCTTCATGTATTTTAAGTAGGAGCTATAATTACTAGTTTCTCAAGTTTATATCCTTCTATTGGAACCCCATATAATTTGGGATTCCAAGCATCTGTTTCATCCTTATAAGAACTATTAATAAGGAAGGGATGATCCAAAAATGTCCATGAAAGGATTATTTAGAGAATTTCACCCTTATGAAGAGATTATTCCATGTTGATGCTTAGTTTTAGAATCCCCCTGCAATCAAGGAGTTATAGTCTTAACTACATAAAATATGGGATTCTGCCAATACTAATGGTTGAACGGTACCTACCATTTTTCACCTCTAATTAACATATATATTTATAAACTAGGATTTTCGATCCACATAACCAGACTATTCAAGCATATTTGACATCCTCAATGAAAAGTAACCATTTTTGTACACTCCCTCAAAGAAGAAATGTGATACTCCATTCCAAAGAAATTTGATGGCCCACACCACATGTCCTAAAACTACAATGAGTAATGTTAGAGCCTCCCAAAAAAAATATAAACTACTCTAGGATTCCATAACACTCCATAGATATATTTCTCTCCACTTACAACTTTATCATCCAGAAATTTGAGTCTTCATAAATCTTCAATGGCCCATGGAAAATAGTGGGGATTCCCTTTATAGGACTGCACATATAACCCCTAAGGGTCCATGAATAAGGGATTATATCCTAGAAATAGACGGAATATCGTGCTTTTAGGTAAGGAACTAGAATCCTCATAAACCATAAAGACACTATAGTGGAACTAAAAAAATTAGGTTGTTTTGGGTCATCCCCATTATGTCTTCCCCATTCCAGTCATGCGCCCCAAAAACACTCTGGTGGAAGTAATCACCTTAGGTTGTTTTGTCGTATCCATAGTATATCAAAAAAATTCTTTATTCATCAATTTAGACCCTTAGACGTGTGATTTACATGGCCCATATTGCCACTATCCATGTGTGACCAACATCCCTCTCATGTTATCATGTCCGAGAAGTAAGACATAAAACTGGAAATCATTTTACATCCTTACTGAACGATGTTAATCTTTAAAGAAGACATACTTACCACATGATGTTAAACTTCCTATAATGCATCCTTACCCCCACTATGTTAAACAAAATGGATAACATTACTTAATGAATGGTTCACTGCATTTCAGCACATGATCTGAGCAGGATGCCCATAAACTGCGTCAAATAAGTGTTCTAGTTTGGAAGACCATATGACCAAATTAAAAGATACACAATTCTCACCCAGTTAAAAAACTAGAAAGTGAACCTTAGAGAAAATTTGAGTCTCTACTCGATATATATTCAATTTATGTGATCCAGAAAATGATGTTCATTTATAAAATAGAAAATGGAAAAAACACGTCTGGTCAAAAACTTAGAAAAGGGTTTCCTATGAAAAATCCATGTCTATAATCAACAATCCATCCAAATATAAGTTGTAGTAAAACGTCTGGGATAAAATATATAAGATGAAAATCTTATAGGGATGATTATTTATCCCTATAAAATGTTTTTCACTCTAGAACCACTAATCTAGGAAGAAATCAGAGAACATATTTATTCTTGGTATTGGCATGAGGGTGCCTTGTTTTCTCCTTCATTTAAGCTATATGATACTAGGTCCACCCTAAAGTACATTAAACTTCCATGAGTGGCCTAATAATATTTTGTTAGAGAAGTAGCATTTTTCGTGGATGCAAGAAACATATCCAAAATAATATGGGTCCCTACCCATGATTCCATAAAAATGTGATGACATTCCCCATCCTATATATTAACCAGATCTATGTAAGGACATTCATCATAAAGTTATTCATTCATGAACCAATTTCCCCTATACATGAGTATGGTCTCTATTGGAGTTCTTCCAAGAACTACATAAAACATGATTCACATTCCCTTGGGATACATAGTGCCATCCGAGACTCTTATCTTGGATCCAACCACAAATACCTTTTCAAAAAAAAAATATTTTTCATCCTAGAAAGTTTACCAACTCTCCAATTTAGAGTAGACATGCCTCATGATGTGTTGATTCTGGTGGGAATCTATGTTCCTTAAAAATATCACCCATCTTGGCAATCTAGTGGATATCTAATCTAAAAAATAATATGCATTGAGTATAGAATCTCATCTTGGTGATGCTCAGAGGCCTATCAGATATTCAAGAACATATAAATATTATTTACATTTACCTTAGAATCTGATTCTTTTCATTCCAAATTAATCTAATTATAAGGGGGAATTTTTTTAACCATAAATGTGAAGCATACACTTTTCATTTAGAAATGGAAGATGTATAAGGACCCTGAAAAAATGTGAATAATTTTTTTATGAGGGACTTTTAATTGGATTCAGATTCATTTTATAAGGGATTATAATTTGTCACTTATTATACTCATTTTTCATAGATAATTATTTTAAGTATTTTATTTTTATTTTAGAAATAAATATTGGATAGCCAAGATATCTTGATCAAATCAAATGTGGTAGTCACCTCAACAGCACCTAGGGAGAAAACACAGCTGGCTAACACAGGTGGCTAGTGGTGTGTATGAAAGATCACACAAAAGGGGAGTAGAATCGTGATGAAAGGAATCATCACAAAATAATAGTCGAATGAAATAGGATAGTTCAATTGATGTGTAGGGGAGGACCCTAGTACTGGATTTTAGTGACCGTTAGATCCATGATATGTTATTAAGAACTCTCTATCCAATCATGGAACCAATGTGGGATGGCTTCTAACACATTCATTGATCCTCCATAAAAAATTATTATAGAAACTCATCCACCCGATAAAATTAATTAGGGTTGTCCGACCATTACCATGCATCATCTTCGACCTATGTTCCTTCAAAAAGAATGCCAATTCCATTTTTTGAGCCCAAGACACGAAACATCAGCTCCATCACTTGATGAATCTATGATTTCTTTCTTAGGAAATTGAGATAAGTAACCATGGAAAACATGACATTCCAAATATATGTATGAATTATTTCATGTATGGTGAATTCTTTAATGGATGATCAAGACATTGCATAAAGATCCCATGTGAATATTTATGGATCATGTGAACTTCATATTGCTAATGCCTCAAAGGAATTATTAAAGGGTCATGCGATAAAATATTGTGAAAATGAGATATCCAATGACAACATGTTGTATGAAATATAAAATAATGTATCTTTTCTTCATATGATATATCATCCTTTTATATCTTTTAAAAAATCATGTCATGCCGACTGAGCCCACTATGAATCGATCACGAAATCATATTTTTATCCCACTATCTGGTGAAGCCTTCATGCAATCACAATAACATCACATGAAACTCATAAAAGGATATACACCAACTCGATATAGTGAAATCGACATATTGATTGAGAAAAGTGGGAAAATAGGTTTCTTGTACCTATATAAACACCTACTCACTTAGAAAATACACATGTGAGAGGGGGAGAAGGATAGAAAATAGAGAGGAAAGAGGAGAAGAGAAATCAAGGAGAAGAAGGATTTCATCTTTTGGATAATTTACACAAGTAATAGTAAGATTCCCATCATGAGAACCCACCATGGGATATCATCGCATCAATCCATCACATGATTACTTTACTATCACATGGTCATTTGAACAAATTTAACATCATGAAAACCCTCTGATCTCATGATGTTATCATTCAACCACATGTTACAATCCCTCAGACATGTTAGAAAACCATGTTGATGACCACATACATAAATCCATGGAAATTAACTCTTCCCTTAAAACCCTATGTTTCATGGCCATAATATAAACACATAGTCATGAAAACCATATTCCATAATCCATATTCCATGATTTTGGCACCTGAAGGACCCCATAACACCCTAAGAAGTGAGGGGTGACTAGGGGTGTCAAATTTTTCTTCTTAAGTGACAGATATTGTTCCCACATTGGTAGGAACCTTTTAAAAATGTGTGATTCTAAAGTTTAGTAATTAAAACTTTCAAAATCATCTATAAAACACAATAATTTTTTTATATCACCGCTAAGGGATATTCTAAGGAGCATACACCAATAGTGTGTTGGTCATACCTAACTCCACTATTTTTCACTATATGTGGAATACATATGTTTAGACCCAGTCAATTTGTGCTAGGAGAACTACCTTTACAAGACTTTAGGGATAACACACTGTATTTCTTAATTCTCATCCATCAACTCCCACTAGCTCACTACTGTGAGAGATGTCTGACTCAGTTTATCTATGTGAAGGTCACTTAAATAGATTTTAGATGATGTATTTGTCCCTACAATTTCATGATACTCTGATTTCATCAAATACCTAACTTGATTCTCTTTTAAATACATGACCACTAAAAAATGATATTCAAAAACTGTGTTTCGAAAAGATTTTTAATGAAGCTCAACCCTTCACGCTGTTATCTGCCTTTGGGGAAAAAACTACCTTCATGGAGGACCTCTTCCTTTATGGAACAAACTACCTTTTCAAAGCACCTATGCCTTTGTGGAACAAAATTCCTTTGTCAATCACCCCTTCCTTCATGAAAAAAATATATCATAGAGCTCACAAAGTAAATGTTGAATACTCCATCATCATGAAGTACCCTTTAATAAAAAATTATTGGCTTCAGCTAAGACTTATAGTCATTTAAATATGTCTAAGCTCACATAGAAATCTAGATTCCAGAATCTCCTTCTCAAAATAAGAACATTTCATGATTTTCCTTAGAAATGATTTCTGCAAGTGAAGAGGGTAGCCTCATATTTATAGGCTTGGCCATCTGCAAAGCTCCACCACCCATTTTCAAATTTTACAGATCTTTCCAAAACATGATTTTGGTGATCCTCCCTTCACAATGCTCCACTTAAGTTTTATGTATTCATGGATCTCTCCATGAAAACCTTTGCACCGCTGAAAATCTCCCACTCTTATAATTGTGGAGATCACTATCATTATTCTCAATGCTCTAATTTTTCTCTGTTTGAGATGCTTGTCATAATCGATTATATCACCGTCATATTTCATTGATACTTCAAAAAAAAATTCATGAAGCCCATATTTTCCAAACTCGTGATTTTCCCATATTTCAATAAGTAATTCAATAAAAACCACTTATCACAATGAAATCCATCCTCAAAATTTTAGACCCCAAAAATTGGGAAAACACTTGGAAACTGTGCCACCTTCAAACCTGTTATATTCTTGAACTACAAGATCTATTTCAATGTAAACCCCCTAATACTCCATGTGGGGATTGAAAAAAAACAAAAAACATACATCAATTACAGAAAAGAACAACCTTGGTTCTAACCACACTAATATGTATGCTCTTCACACGTCTGATGGACCCATAAAAGACCCCATTGTGGTCAGGAAAACACATTAGTAGTTAAACATCCTGTGACACCATCTTGTAGGAACCCTTTGACATGCATGTTTCTATAAACATTCCATCCATGAAATGAATTGACCTTGTAGACACTCATTTGTGAAATGTGGACACCAATGGTTAAGAACCCTTTTCATGAGAACACTCCTATGAAGGAGGCCTTATCATTCTTGTGAACATCTAGAGATTTCCTCCTCTATCCATGAGAACCCATTTATTTTCACTCATTTTAATGTGCACAATCATGGATATGTTCATGGGACCTCGTTTCATGACTCTTTCAAGATCATGCGATCACATGACTCAATAGTCTCATGATACCTTATGTAATCTTTATACATTCTAGAATTTTCATGCGATAGAACATGGACATGTCAGTTTGATCATGAAATATATCTTGAACAAGTCATGTTGATCATGTGAATACATCCCAGAAAAATCATTTTGATCTTGTGAGGAGGTCCTAGAAAATATAGTTGATCATTAGTTAGGCCATGGAAATGTACGCTTTAATCTTGTGATGAAATCCTAGAAATTATACATTGATATTGTAAAGAAATCCTAGAAAATTAACTTCGATCATGTGAAAGGACAAGTACATGTTATCTTCTTTCACTCAAATCACCTTGGGAATGTTTTTCACGGATCATGAAAGAGAACATGGAAATGTTAGATTCTATCATGTGAAGTGCATAGGATGTGCGTGATTCGATCTGGGAAAAACCTTGTACATATTAGGAAGAAAGCATTGGTCATTTCTTCCATGTGAGACTGACACTGTTATCATGTTAGATAGATAATTAGGATATCCTGGGAATAAAATGAAGACCTTTTAAGAAGACACCCTGGACATGTTAGGTAGAAAACCTGGGACATAAAATCCTTGTTCGGAAGATACACTTGGACTTACATCATGTTAACCCCCTGCTAGGAACATTCAACCAAACAACCTATTTATAATGGAACTATCCTTAATGGGGTGGGTTTACACACTCATGTGATCCTATTTCTATCATTCTCTCTGATGGGTCCTCAGTGTCATACTAAACATATTTGATAGACCTTTCATGGTTATCATATCACTTTATCTATTATAGGATAGATAATGAGTGTTCTACATGTGATTATGTCATCGTATAAGACCTTAATTTTCTAAACCTAAGGAATAATAATAATTATTTCAAGCATAATCACCCATTCTAAACCATCATTAGGTTATGAACAATTGAACTATGAGTACTTTGATTCCTGTCCAAATATGGTACATATGACTTATTCCAAAGGCCTATGTTTCAATGGTCTCAATCATTGTAAAATCCTTTAAAAATCATTTACCTTGAGGATAATAATAATTTATTTTAGTGTAACCACCAATTCCAACCCATCAGTAGGTTAGGGGAAATTGAAAGATGATGAATATGATTCCTATCCAAACCAAATTTATAGGATACCTTCCAAAGTATTGAGCTCCAATGGGGAATCCACCTCAGTGTATGTTCCTCTATATCTCATACACTCTAACTTGTGGGACCCAAAATATCATATGTAATTATATTTCTTCTTACTATATATATGGATTGAGAGGACTATTGAACCATGATTACTCTAATTCCTTTTCAAGTAGGTTTCCTAGGGTGCCTTCCAAATGTATGATCTCTAACGGTTATCCACCACGGTGTAATTCCCCCATATTCTATTTACATCGGATTATAAAAACCAAATCATATTATGAGTATATTATCCTTACTCTTCCATAGTGAATCAGATGTTTGATTATAGACGTTAATCACTTTATGTGTAAGATGCCTCCATTCCCTCAAGTATCTGAAACCTATTGGAAGGTTAGGGATAGATTGAACATGATAGACTTTGATTCTTATTATAATTAGGATATGTAGGATGAATTAAAAATTTATGATCTCTATACCATATTCCCTATGATATTGGTAATTAGAACTCTCAATGGACAACATAAATTTGTAATCCCCTTATAAATATTCTCTCATCTGATGTGTGTAATCATCAACTATCTATTTTCTATCATACGTTGTATGAATCATGTGCTCTTAGATACTAGTGATGAATGTAACAATGTGAGGATGAGGATTACCCTAGTGTGGTCCCTTCATTGGGATGTAACTCTAATTATATCATATCTTCACTCAAATGGTCACATTCTCGATGAGGGAATTCAATGCAACTTATAATAATTAGTCTCGATTAAGGCCTCTGTTTTCGAATATGTTATGATATAGATACCCATAACAAAAAAAATTGTGGATTATAATTCCTATATTAAAAGGATACATAATTTTTTCTCTTCATGTCTCAATCCATATATTAACTACCCTACCACATGATGTTAAACCAAAAGGTATATTCCTTTTATACAACCTTAAACTATGTAAAAATAACTACTTGGTTTTTTATTCATGTTCTCATAGGATACGTAGGACACTGCAGAGTTGTTCAATCCCATATCCATGAAACCAATGGAATCACTAAATGGAAATAAACTCCAGATATCCCAAAAAAATCTATAAACTAATTCATCATAAATGAATAATGGAATGTTGGATAACCCATAGAACACACATTTATTCTTATTAGCACATAGTCTTAATCAAGTCATTAACATAGTGGCAACTAATCTCATTTTAATGCTTGGGAAGGATTTCATGGACATATAAAAAACTATAGGAGAGTCTAGGAATAAGAAATAATCCCTTCAAAAAAGGGTGTGATGTAAATGACCTACCATTCTCTTAACCATCGTGTGTTCTTAGGATTCGTTAGGTTTAAAACCTCAATTGAAAACCTAGCTTTTGAAATAATCTTCGTGCCTTTTCCAAGATTTGAATACCATTGGGGGTTTTCATTAGAGAAAAATATGTTAAACTTGATGAAAATGATTGCACAAGAACCCTAAATCACCCACAATCATTCTTTGAGTGAAACCAATCAAAAAATTTATTAGGAAATAATGATATTATCGAACTCATGTGATTTTCAATTTCTACATTAAAATAGAGGATGTTTTTTGTACTTTATCTACAATAGAAAAATGTATAGAATATAATTTAATTTATTAATCTTCCATGATGTCACTATTAGTTTAACACTATCATGTTACATATATATTGTAGTGGAATGTATCCAACCATTCCATAAAAAACACATAATTTGGCCATGAAAATTAATCAAATAATTTTTTCTGGACATAACATTCTATGAGAATTATCTAACACCATATAGACTATTGAGTTGAGTCCCCAATCCTAAAATCTTGAACATGGATTCCCTCAACACATGCCTTCAAAATGGTATTTGATGGAATTTATCAATTAAACATAATACGAATTTTGTTATGTCTACTCAAAATCAATATATTAATTCCCCAATAAAAATATTTGTTCAAATGATATCCATGAAAACCTTTTAGTTCTATAGTATTATTCTTATTCATGAAATTGAAGTCCCATCTATCATAATATATTATTTTATGGATTATTTTCTTTATGTGCCAATATTATATTATTACATGATTATTAATATTTATTATATTTTACTTAAGTGACTAACCTCATCAAGATAAATGTTACACTTATTTTAAATTTTATTATATTATATATTGTAGTCTTGTTTTGTAATTTATTTAATGATTAAAAATTCATAAATACTTAATCATGAAACCAAAAGAAATAAAATAAATTAATTATAATTACTATGGATTTTTTATAAGGAATTTTACTCTAGAGGATGATAAACCAACCCATTACCCTAGGGACTAAACTCATGTGTCCATTCATGGTGAATGTTCAAGAATTCCACCTATACACCCATGTACCTGTATGATTGGTTTTTCCAAACTTCTGAACACGAAGCATTTGCACTCATCTAGGAGCACCATCATTTAGAAAATATTTTACTCACACATATATAAGGGGATCCAATGGATAAGTTATGTGGGTTTATGTAAAATAAACTATGGTAAACATTACATTACAAAATGAAAGAATGAAAATTACCTATAGAATATTATTCAATTTTTGAAAAATACTACTAAACCGAGAAATAAAAATTTATTAAAGGAAACTAATCACATAAACATGATGGTATAACTGCATGATAATCAACGTACATGAAATGAATACAAAAGGTACACTTGAAAGAATTCACTTCACTTCATTATTTATTATTAAGATAAACACGATTAAGATAATTAAATTTGTTAATAAATAATTCAATTAAATTTATTTTAGTATATATCTGGGGAATATTAGAGATACCGATCAACTGATGCATTAGGTAAGAAAATAGATTTCAAGAATCAAAATATAATTACATGGAATTAATTGATAATTTATTAATAGTAAAAACCTTTATGCATAGCCAACACACTAGTGGATATGACTGTAATTAGGACTTAATGATAAATTTAATTATTCCTTGAATAATTTAATTCCATTTATTAATGGGTGCCTACATGATGTAAACTAAAGAAATACATTCTGTGTATGTCATTTACTATGTTTACAGGATATATTCCATTGGACTCATCATGTATCTATGATGGGATACATGTGTTATAATAAGCTACATGTATTGTGTTCTGGTTGACATGTGTCTATGAAACCCACCTACTGATGTGATATGTTTCCTAGATGTGGATATTAAGGAGTAACATATTGTTTACAAAAGATATATATTGTGTATCAAATTAATGTTAGGAATAGTCAGTCTCTGGTACCATGTGATACATATTTAACCATAATATTATTATGGATTTCACCAATGAAACCTTATAGACCACGTGATGGGTACACTTGATACATGCTATGTGATTCAATAGACCTTGTTCATGGATATCCTGGTTAACATGTTATGTTCATGAAATATTTCTTATGTTATTTACTTCTTGGAATATCATGCGTCCCTAGATATTTCCATGTGGAATGAACTTTGTTATATGACATGTACTTTTCATCAAACGTTGTGTATCCATGTCTTTGGGCTAGAACCCTTAGCATGTTCAGATAGAATCTCCTATGTTTCATTATCAATTATTAATTTATTTACGATTATATGAAACATGGAACATTGTATATATACATTTTTAAAATATGCTAATTTAACTCCATATTATTTATAAAATGACTTATGAGTGAAAAAATACTAAAACTATACATAATCGATAAACAAATAATCAATAATCATAAATTATCATGTGACTATTCTGATACAACATGAAGGTTCTAGACACAATAGAGGTGACTAGTAGGTAGTTCTTAAATCATCCTTTCATCATGACCCATCATGACCCCTACCCTAGGGCCCATGTCATGACTACCCCAAACCCACCTTCCATAGGCCAGGGGTTGGTGAATAGAACCGGAAGGCATATCCCAAAAGGAAAGGAATTTATTTTAAACATATACACACATAGACTTGGTGTACTACACAAAGAAAATAAAAAAGGAAATAAAAATAGTACAACCAACACAACGTACCACCACTGAGAGTAAAAGGTGTAAACTAGAAGTAACGGGGCCATAATACAAGCCCAACTGAATGGAAAGTACAAAAAAATAAATACAAGTTTCTAAGGTTGTACGCCAAGGATCCTATCTGATGGGTAGGTACTACTCACATTCGGATTTCAGTACAGCACAACACATCTATCGATCCACCCCCAGGCACTGTATAGCCCTGGCTCCCCAAAGCCCCCTTTAATGTTGTCGGTCATCAGAACAAGACACAACGGGTGTGGGTGAAGCCCATGAAGGGGTTAGTATTACAATACTTAGTAGGTACCCCGAGACCCTCGAAGGTCTCTCATAAATCCACTATAGAAATAGCACAAAAAAAGATCTCAACGTAAAACAAAAAGAAAACGACATAGCTCACACCAGGTACAACCTATGTAAATAAGTAATGATGAATAGTCGTAATGCTAGATCATATTATTTGGTTGAGAGGCTTTGCTGCTGATCCACACATGGTTTCTAGGTGCTGATCCACATAGGGTAACTAGGAGATGATCCACACAGGGTCGCTAGTTGCTGATCCACATAAGGTCTCTAGAGGCTGATCCACACAAGTTCGCTAGGTGATGATCCACACAGGGTTTATAGGTGCTGATCGACAGAGGTTCGCTAGGTTCTAAACCACATAGGGTCGCTAGGTGCTGGTCCACATAGGGTCACTACGTGCTGATCCACACAGGGTCAGTAAAAGCGGGTCTCATCCAGCCAAATGATACCCATACAAAGCGAGCATGATTTAGGGAGAATCTACTCCTAATGGAAATTTATTATATTTTTACTACCATGAAGTCCCACAGAGAATAACCCAAAGGTTTTTATCTTCATAAGGGTCACAACACAATAGATGGTGCGTCGAACGTATGACCGATCTGTATGATATGGGCATTTTTGTAAAAATGCACTGATTGTATTTGAGTTCGATCCAGCCCAGCCATACACCAAACTCCAAAAAAACTAACGTAGAGTATCTCACATGTACCGCCACATCGCAAGGGTCCCAACACAGTTGACAACGCGCCAATAGATGCTTAGTTTGAGAGATACAAGCATTTTACTGAATCGTGGGCCAGTATAGTCTGGGTTTCCTGACCTGGTCTGGGTGACCAGACCCGGTATGAGATGACCCAACCTAACTTGGATCTAGACCTTCCAAGGATCGGCTCGATACGATAGGTCCGGCCCAGTAGTGTAGGTCTATCTTGGTGAGGCGGTTCTGACCCGATGGTTTTTCCCAGCCCACCATAGCGGGACGACTCCTCTATCTTGAGGCGGCACAACCACATCTGGTCTTTACCACGTGCAGACGGTGAAATTGGTCGCACCCTCCACGTCACCTGTGGACTAATTTCATAGGTGGACCAGGTCAACATAGAGCCGCGGGTCTCCAACACCATGACATCGGCCTTCATCGCTCGTCCGGGAGGCCAAGCTGCAGGCTTCCACCTTTACGCAGCACCTATCGGCACCACACATCCATGCCACCATAGCCCTCTGCCGTAGTGGGCCACCACAAGCACCGACATGCTGATGGTATATTCTATAGCCCACTAGTGTTGCTTCAGTGGTCCATTTCTCGATCCTTCTATGCCTACATGATCGAAAGTTTTTCACCATCACTACGATGGCCTCAAACTCACCTTTCCACTATTTTTACAATTCATCCACGAAGAACGCACATGCACGGGGGGATCATGCCTTGTTCATGTTAGCCCACACCCTTCACATTAGAATTTTAAGAATCGGGGGTGGTCTGGGGATTTCGGTTCAAACAATACTAGTGATAATTTAATCCCAGAAAGAGGAATCCTAAAAAAAGTCACCCTCACACAAGATTGCATGATCCGCATATCAATCTATTCTTGGCTAGATCCATATTCCTCATTTCATAAAATAACATGGAAAATTTAAATTGTTCAAACCCCTTCCTCGTTAGATGCTCATTTCCATAGTGTTTCATCCTCGAGGGTTCAAGAGGCCAACATCATTCGTCACATCCCGACTTCATTCTTCAAGGCATGTCAAAGATGATAACATTCTGCCGGTGTTCTTTATTCGTAAATAGAGGGGAAAATCACTGGTTGTTTGTTAGAAAACCTCCCATGATTTAATTCTTAAATCTCCAATGAATCATCTAATTAAAAAGGGCACATGTCGCAGCGTTTCAATTACATTGTGACATTGCATCAATATGCTATTTCGTTCATGAAACATTGTAGCTGTTATACTGCGACATAACGAGCCATAAAAAGATTTTCTTAATGCGCCTCATCATCACCTCATCATCGCACCGTAGCATCACCCTATATCACTCAAAATTTTAGAAAAGAAATAAAATAACTTTTTAAAGTTATTTTATTATTTTCTGAGAAGTCTAAAAAATATCTTTTCCATCTAACACTTTCCGGTCGAAGTTACATCTTTTCTAGGTGAATCCCGGTGATCCGAGTTCTATAGTGACCTCATATTTTCAATATGAGAACCAATCCAAATATTAGAAAACCCTGCTCAAAGTTTACTTAATGCACTTTAAAATATGTTCAAAATTATATTCCAAGCACTCTAGGACTCTAAATCAAGTGTCATCAAAGTGTTCAGTCTAGAAATAATTCAATATAATTAAAAAAATTACAAGGAAATTGCAAGACATTAATTTCTCCCCACATAAGGGATTTATATCCCCAAAAACCAAAATAAGGGCTAATAAAAAATGTGGTGTTTCTGAGCAGGAATCTAAGCCTCCCGCTCCCATGTTCTCTCCAGGAGATTCCCGTGCAGCCAGCGAACACGCACCAGAGGAATCTACCGTCCTTGAAGGACCCACTCTAGTCAATCCTCTATCTCCACCGAGAACTCCTAAAACATCGCCCATCGTCAATGTCCAGCTCGCCCAAGTCGATGACGTGCGATGGATCATGAATGTACCTCCTCAGCTACGACATATGAAAAACATCATGCACTTGATGAATCTTTAAGGGAAAAGCTAAGTGGTATACCACCTCCCCAACTCTGCTGAGAACATGGAAAGGTCCAATAAACCTTGGAGATAACATGTCGCCCCATCCAAATCATCAAAATACCCATTAGGGTGACACACAAAGGAAAACATGGTCTCCCTCCTTGAAATCCAAGGGTCTCTGTCTCATATCGACACGAGACATCAACTTTCTCTGTGAAGTTCTCATCTTCTCTTGGATGATCTATACCTTCTTGGTGGTATCTCGTACCAACTCTGGACCCATGAGTGCTGACACCCCTGTGTCTGTCCAACATAGAGGTGATCTACATGGCCTCTTGTACAATGCCTCAAATGGTGCCATGCCAATGGTGGAGTGATAGCTATTATTGTACTCAAACTACACCAATGGTAGTGGTCCTCCCAATTGTGACCAAAATCCAAGACAGAAGCATGAAGCATGTCCGGTATGGTCTATATAGTCTGCCCCATCTGACCATATGTATGGGGGTGAAAAGTTACGGTCACACGCAGCTTATTCATGAACACCTCCTAAAACCCCTTCCACATCAGGGATGTAAAGCATGCATCACAGTCTGAGATGATTGTCGATGTCACCCTGTGAAGCCGTACTATCTTTTGGATGTAGAGGCACCCCAAGCCCTCCACTAATCCCTTCTCCCAGATGGGTATGAAGTTAGCAGACTTAGTGAGTCGGTCAACAATCACCCAGATAGTGTCATGGCCCCAGGACATGTGTGGTAACCCCATATCGAAGTCCATGGAGATACAATCCCACATCCACTCTAGTACTTCATGTGGATGTCTCATGACTACTGGCACCCGATGATCGACCTTCACATTCTGACAAGTGAGTCATCGTGAAACAAACTCTTCCAATGATTTGTTCATCCCTAGCCATCAGTACTAACATTATAGGTCTTAGTACATCTTCTACACAATAGGATTTACTTAAAAAGTGGGTGTATCGAACTGCCTAACCACCTCCTCCTGTAACGTCCTTGGTACTATGGTGCATCCTTTCAAAATGATGACATGATCCCCACCTTTTGGAAATATATGAATAATCTTTCTTAAGGATAACTAAGCACACTAGGCCTCGCATTCAACATCTACAAGTTGTGCCTCCGTAACATGATATAAGAGTTGATGAATTAAATTCATCTATTGAAGTTAGGCTGCTTAATTAATATCCATGATGAATATATTCATCGCATGTAGCTGCTCCGTCACCTCACTCAGCAGTTGTAAACTAGACCTCCTGCTGAGTGGTTCTTCTACCATGTTCCCCTTCCCAAGAGTATAGAATTTCTCAATGTCATTGTCCAAGAGGCACTGAAGCCATCACCACTGTTTAATGTTTCAGTATTTATGTGTGATGATAAACCTAAGACTCCTATGTTCAGAGTAGACAGTATACCATTCACCCATCAAGTAGTGCCACCGCATCTTCCAGGAAAATACCTCCACCGGTAACTCTAGGTCATGGGTCACAAAGTTTTTCTCATGCTGCCTCAACTTCATTGAGCCATAGGTGATCAATACTCGCTCTTGTATTTGGACACAACTCAATCCAGTCCCTAACGCATCACAATATACAATGTAATCGATTCTGTCCCTAGGAGACCTCAAGATGGGAGCACTGTTTAGTTTTTTCCTTAACTCCTAGAAAATATGTTGTCACCTCTCTGTCCACATGAAGGGTTGTCCCTTAATTTTTTAAATCATTAAAGGCTGCTACTACTCTGGAAAATTCAGGCACGAACCTTTGGTAGTATATATCTAACCCCATGAAACTCCTCCCCTCAGTCACACTTCTCGGTTGCTCTCAAGAAAGCGCTGCCTCTATCTTTTCGAGATCCACTACAACTACAGCTTTTGAGATGACATGTCCTAGGATGTGGACCTCCCAAATAAAGAACTAAAACTTAAAGATCTCAACATTAAGATATTTCTCTTAGGGTGTATCCGGACTATCCACAAGTGTGTTGCGTGCTCCTACTTCGATGCGGAGTACACAAAGATGTCATTAATGAAGACCACCACGAAACGATCGAGGTAAGGCTGTAATATCCTATTCATGAGTCCCATGACCAATGTAGGGGAATTTTTCACACCAAAGGGAATCACCAAGAACTCATAGTGGCCATACCAGTATCTAAAATATATCTTCAGTACAACTTCATCCTGTACCCGATGCTAATGACGGCCTGACCTAAGGTTGATCTTTGAGAACCACCTTGCTCCCTTTAGCTGATTGAAGAAGAAATCAATCATCAGTAGTGGATACTTGTTTTTCATAGTCACATGGTTCAAGTTCTGACAGTTTTGTTGTGAAATGTTATATTTATAGTAATTTAAAGATTATTTTGTAGTCTAGGGTAGACCCTAGGCAATATCTCAAGGAACATTTGTAGTTTATACTATGTTTTTTTAAATAAATATTACTAAAAGAGGGGGGGGGGTGGTTGAAAGCAGTTTTAAAAATAAAATGACTTAATTAAAGAGATTAATAGTTGATAATTAAAATTTGTGTTTTAGAATTATGGGATATGGAGATCATTTCAATTTCACTACACATCTTGTTGAGATCATCATTATGGAAAATACACTTGGTTTAATGGAATATTTTGGTTGAGGGTTGTCATGATCTTTAAATTCCTATTTCCTCTTAAAAAGATGCTCCAAGTACCACCCCTTGACACAGAAATTGTGTTGTCAAGGTTTGAGTATCAAACATAGAAAATAAATTCTACCAAATTATACCGAAATCGTATGTATTCATGAGAGAAGTAGGTGGATTTTCATGTCCAATCGTAAGAATACAAGATTCCCACTTGAAATATCAATACAATCGGTATTGAGACAAAAAGTGTTCCACTAAATTATAACAAAATAAATGAATTTGGACGAGAATAAAATCAGTGTTAAACATAATTAAAAAATTAATCACAAAAATTACAGAAAACCTGAAGAATTTCAAGTACTATAACTCCCTTCCATGTTGGGGTCGCTCCCCCAAAATGTTCCTCCATCATTTAACTCGCCATCGAGAGGATGAAGAGGCTTGGGTGTAACTCCTTCTTCATCCTTGACCCCCTATAAAGATAAAAGACTCTATAACTTATAGGATAATGAGGAGAATCCCCTTGGAATCCAAAAAGGCAGATCTTGACTCATGGTTTGAACTCCCCAAATGAGGTACCCATGGGGCTCTTTTATAGAAAAAATGGGAAGTGATTTTGGGATCCCAGAATGTGAAAATCCAATTGTCCCATTGTTTTTGACATCTAGATAGTCTTCAATTAATTTTCAAAAAACTACAAAGTTATTTCCCCTTGACTTGGATATATCCACCGAATGTTTGGATTCATTTGGACACCTAAAACTTGAGATATGGACATCAAACATCACCCCACTTTTGAATCCATGTAGATTCGGTTTCCCAGACAGATAACTTTGGTTGGGCCCCTTAATAGACAAATAGGGCATGGGTGTATTCTTAAGAGTTGTAGAAAATTTACATTTGGACCTAACTAAAAAATATAAGACCATTTGGATGCACTGAGATTTCATAATATACCAAAAAATGGATAGGTGATCATGAAACCCATGCTGTTTTGGCACATTTTCCTTCTAAATCATCTTCAGGGCCTCCAAATAACCTCCTAATGCAATGGAAAAATCAAAACAGGTAACATTTCCCATTTTAAAATTGATAAAAAAATAAATTATTCAAAAATGGAATGAAATTTTTTTTTTTATAATTTTCCACATAAAACATGTTTAGAATAGTGGTGTAAGGGTGAAAATTAAACAGTGAATCGTGGTGCGATAACACCCCCACACATAAAATTTTTTACTCCTAGAAAAAGTTACTTTTTTAGAAATTATGCATGTAGATATTACCAACTTCTTAAAATATTAACATTTGAGGAAAATTTAATTCATTAATGTAATGTGATCAATGCACAAACAATATAAAAGAGTTATTCCTAGTGAAAATGGAAAAATATGTCTCATAAATCATATCAATGTTAAATTCAAAGAGATTGATGATACCAAATTGATCAAGGAACTCAGAAGTCAACCATGCCAATAACATTCCATGTGTTTTCATGAAAACCATTCCATGCTATTCTTTCCACTTTCTATCCAATAAATATAGGTTATTTTTACATTTTTCAACATAAATGATTTTTTCCCTCGAACCTGTCCTATATCCTTTGCAATCATATTTCAAGACCCACTCACTTAAGAATTACATGAAGTCAAACCATAACCTCCTAACCTATATATCCCTATATGTTGAAAATTTCATCACTCCCCTCATTTTTTTTTCAGAAGATGCATTTGGAACAAATCTCACACTTAAGAAGTGGCATTGGAAACAAATCTCACTCATCTGTCAACCCTTGATTGATCTCCTCACGAGAATTATTATAATAGTTATAACAAGATCAGAGGTTGAGGGGGAGTGGTTTTTGACCTGTCCCAGACACAACCTAATTTTTTTTATTTTTTAGGGCGTACAATAGTTAGATATCAATTACACACATATAGGTTAATCTGGTACCTTAATGAAACCGATCGGATAAGGAATGCATGTATGGAAATATTATTTTTTTTCAGAAAATATTAACCTAACATATATTTAACTTATATTAAGTAATAAATATTCACACTTAATGGTTTGGTGCAAAAAACCGTGGAGATTTTAGGGATATGGTTTTCCCAAAAACTACTCACACAAGGGGCATCAATCATCTCAAAGGTTTTGCAGAGATACAACCATTTATATCATTTAATGAAAACCAATTCAATAAAAATCACTCCCTGATGATAAATTCATACAAACAATCATTCCATAATAATGTCATGTTTTCAACAAATGTTAAATCAACATGGAATCATAAATTTCCACATGCATTTTCAGTAAGTTCCATGATTTGATAACCCTAAGGAGGGGATGTAAAAAAACATAAAAAATGTGAAAAAGAGAATAAAGAAGAATCACGATGAAAATTCCTAACTAACCCAAGAATGTACCCATCCCCCCACACCTAGAGTGTTGAGATTACTCACTGTAATAAAATTGAATTTGGGAAGGAAGAAAAAAACCTGGTGGGTGTTATTGGTATGTTGCTTACTGAACATGGAGTTCCCCCATAGGGAACTCTCTAAGTGCATTGTGGATGTACTTTAGACACTTCCCATTGACATTGAAGGTTTACTTAGTTTTTCATTTTGAAACTAAACAAAACCAAATGGATATATATTAGTAATGGTGTATGGTCCAAACCAATGGGAACAAAGCTTACCTGGATGCAACTTGAGCCTTGCATTACAGAGGAGGATATTTTTTCCAATGTGGAATTAACGATGATGGATGAGATATTTGTGGTTAGCCTTGGTTTTCTCTTTATAAATACTTGAGTTCTCATTTGCATCTCTTCTCATTTCTTTCAGCTCCTGAATCTTTAACTTCATTTGTGAACCTGCACTAGAAAGATTAGAATTGCATTGTTTGATGGACTAGTAGGCCCAGTGCTCAATCTCAACAGGGAGGTGACAACTCTTTCAAAAAAATAGATCTTATGGTGAACTTATAGTGGGGGTTTTGAAAGAAGTATGGTAAGACCATAATGAATCACCATATCTAAGACTCCAACATTTTATATTAGGTTGAACTGAATTTTCAAGAATTAGTTTTAATTCTCTATGTGACACCTCGAATGGACCACTGGTCTGTGGGTGATAAGTAGTAGACACTCAATGCCTGATACCATACTGATGCAAAAGAGATTTCATTATTCATCTATAGTAATGAGAACCATGGTCACATATGATGAACTTAGGTATGCCAAATATATTGAAAATTTGAGTTCTCAAAAAATCCACAACATCCATAGAAACAACAGTCCCTGTAGCTTGTGCCTCTACCCATTTTAAAATATAATCCACTGCCAAAAGAATGTTCAAGTTACCAAATGAATTAGTCAATGGTCCCATAATGTTAATTCCCCAATCATAAGAAATGTCATGGAAGAGAAAGGATTTTTTTTCATCACATTTCATTTAGATACATTTCCCATTATTTGACCATGAGAAAATGATTTATAGAATTCATGGGCATCCCGAATCAATGTGGGCCAAAAGAAACCAGAATCGAGGACTCTGAGAGAAGTTCGTTTGGGACCAAAGTGGCCCCTACAAGAAATAGTGTGGAAGAACCTAAGGATTGACTGAAACTCATTATCGAGAACACAAAGCCTAAGGACATGATCAGTATAGGTGAACCAAAGGTAGGGGTTATCCCAAATGTACCAACGAGACTCATGTTTTATATAGTCGGTGTGGTTTTTGATGAAATTAGTAGGAATGCAAGATGCTACCAAATAACTCACAATTTCAACATATCACGGAAAATCATCTTCCTCTCGGTACAGTTGCTCATGAGGAAAAATATCATTTATAGGATGAAAGGGGGATGAGTCAATGTCGGGGGATGGGTGTATCCTGCTAATATGGTCAGCCACCACATTCTATGATCATTTTTTATCGATAATTTCTAAATTGAATTCCCGATGGAGTATCCAGCGAATGAGATGTGGTTTGATTTCTTGTTTCTTAAGAAGATACTGGTGGGAAACATGGTCTGAGAACACAATTAATTTGAACCCCAAATGGTATGAACTAAATTTTTCCAAGGAAAACACAATGGAAAGGAATTATTTTTTAGTTTTGGTATAGTTTTCTTGGACAGGGTCTAACGTATGTGAGGCATAGGCAATGACAAGTGGAGCTCGATCGACCCTTTGTCATAAAACTGCCCCAACTGCATAGTTAGAGGTGACACACATGATATAAAAGGGTAAATCCCACTAAAGTGGTTGGATTACTAGGGGTGATTCAGGACTCCATTTTAACTTATTAAAATCATCCTCACATTAATTATAAAAAACAAATTCTTTTTCTTTTTGGAGTAATCAGAACTAGGGGAGTGCAATTTTACAATAGTCACGTATGAAATGACGGTAAAATCATTCATGGACAAGGAAAGAACACACATCCCATACATTTTTAGTGAATGGTAGGGAATTAATGTCATCCACTTTTGATTTATCAACTTGGATACCATACCCATAAATTACATGTAACAAATAAATACCTTCTCGCACCATGAAATTACATTTCTAAAAATTTAATATGAGATTATTTTAAATACATTGACTTAAGACTAAACCTAAACTACATAAACTTTCATGAAAATAGGATACATACATAGTGAAATCATTGAGGAAAACATTCATGCTATTCTGCAGGTAATCTGAATATATACTAACCATGCATTGACAGAAAGTACCTAGAGCATTGAAAAGACAAAATGGAATCCTCCTATATGAAAATGTGCCAAAGGGGAAAGTGAAGGTTGTATTCTTCTGATCCTTGGGAGAAATATGGATATGAAAGTATCCAAAATACCCATCAAGGAAATAGATTTGGTACTCACCTACTTGCCTCTCAAGTATTTTTTCAACGAATGGAAAAGGGAAATGTTCTTTCCTATTATGTTGGTTCAGTCGGCAATAGTCTTCATAGACACACCAATAATTCCATACATGAGTTGGAACCAATTCATTACTTTAATTTTCATTACTATAAGGATATGTTTTTATGAACTACTTGAATGGGACTAACCCATTGGCTATCATAGATCTGGTAAATGATTCCAACAGCTAATAATTTTGTTACCTCCTTTTTAACAACTTCTATGAGGTTTGGGTTCAGTCAACATTGTGCCTACCCCACTAGTTTAGCCTCATCATCTAATAATATATGATGTGTACAAATTGATGGGATAATACTCTGAATGTTAGAAAGTGTCCATACCAATTCTTATTTATACTCCCTCAAAAGTTCAAGCAGTTTCAATTCATGGTCAGAAGGGAGTGAACTAGCAATGATGATAGGCATCTTGTTTTTTTTCTAAAGATATAAATATTTTAAATCTTGAGGAATTTGTTTTAGTATTAATTATTTTGTATTTCAGATTTATGGGAGTGTGTTTGAAAGTGAGTGATCACTAATATCATCTAACTACTTTATTGTATCATCCTCAATCGAGGAATGATCTTTTACAAGCTTAAAAGTATCATTAATGGTTAAGTGATCCTCTGTGTTCAGGAAATCATCGATTAAAAAAAATTCATGACATTTTACTAATCCAAATATAAAATCATTGCATGAATAATTTCCTAGAATTTAAAACAATGAATAAACCTTAGAATGTGGTTCAGGGGAATGATAATAAGTGTTTTCAAGGGATGGGATTATATTAATCAAGTTAACAAAGAGAGTGGAATATTCTTCTTAGCGGTGCTTCATGGAATAAAGGATGTTGAAGTGGACTATGTCCCCACCAAATTCCAAAGAAAATGTACCATTTTGGACATTAATTATGGTTTTGGATGTTTTCAAGAAGGGTCTCCACAATATAATTCGATCATGCCTATTCATTCTATCATCTTCTATTTTTAGCACATTAAAATCAGAAAAAAATTTAATTTTTCACCCTCATAAGAACATCCTCTAACACACCAGAAGGGTGTGATGTACTCTTATTTTCTAGCTGAATGACTATTTTAGTGGGCTTCAGTTACTCGACCTACAATACAGAGTAAATGGAGTGAGGAATCACATTTATAGGAGCTCCCAAATCAAGCATAGAATTGGAAAAGGAATACTCAACTATGGTGCATGGAATCAAGAAGGTTCTAGGATTATTTCATTTGGTAGGTAGTGATGGTTCTATAAATAATAAGGCATTTCTCTCTTTTAATACCTTATCATCACCTTTATGTCTATATCAGTGTGTACACATCTCCTTTAAAAACTATGCATATCTTGGATTTTTCTACACGACATCAATCAAAGGAATGTTAACTTGAAATTTTGTGAATGTTTCCAATATTTCCTTGTTATGTTCAGTTTTCTTTTGATTCCTAGGTTGGGAAGACCTTTGGGGAAATTTAATAAGAATGGGTTGGCTAGGAGTCTCATCGACATACACACTCTTTCTTTTAGAAGGGTTCTCTCAAGACATGTCTTTTCAACATCTGGAACATTGTTAGGGGTTGGGATGGAGGTTTCCTCATAAGGGGATGAATCTAATGGAGGATTCATATGAATTACTAGTTTTTTTAAACTCATATGTGTGATAGAACTAAGATTTCTTTTATCTATATGGTTTACTGATGGTTGATATGGTAGTTTACCTAGCCACTGACTTTGAATTTCACCCACTAAGTTAGCAAGTTGGATTAATTAGGTTTTTAGGTCTTGTATGGATAATTGGGTGATTTGTTGGAATTGGTGATTATTGGAAGAAATTTGTTTCATCGTATCTTCTGGGCTAGGCTTAGGTTTTGAAGGGGGTGGTTGGAAAGGCCTTTGGGGTGTTTGAGGATTTATGTATGGGGGATATCAACTATACCATTGTTGGTTCCATTATTGTTGAGGTTTGTTTAAATAACCCCTTGCAAATAATCTTGGGTTTCTTTCCACCTAGGGTTGGATGAATAGTAAGGTTCTTTTTTAAAGGGTGGGTTATAGGGGCGTCCTGGAAATATTACCTCAAAAATATTAAAAGATTCTCTCAGTTGAGGGATTGGTTAGAATAGTGGGTGTCAGAGGAGCATATAGCACAATATATGGGAGGAGGAGATTGGAATTTTACTTGGGAAAGGGAAAGTTGTTGAATTAGGGTACATACATCCTCAAACATCATGTACACCATCTTCTTGAATTCAGTACATTTCACCTCATGGACACCCAGAATGGGTACATTGGACCTTGAACTAAAATTTTGAGTGTTCTACACAATTTTCTCAATTAAGGTCCTTCCAACGATTGGGTTCTAATCCACTAGTGCATTACCTGCAGCAACATAAATCATGTTTCTATCCATATGTATTAAACTTTCATAATAATATAGTATTAATAGTTGGTCACTTATTTGATGGTGTGGTCAACTTGAACATAATATTTAAATCTTTCCAAAAATTCATTATGTGTTCCCCTTGATATTTTCTTATCCCCAAAAAATTCATTCCCTATTGTTGTAGTTCACCGGGATAGGAAATATGTTTCAAGAAAAACATGTTTCATGTCTGCCTAGCCTTTTATTGGTGAATTAACATAATAAATCTAGCCTTTTGTAGTGTCTTCTAATGAAAATGTAAATTCCCTAAGTTTTACTAGTTCTTAATCCACATTTGATGGTTTTAATATAGAAGACACAATATTAAATTATTTTAAATGCTTATGTGTATCTTCTCTATGATGTCAATGGAATCATGGTAATATTTGAATTAAATAAGATTTTAGTTCAAAATTTGGTGCCTCGCCTTGTAATTGAATTTAAGTGGGTTGGATATCGACATCAGGTGAGTTTAGTTCCTTTATTATTCTTTTGTTTTCAGCCATGTTATAAAATTTTATTTAAGTTTTGATGTAGGTTCTAGAAGAAGAAGATGAAGGATCAAGAAGAGTGTTGATGTATTGTGTGTCCTCCTTCAAAGGGGTTTTTTGTGCATCTCAGGATCACTAATGTCAGATCCTCTTCGTTTCGGGTTAGAAAGGTGGCAAATCTCCTAGATTAGAATGCATCATGCACAAAACCTACACAAGAAATAAATCATAAAATAGAAATATAGGTAAATGTATAATATAAAACAAATAAATATTCCTAAAATTTAAATGAATATTACCAAAAACATGCACTAAAAACCAATGCATTCCCTTTTAATATTGAAAAAATTTGACCGTGTTGATTTGAGGCATCAAATTTGTAGTGATTTAAAGATGGTTTTATTTTCTGGGGAAGACCCTAGGTCTCTCTCAAGGAAATTTGGTTGTTTATAGAGTGTATTTTTAAAAAATATTACTAAAATAGTGGGTGGGGTGGTTTTTGAGAATAGTTTAAAAAATAAAATGACTTAATAAAAGAGATTAATAGTTGATAAATAAAAGTGTTTTTTAGAATTATTAGTTATGGATACAATTTAATGTTCACTACACATCTTGTTGAGTTCATCATTTTAAAAAATACACTTGGTTTAATGGAATCCTTTGGTTGACAGTTGTCAAGATCTCAACTTTCATCTTTCCTCTTAAAACGATGCTCAAAGAACCACCCCTTGACACAACAATCATATTTTCAGGGTTTTGGTATTAAACCTAGAAAATAAAGGCTTCCAAATCATACTGAAATCTTATGTATGTGTGAGATAAATAGGACTCTTGTCTTGTACAATCAAAACAATACAAGATTCCCACTTGAAATCTCAACCCAATCAGCGTTGAGACAAAAAGTGTTCCACTTAATTATATCAAAATAAATGCATTTAAAGTAGAATCAATTCAAAGTTAAACATAAGTAAAACATTTATCTCACAAGTTATGAAAAACCAGTAGAAGTTCATGTGCCAGAAGTCCCTCTGATGTGTTTGTAGCTCCCTTAAAATGATCATCCACTATTTAGCTCGCCATCAAGAGGAAGAACAGGCTCGGGTCGAACTCCTTCTTCATCCTTGATTCCCATATGAGTAAAGGGCCCTCCAAAACTTATAAGATGATGAGAATACTCCCCTAGGACTCAGAAATGGATGATCTTGGCTCCTGGTTCAAAAATCTCAAATGAGGTACCAATGGTGCACTTTCATTGCAAAAAAATGGGTTGTGGTTTGGGGAACATAGATTGTGTTAAACCACATGTCCCATTTTTTAGGCCACCCTATAGTCTTCAATCACTTTTAGAAAAACTAGAAATTTATTACCCCAATTTTTGGCTATATCCATTGAAATTTTGGATTAATTTTGACACCTACATATTGATATATGGGAAGAACACAAAACATACCCTTCGACTTTGTGAAAATTCGGTGTCCAAGACAGATCACATCTGTTGGGCCTATTAATGGACGAATGGGGCTTTTTTGTATTCTTAATAGTTCTATAAAATTTAATTTTGGACTAGGAAACAGAATATGATACTATTTGGATTCACATAACATTCATATTATACCCAATAGTGGATATTTGTTCATGGAACCCATGCAGTTTTGGCCCATTTTCCTTCTGGATCATCACCAGGGCCTCCAAATCACAACCTCCTGCAAAGGAATCATCAAAGAAATTAACATTTCCCCTTTAAACGGTGATAAAAACAAAATAATTGATTCAAACATGGAATTAAATTTGTTATTATTTTTATAATTTTTAATATAAAATGAGATTAGCAGAGTGGTATAAGGGTGAAAATGAAACAGTGAATCACGGTGCAATCACACCCCCACACCTAAACATTTACACTCTCTGGTAAATTTACATTTTCAGAAATTATGCATGTAAATATTACCAACATCATGAAGATTTATCATTTGATGAAATTTTATTTCATTAATGTAATGTGATAAATGCACAAACCTCACTAAAGATTTCTTTATAGTGAAAATGGAAAAGGATGTCTCATAAACCATATTATAGTGAAATTCAAAGAGATTAATGATACCCAATTCATAAATGAATTATGAAGTCTACCAGGACAGTAAAATTCAAAGTGTGTGTGTGAAAACCATTTAATTCCATTATTAACACTTTATATCCAATAAATATAGGTTATTTTATCATTTTCAGCTTAAATGATTTTTTCCACCGAACCTGTCATACTTCATTTGCAATTATATTTCAAGACCCACTCACTTATGAATTCCCTGAATTTCAACCATAAGATCCTGACCTAGATATCCCCATATGTTGTACATTTCATCCCTTCCCTCATTTATTATTTTGTTATTTTTTCAGAAGTTTCATTTGGAACAAATCTCACACTTCAGAAGTTGCATTTGGAACAAATATCACACTCATCTCTCAACCCGGGTTAGATCTCCTCACGACACCAATTATAATAAATTAAAAGATCAAAGGATTATGAGGAGTGAGTTTTGACCTTCTAAAGACACAACCCAATTTGGTTCTGATTTTTTTGAGGGTGTACAATAATTAGATATTAGGTAAACATGCATAGGTCAATCTGGTACAATAATAAATTCGATCAGATAAAGAACAATCATATGGAAATATCATTTAAAGCTGAAAAATATTATCCTATAATATATTAACTTTCAATTAAGTAATAAATATTCACACTTAATGGGTTGGTGCAAAAATGTGTGGGGATATTAGTGACACTAATTTTCCCAAAAACTACTCACACAATGAGCATCAATCGTCTCAATGGTTTCACAGAGATAAAACTATTTATATCATTGACAGAAAACCAATTCACTAAAAATCTCTCCCTAATGTTACATTTATACAAACAATTATTCCATAATAGTGTCAAGTTTTCATAAAATGTTAAATAAAAATGGAATCAAAATTTTCAACATGAATTTTCATTAAGTTCCATGATTTGGTAACCATAAGTGGGGGCGGAGTAAGAATACCATAAAGAAAGAGAAAAAGATAATAACGAAGAAAGACAATGAAAATGATTAACTAACCTAGGAATGTACCCATACCCCACACCTAGAGTATACAGTGTACTCACTATAATAAAATAGAATTTGGGAAGGAAAGATAAAACTTGGTGGGTGTTATTGGTATGTTTCTTCTTTCACATGGAGTTCCTCCCTCAGGAACTCTAAAAGTGCTTCATGGAAGTGCTTTAGCTACTTCCCATTAACAATGAAGGATTTCATAGTTTCTTTATTTTGAACTTTAACATCATCAAATGGAGATACATTAGTAATAGTGTATGGTCCAAACCAATGGGAACAAAGAATACATGGATGCAACTTCAGCATTTAATTTTAGAGGAGGACCTTTTTTCCAATGTGGAATTGACGATGAAGGATGATATAGTCATGGTCATACTTGGTTCAATCTATATAAATAAAAGAGTTATCATATGCATCTCTTCTCATTTCCTCTAGCTCTTTAATCTGAAACTTATTTTGTGCACTTAAACCAAAAAGATTAGATTTTAATTGTTTGATGGCCTAGTAGGATCAGTGCTAAATCTCAACAGGGAGGTTAAAACTCTTTCAAAAAACTAAATGATATGGTAACATGCTAGTGGGGGTTCTAAAAGAAGTACGTTAATCCCATAATGAATCACCATGTCTTAGAATCTAATATTTTCTATTTTATTGAAACAAATTTTCATGAATACGTTTTACTTCTCTATTTGACACCTCGACTTGACCATTGGTCTGTGGGTGATATGCTTTAGAAACTCTAGGCCTGACCCGATGCCGACGCAAAAGATATTGCATAGCTCGGTTGCATAAATGAGAACCCTACTCAAGAATGATGAACCTAGGTAAGCTAAACATATAAAAAATTTGGGTACTCAAAAATTCCAGAACTGACTTAGAATCATGAATCATTGTAGCTCATGCCTTACCCAGTTTGAAACATAATCCACCACCAATAGAATGTACAGGTTTACAAATTAGTTAGAGAATGGTCTCACATAGTCAATGCCCCAAACATAAAAAATGTCATGGATAAGAAAAGGATTTTTTGGCATCAAATTTATTTTAGATACATTCCCCATTCTTTGATTGTGGGGAAAATATTTACAGAATTCATGGGAATATTGAAATAATGTGGGTCAATAGAGACCCCAATTGAGGACTTTTCAAGCAGTCTGTTGGTGACCAAAGTGGCGCCCATAAGCAAGAGTATGGTAGAACCTAAGGATAGAGTAAAAAATCACTATCAGGAACACAATGCCTAAGGACTTGATCACTGCATGTGTGCCACTAGTATATGCCATCCCAAATGTACCAACGAGACTCATGTTTTAGACGGTCATCCAAGTTTTTGTTGAAATCAATATGAAGTCAGGATGCTACTAAATAATTTGCAGTTTCAGCATACCAAGGAATAACATCTTGCACACGGTACAATTTCTCATAAGGAAACATATCATTTATAGGAAGAAAGGGGGATGAGTCAATGTCTAAGGGTGGGTGTATCATACTAATATGGTCAACCACTACATTCTTTTCCCATTTTTTACCTCAAATTTTTAAATTTAAATCTTGATGGAGGAGCATCCAAAGAATGAGATGTGATTTGGATTTCGGTTTTGTAAGGAGACACTAGAGGGATGCATGGTTTGAGAACACATTGACTATATACCCCAAAAGGATTGACCTATTTTTTTCCTAGTAAAACACAACATATTTGAATTATTTTTCTATTGTGGTGTTGTTTTCTTTGGTTGGGTCCAATGTACATGATGCATAGGAAATGACATGTGGAGTTCGATCAACCCTTTGTGATAAGACTTCCCCAACTGCATTGTTAGAGGCATCACACAAGTGCTCAAATGGAAAATCTGATCGAGGTGGTTGGATTACTAGGGGTGATTTGAGACACTATTTTAACTTATTAAAGTCTTCCTCAAATCCATTATCAAAAAAATTTCATTTTCTTTTTGGGGTAATCAGGACAGGGAGAGTGCAGTTTTACTAAAGTCACGAATTAAACGATGGTAAAATCCAGAATGACTTAGGAAATACTGTACATACCATACATTTTTGGGGAATGGTATGGATTAAATTACATCCACTTTTTATTTATCTACTTGGATACCATACCCAAAAATTACATGTCCCAAAACTATACATTTTTTAAACATGAAATGAAATTCTCATAATTTAATTCAAGATTATTTATAATACAACATGTAGGAATAAACCTAAACTAATTAAACATTAATCAGAAGATGATACATATATTGTGTAATCATCCATGAAAACATCCATTCAATTCTCAAGGAAATCCAAAAAACACAAACCATGCATCGCTGGAATGTACCTAGAGAATTTCGTAGACCAAATGGCTTCCTCCTATAGGAAAATGTGCTAATGGGGAAATTTAAGGTTGTGTTTTCCAGATCGTTAGGGTAAATATGGATCAGAAAGTATCCAGAATACCCATCAAGGAAACATTAGTGGGACTTAACAGCTAGCTTCTCTAGCATTTGGTCAATGAATGGAAAAGAGAAATGGACAATCTTAGTGTGTTGGTTTAGTCGGCGATAGTCTATGCAGACACGTCAAATATTCTGCACATGAGTTTGAACCAATTAGTTGTTTTAATTTTTTATTATTATAAGGCCAATTTATATTGGAAATAATTGAATGGGACTGACCCACTAGCTATTAGATATGGGGTAAATGATTCTAGTAGCTAATAATTTTAATACATCCCTTTTTACAACTTCTAGGAGGTTTGGGTTTAGTCGATGTTGTGCTTGCCTTAATAGTTGAGACTCATAATTTAACGATATATGATGTGTAAAATTTTTTGGTCTAATACAATGAATGTTAGCAAGTGTCCATCCCAATGATTGTTTATAATCCCTCAAAAGTTCAAGAAGTTGCAATTCATGCTCAGAAGGGAGTAAACTAGAAATGTTGATGGGAAACTTGTTTCTAATATCTAGAACTTAATATATTAAATATTGAGGTATTTTTTTATTTCCAATTCATGCGGATTTTGGATTTATGAGAGTGTGTGTGAAAGTGAGAGATCAATAATCTCATCTAACTTCTTAATGGTATCATCCTAAATAGAGGATTGATATTTTATAATCGTAGCACTATCATTGGTGGTTACATGATCCTTAGTGTCTAATAAATCATCAATTAATTAACATGCATGACATTTTCTCTATTCCAATACAAAAATCATTGCATGAATCATTCCTTAGAATTAAAATCAAGGATGAAAAATTAGAAAGGGGATCAGAGGAATGATATGAAGTGTTTTTAGGGGAAGGGATGACAATAATTTTATTAATAGAGAGAGGGGAATGTTCTTCTGAGGGGTGCTTCATGGAATCAATGATGTTTAAGTGGAATACATCACCACCAAATTCCATAGAAAATGTACCATTGTTGAAATTAATTATGGGTTTGGTAGTTTTCGAGATGGGTCACCCCAATATAATTGTGGCATGTCCATTCATCCTATCATCATTCATTTTTAGCACATAAAAATTAGCAGAAATACTAAATTTTGAACACGCACAAGTACATCCTATAACACAACAGAATGGTGTGCTATACTATAATTTTCTAGATAAACAACTATTCCAGTGGGCATTAGTTCCCCAAACTACAGTGTAGAATAAATGGAGCGAGTCATCACATTTATAGAAGCACCCAAATCAAGCATAGCATCGGAAAAGGAATACCCCCTTTGGTGCACAGAATCGATAAGGTTCTAGGATCATTGCATTGGGTTGGTAGTGACGGTTATATCAATGTTGAGACATTCCTCCCCAATCTTACCATCTCATCACCTCTAAGTCTCCTTTGGTGTGTAGACATATTCATTAAAAACATTGTATATCTTGGAGTTTTCTTCATGACATCAATAAAAGGAATGTTAACCTGCACATTTTTAAAAGTTTACAATATTTTCTTATCATGTCCAGTTTCCTTTTGTTTCCTAGATTGGGTGGCCCTTTGGGGAAATGGAAGTGGAATGGGTTGTCTTGGAGACTCATTGACATACACACTCTTTCCTTTGGAAGGGATTCTCCCAAGACTTTGTTTTTAATCAATTGGATCATTTTTAATGGTTGGGATGGAGGTTTCTTCAAGATGGGATGACTCTAATAGAGGATATATCAGTCTTTATAACTATTTTCCACTCCTATGGGTGATGTCACTAACATTTGCATTAACCATAGGGTTGACTAATGGTTGAGATGGTAGTTTACCCAACCTGTGACTTTTAATTTCTCCCACAGAGTTAGATAGTTTCCTAATTGGGTTTTTATGTCTTGTATGGATACTTGGGTTGTTTTTTGGAATTATAGATTGTTGGAATCCATCTGTTTCATCATATATTATAAGCTTGGATCAGGTTTTTGAAGGGTTGGTTTGGAAGGCCTTTGGGGTGGTTGAGGATTTCTGGGTGGTGGTGCAAGATAAAAGCTCTACCCTTGTTGGTTCTATTGTTTTTGAGGTTGGGTTGAATACCCACTTCCCGATAAGCTTCATTTTCAATCCACATAGGGTTGGATGGATAGTAAGATTCCTTCCTAAAGGGTTGATTATAGGGGAAGTCTGAAATTATTGCCTCAAAACTCTTAGAAGTTTCTCTCAGTTGGGGGAATTAGTTAAAATATTGGGTATTAGAAGAGAATATACTGTAGATTATGGAAGGAGGTGATTAGGGTTTTTCTTGGGGAAAGAGTTAGTTATTGAAGAAGGGTACTTACCTCCTAAAAAATTGTGTCCACCTTCTTCTTGAATTTATTACTTTTCTCCTCATGGACTTCTCGAATGGGTACAATAGACCTAGAAGTGATTTGTTGAGTGTTCTGTGCTATGTCCTCAATTAAGGTCCATGTAGTGATTGGTGTTTTATCTACTAGTGCACCACCTGCAGTAGCATCAATCATGTTTCTATCAATAGGGATTAAACCTTCAGAAAAATACTGTATTAAATGTTGGTAACTTATTTGTTGGTGTGGACTACTTGAACATAATATTTTTAATATTTCCCAATATTCATGATGTGTTTCCCCTGGAGATTGTCTTATCCCAAAAATTTCAATCTTTATTGTTATATTTCAAGTGGTTAGGAAATATTTTTCAAGAAAAAGTTGTTTCATGTCCGCTCGTCCAATTATTGGTGGATGAACATAATAAAGCCAATCTTTTATAGTGTCTTCTAATGAAAATGGTTATTCACTATGATTTACTTGTTTTTCATTGGCATTTTATGGTTTTAATGTAGAACATGCAGTATGAATTTTTTTTTAAATTTTTATGTGGATCCCCTCTAGGAAGTCCATGTAATCTTTGTAATAGATGAATTAAACAAGATTATAGTTCAAAATTGTGTTCCTCACCTTGTAATTGAAAGAATGTGGTTTTGATATCGACATCAAGTGAGGTTAGTTCTTTTTGTGTTCTATTGTTTTAATCCACGCTATACAATTTTATTTTACTTTTGATGTTGGTTCAAGAATAAGAAGATCAAGGATCAAGAATAGTGTTGTTGTCTTATGTGTCCTCCTTCAAAGGGATCTCTTGTGCATCTCGGGGTCAGTGATGTAAGATCCTCTCCGATTCGGGTTTGAAAGGTGGTAAATCTCCGAGATTAGAATATTTCATGTTACAAACCTACATAAGAAATAAACCAGAACACAATAATACAGGTAAAGGTATAATATAAAACAAATAAATATTTACAAAATTTACAAAAATCTTATAAAAAAGACACACTAAAAACTAAATAACTCCCCAACAACGGTGCTAAAATTTGACCGCGTTGTCCTGACATGTAAAATTGATAGTGATTTAATGATGACTTTTTAGTCTTGGTAAGACCCTAGGTCATCTCTCAAGGAGAGTTAGTAGTTTATAGTGTGTGTTTTTAATAAAGATTACTAAAATAAGGGTGGGGGGGGGGGTTGAAAACAGTTTTAAAAATAAAATGCATTAATTAAGGAGATTAGTAGTTGATAAATAAAAGTGGTGTTTTAGAATTATAAGATTAGAAGAACATTTAAAGTTTACTACACAAGATGTTGAGCTCATCACTCTAAAAAATTCACTTGGTTTAATGGAATACTTTGGATGAGGGTTGTCGATATCTCAACTTTCTTCTTTCCTTTTAAAACGATTCTGAAAGAACAACCCCTAAACAGAAGAATAATTTTGTAAAGGATTGGGTATAAAAAATAGAAAATAATGGCTAAAAAAGTATACTGAATAATATGTATATGTAAGAGTAAAAGGACTTATGACTTATCCAATTGAAATAATACAAGATTGCAACTTTAAATATCAACACAATCTGTGTTGAGACAAAAAGTGTTCCACTTAATAATAACAAAAGAAATGAATTCAAAGGAGAAGAACATAAAAGTTAAACATAATTAAAATATTTTTCACACAAGATATAGAAAACTAATATAAGTTCATGTGCCGGAACACCCTCCCAAGTTTGTCTAGCTACCTCGAAATGATCATCCACCGTTTAACAGTCCATCGAGAGGAGATAGGGGATCAGGTGGAACTTCTTCTTCGTACTTGACCCCCCTATTAGGATAGGGGGATCCTAAAAATATTGGATGATAAGGAGACTACCCTAGGACTTGAAAATGGAAGAGCTTGGATCTTGGTTCGAACTCCCCAAATTATGTAGCCATAGTTCTCTTTCATAGAAAAAATGGGAATTGGTTTTGGGATCACATATTGTGTAAAACCAGTTGTCCCAGGGATTTTGTATCCATGAAATCTTCAATACCTTTTGAAAAAACTATAAAGTTGTTCCCCCGTGAGTTGGATATATCCAACTAATGGTTTATACAATTGGACACTTACAACTTCAGATATGGAAAACACATAATGCACAAATTTTGACTCTCTGCAGAATCAGTGGCCTGGACAGATCACTTCGGTTGGGCAACTTAATGGAAGAATAAGGCATGGGTGTATTCTTAAGAGTTGTAGAAAATTGACTTCTGGACCATCCAAAAAAAATATGATACCATTTAGATGAATGGATATTTAATACTATACCCAACATTGGATAGGATTTCATGGAATCCATCTAGTTTTGGCCCATTTACCTTCTTGATCATCTCTAGAGACTCCAAATCACCTTCTCCTATAATGGAATCATGAAAAAAGTAACATTTTCCTTTTTAACAGTGATAAAAAAAATAAATGATTTTAACATGGAATAAAATATGTTATTGGTTTTATAATTTTTAATATAAAACAAGTTTACCACAGTGGCGTAATAGTTAAAATGAAACATTGAATCATGGTGAGATCACACCCCCACACCTAAACATTTTCACTCTAGGGAAAAGTTCAATTTTCCGAAATTATGCATGTAGATATTACCAACATCATGAAAATTTAACATTTGAGAAAATTTTAACTCATTAAATTAATGTTATCAATGTACAAACCACACTAAGGTGTTTTTCCTAATGAAAATGGAAAAAAGATGTCTCATAAATCATATCACTATGAAATTCAAAGAGATTCATGATACCAAATTGAGCAAGGAACTCAAAAGTAAACCATGCCACTAAAATTCCATGTGTGTTTTTAAAAACCATTCCATTCTATTTTTTCCACTTTCTATCCAAAAAATATAAGTTATTTTAAAATTTTTCAGCTTAATTGACTATGTTAACTGAACTAGTCCTACATTCATTGCAATCATTTTTCATGACACACTAACTTAATCATTCCCAGAATTCAAACCATATACTCCTGAAATAGATATCCCCATATGTTTCACATTCCATCACACACCTCATTTATTTAGAAGTTTCATTTGGAAAAAATCTAACACTTCAGAAGTTTTATTTGGAAAAAATCTCACACTCATCTCTTAACCCCGGTTTGATCTTCTCATTGTAATAACTGTAATAGTTATAACAAGATCAATGTTTGAGGATGATTGTTTCTTGATCTACCAAATACATAACCCAATTTTTTTTTTAGGGCGTACAACAGTCAAATATTAGGTACACATGTATAGGTTAATATGGTATAGTAATGAAACAGATCAAATAAGGAAAGAATGTATAAAAATATCATTTTAATATAAAAAATATTAACCTAACATATATTTACCTTCTATTATTTAATAAATATTTACACATAATGGCTTGGTGAAAAAATGTGTGGATATATTAGTGACATAGTTTTCCCAAAAATGACTGACACAATGGTCATCAATAATATCAAAGGTTTCATAGATATACAAGCATTTATATCATTGAAAAAAAACCAATTCACTAAAAATCACTCATTGATGTTAAATTTATAAGAAAATTCATTCCATAATAGTGTCAGGTTTTCATCAAATGTTAAATCAACATGGAATCAATAATTTCAACATGCATTTTTAATAAGAGCCATTATTTGGTGACCATAAGGGGGGGGGGGTAAAAATACCATTAAGATGGAGAAAAAGAGGATAAATAAGAATGATGATAAAAATTCATAACTGAACCAGAAATGTACAATCCCCCCACACCTAGAGTGTGTAGTGTACTCACTGTAATAAAATAGAATTTGGGAAGGAATGATAAAACTTGGTGCCTGTTATTGGTATGTTGCTTCTTGAACATGTATTTCCTCCATCGGGAACTCTAGAAGCGCTTCATGGATGTGCTTTAACTACTACCCATTGACAGTGAAGTTTTGATTAGTTTCTTCGTTTTGAACCTGAAAAACAACAAAATGAGATACATTAGTAATAATGTATAGTCCAAGCCAATGGGAACAAAGATTACCTATATACAACATCGGCCTTGAATTGTAGAGGTGGACTTTCTACCCAATGTATAATTGACGATGAAGGATGAGACATTTATGGGAATCCTATGTTCTCTCCTTATAAATCCTTGAGTTCTTATATGCATCTCTTCTCATTTCTTCCAGTTCCTGAATCTACAACTTCCTTTGAGAACCTGCACCAGAAATAGTGTAATTGCATTGTTTGATGGCCCAATGGGCATGATGCTCAATCTCAACTGGTAGGTGACAAATCATTCCAAAAACTAGCCAATATGGTGACATGAAAATGTGGGTTTTGAAAGTAGTATGGTAATCCCATAATGAATCATTGAGTCTAAGACTCTAATCTTTTCTATTGGGTTGATCCTTATTTTCATGAATCTGTTTTACATCTCTATTTGACACAACAGATTAACCATTGTTCTGTGGGTGATAAAAATTAGACACTCATTGCCTGGCCCCATATGTATGAAAAAGAGAATAGATTGTTTGGTTTCAGAAATGTGAACCCTGGTTATTAATGATGAACCTAGGTAATCCAAACCATGAGAAAATTTGGGTTCTAGAAAATTCCACAACTGCCTTAGAATATTCAGTCCTTGTATCTCTTGGCTCTACCCATTTTGAAACATAATCCATTTCCAATTGAATGTACAAGTTACCAAAAGAATTAGGGAATGGTCCCATAATTTCATTACCCCAAACATTAAAAATGTCTTGGAAGAGAAACGGTTTTTGTGGCATCACATTTTTTTAGAAACATTCCCCATTCTTTGATAGTGAGGACAAGATTTACAAGAGTTTTGGGAATCCTAAAACAATGTGGAACAAAATAGACTAGAATTGAGGACCTTGCAAGCAGTCTGTTGGGGAACAATGTGGCCCCCGCATAAAAGAGTATAGAAGATCCGAAGGATGGACTAAAACTCATTATCAGGAATGCAACGCCAAAGGACATGATCACTATATGTGAATCAAAGGTAGGGGAATTTAAATGTAACAAAAGGACTCATGTTTTAGATGAGTGTCCATGTTTTTTTTGAAATCAATAGGAATTCAAGATGCTACCAAACAATTCAAAATTTCAAAAAACTAAGGAATAACATCTTGCACTCGGTACAATTTCTCATCAGGAAATTTTTCATTTATAGAAAGAAAGGGTGATGAGTCAATGTACAAGGATGGGTGGGTACTACTGATATGGTGAGACACTACATTCTCTACTCCTTTTTTATGATTAATTTCTATATTAAATTCCAGAATTATGAGCATCTAGAGAATGAGATGTGGTTTGGATTTTGGTTTCTTACGGATATACGGGAGGGCTTCATGGTTTGAGAACACAATGAATTTGGACCCTAAAAGGTATGACCTAAATTTTTCCAAGGAAAACACAATTGGAAAAAATTCATTTTCAGTTGTTGTGTAGTTTTCTTGGGTAGGGTCCAAAGTACATGAGGTATATGCAAAGACATGTGGATCTCGATCGACCCTTTATGATAAGAATTCCCTAACAACATAGTTAGAGGCATCACACATAAGCTCAATTGGTAAATCCCACCGAGGAGGATGGATTACCAGGGGTGATGTGAGACTCCATTTTAACTTATTGAAATCTCTCTCAAATTCATTATGAAAACAAATTATTTTTCTTTTTGGAGTTATCAAGAGAGGGGGAGTGCAATTTTACTATAGTCACAAATGAAATGGCGGTAAAATATTGCATGACATAGGAAATCCCACACATACATTACATTTTAGGGGAATGGTAGGGAAGAAATGATATCCACTTCTGATTTTTCTAATTGGATACCATCCCAATAAATTACTTGCCCCAAAACTATACCTTGTCGCACCATGAAATGGAATTTCTTAGAATATTATATGAGAGTCTGTTGAATTCAATGACGTAGGACTGAACCTAAACTATATAAACATTCATCAAAATAGGATCCATACACAGTGAAATCATCCATGAAAACATCCATGCAATTCTCCAGGTAATCCAAAAAAATAATAACAGTGCATCGCTATAAAGTACCTGGATCATTGAAAAAACCAAATAGCATCCTCCTATATGAAAATTTTCCAAAGGGGTAAGTGAAAGCTGTCTTTTTCTAATCCTTGGGGGCAATATGGATCAGAAAGTATCATGAATTCCAATCAAGGAAATAATATTAAGACTTACCTTCTATCCACTCTAGCAATTGGTCAATGGATGACAAAGGGAAATGGTCCAACCAAGTGTGTTTGTTTAGTCGATAATAGTCTATGTAGACACACCAACTATTGTACACATGAGTTGGAACCAATTCATTGTTTTCATTTATGATTATTGTAAGGCCAGTTTTTTACGAACTACTAGAATGGGACTGACTCATTGGGTGTCTAAGATGGGGTAAATGTTTCTAGAAGCTGATAATTTTGTTACCTCCTTTTTTACAACTTCTATGAGGTTTGGGTTTAGAAGAAGTTGTTCCTGCCTTACTGGTTCATACTCATCATTTAACAATATATGATGTGCAAAAATTGATTGTCTAATACAAGGAATGTCAGCAAGTGAAAAACCAAAAGCTTTTTTATACTCACTCATATGTTCAATCAATCATAATTCATGCTTATGAGAGAGTGTACTAGAAATTTTGAAAGGCAATATGTTTCCCTTTTCAAGAAATTTTTTTTATAATATTGAGGCAGTTGTTTTAGTTCCAATTCAGTTAGATTTTGGATTTATGGGAGTGTGTGAGAAAGTGAGAGATCCCTAATCTCATCTCACTTCTTAATGGTATCATTCCCAATAGAGGAATGTAATTTTACAAGCTTAAGAGTATCATTTATGGTTAAGTGATCCTCAGCGTCCAAGATATATTCAATTCACTGATACATTTATAATCCACCAAAAAAATCATTGGATGACTCATTTCCTAGAATTTAAATCATTTAAGAAAAATAAGAAAAGGGATTGGGGGAATGATAATAAGTGTTTTTAGGTGAAGGGATTACATCAATTGAAATAACATAGAGAGAGAGAGAGGTATTTTCTTATGAGGGTTGATTCATGGCATCAAGGATGTTGAAGTGGACTATATCACCACCAAATTCCATAGAAAATGTACCATAGTGGACATTAAATATGGTTTTGGTAGTTTTCAAGAGGGGAATCCCCAATATAATTGGGGCATGTCCATTCATCTTATCATCTTCTATTTTTAGAACATAATAATTAGTATGAAAAATTAAAATTTTCACCCTCACAAGAAAATCCAATAACACACCAGAAGGGTGTGTTATGCTCAGATTCTCTTGGTGAACAACTACTCCAGTGGTCTTCAGTTCCCCGACCTGCAATGTATAGTAAATGGGGTGAGTCATCATATTTATAGATGCACCCAAATCAATCATAGCATTGGAAAAGGAATACTCCACTATAGTTCAAGGAATAGAGAAGGTTCTATCATCATTGAATTTGGTTGGCAGTGATGGTTATATAAATGCTGAGAAATTCATCCCCAAGATTACCTTATTATTACCTCGATGTCTTCTTCAGTGTGTACACATCTCCTTTAAAAACATTTCATATCATGGAATTTTCTTCAAGACATCAATCAAAGAATGTAAACCAGCACTTTTTTGAATTATTCCAATATTTCAGTATCGAGTTCAGTTTTATTTTCTTTCCTAGGTTGGGTGGCCCTTTTGGGAAATAGAAGACGAATGGGTTGGCTAGGATACTTATCGACATAAAAATTATTTCCTTCAGAAGGGATTCTCCCAAATCACGGGTTTTCAACATTTGGAACATTTTTAATGGCTGGGATGAAGGTTTCCTCAAGAGGGGATGACTCCAATAGAGGATTCATCTGACTTTCTAGATGTTTCCCACTTCTAATGGTGATGACACTAACATTTCCTTTATATCTAGGGTTGAATAATGGTTGAGATTGTAGTTTACTCGACCCATGACATTGAATTTCACACACTGAGTTAGATAGTTATCCTAATAGGGTTTTTCGGTCATGCATGGATCCTTGGGTGGTTTATTGGAATTAGAGATTATTTTCAGGCATTTGTTTCATCATATCTTCTTGGATAGGCTCTGGTTTTGGAGTGGGTGGTTGGAAAAGCCTTTGGGGTGGTTGAAGATTTCTTGGTGGTGGGGGTGGGTGACTACTCTGCCCTTATTATATCCATTTTTTGAGGTTGGTTGGAATAACCCTTGCTAATAAGCATGGTTTTCTTTCTACCTAGGGTTGGATGTATAGTAAGGTTCTTGATATAATGGAAGGTTATAGGGGCGACCTAGAAATATTGACTCGAAACTCTCAGAAGTTTCTCTCAGTGGGGGGAATTTGTCAAAATAGTGGGTATCAGAAGAACAAATACCAAAATAGATGGGAGGAGGATGTTGGGCTTTTCCTGGGGAAAGAGTGATTTTTTGATGTAGGGTACTTAACTCCTCAAACTCTATGTCCACCTTCTTCTTGAATTCAGTACATTTCCCCTCATGTATACCATGAATGGGAACAATGGACCTAGAAGTGAATTTTTGAATGTTCTGGGCCATGTCCTCAATTATGGTCCATTCAGTGATTGGGGTTTTATCCACTAGTACACCACCTGCAGTAGCATTGATCATGTTTCTATCAACAGGGATTAAACCATCACAAAAGTATTGTATTAAAGGTTGGAAACTTATTTATTAGTGTGGAAAACTTGAACTTAATATTTTTAATATTTCCCAACATTCCTGAAGTGTTTCCTATGGATATTGTCCTATCCCACAAATTTAGTTCTTATTTATTGTATTTTGAGAGCCTGGGAAATATTGTTTTACTGAAAAAGGTGTTTCATGTTCGCCTAGCCTCTTATTGGTGAATTAACCTAATAAAGCTAGTATTTTTCAGAGTCTTAAAATGAAAAAGGAAATTACCTCAGATTTACTTGTTCTTCATCCATGTTTCAATGTAGAACACACAATATGACATTCTTTTAAATTATTTTGTGGATCCTCTCTATAAAGTCCGAGGAATATTGGTAATAGATGAATTAATCATGTTTTTAGATCCAAATTTGGAGCCTCGTGTTGTAATTGAATGTATGTGGGTTGGATATCGACATCTGGTGAGGTTAGTTGTTTTAGTGTTCTATTCTTTTCATCCATGTTATAAAATTTTATATCAGATTTAATTTTGGTTCTAGAGGAAGAATATGAAAGATCAAGAAGACTGTTGTATTCTTGTGTGTCCTCCTTCAAATGTTTCTCTTGTGCATCTCGGGTCGCTGACGTAAGATCCTCTTCTATTCGGGTCTAAATGGTGGTAAATCTACCGGATTAGAACTTTTCTTACACAAAAACTATAAAATAAATTAATTTGAGCACAAAAATATAGATAATGGTTAATATAAAACAAAAAAATATTTACAAAATTTACAAAAAACATATCATAAACACACAAAAAAAACCAATGCACTCCCCTGAAATAGTTCCAAAATTTTACCCTGTTGTCATGAAACATCTAATTGATCAGGATTTAAAAATGATTTTGTATCTAGGGAAGACCCGTGGCCTTATCTCAAGAATAATTGGTTATTTATAGTATTTTTGTTTAATAAAAATTACTAAAAGAGGGGGGGGGGTCAAAAAAAATTTTAAAAATAAAAGGACTTAATTACCGAGTTTAATAGTTGATAAATAAAAGTGGTGTTTTAGAATTATATAATTAGGATATAATTTAAGTTAACTACACGTCTTGTTGAGTGTGTAATTCTGAAAAATGCAATTAGTTTAATAGAATCCTTTGGTTGACGGTTATCATGATCTCAACTTTCCATGTTCATCTTAAAACGATGCTCAAAGAACCACCCCTTGAGACTACAACTATGTTGTCAAGAATTGGGTATCAAACATATAAAATAAAGGCTACCAAATCATACTGAAATCTTATTTATGTGTGAGATAAATAGAACTATTTTATTTTCCAATCTAAACAATACAAGATCCCCAATTCATATCTAAACCCAATTGGCATTGAGACAAAAAGTGTTCCACTTAATTATAACCAAATAAATGAATTTAGTTGAGAAGAACATCAAAGTTATACACAAGTGAAATATTTATCACACAAATTACATAAAAGATGTAGATTCTCAACTATCAGAACTCCCTCCCATTATATTGTAGCTCCCTTGAAATGATCGTCCACCGTTTAACTCCCCATCGAGAGGAGGAGGAGGCTCGGGTGGAACTCCTTCTTCATCCTTGATCCCCATATGAGGATAGGGGATTTTATAACTTATGGGTTTTTAGGAGATTCCCCATGGACTCAAAAATGGTAGAGCATATCTCAAGGTTCAAACACCCCAAATGAGGTACCCATGGTGCTCTTTCATAGTAAAAGTGGGAAGCAGTTTTGTGAACACATATTATGTAAAACCACATGTCCCATTATTTTCATCCCATAGAAAGTCTTCAATCGCTTCTAAAAAAATATAATGTTTTTACCCACATCTTGGATATATCCATCGAATGTTTGGATTCATTTGGACACCTACATATTGAGATATTTACAATACACAACACACAATGTTTGACTCCATGCAAATTCTATGGCCTAGGAAGATCACTTTGGTTAGGCCCCTTATTGGATAAAATGGGCTTGGGTATATTCTTATGAGTTGTAGGAAATTAAATTTTGGACGAGTCCACAAAATATGAGACCATTTGGAGTCACGTAGTTTTCATACTATACCCATCAATGGATAGGTGGTCATGGAACCCAGGCTGTTTTGGCCCATTTCCTTTATGGATCATCTTCGGGGCCTCCAAATCACATCTTCCGGCAATGGAGTCGTCAAAAAAAGTAAGCTTTCCATTTTTAATAGTTATAAAAAACAATAAATGAGTCAAACATGGAATGAATTTTTTATTATTTTTATAATTTTTAATATAAAATAAGTTTAACAAAGTGATGTAAGGGTGAAAATGAAACCATGAATCACGGTGCGATCAGGCGTGGGCGGTCCACGCATAGCCTCAAGCTCCTATCTACCATCATGGAAAACAACACTGGGGATGCCCATGGTGAAACAATGGACTTAAAAAACTCTTATCCTTCAAGTCCTCTAGCTATACACTCAACTCAAAAAGCTCCATAAGAGCCATCCGATATGTCAGTGTGGATATTGGTGTCGTCCCTAGGTACAAGTAAATGCAAAATTATATATGTCTGTAAGGTGGGAGTCCTAGTACATCTTATGAAAATACATGTTAATACTCATTCACCACTATAGGAAATCTTGGACTCCTATAATCCACTATAATGAGGGAAATTCTAGACAACTAGTGAGTGATTGGCTGTACCCTCCTCTGAGAAAGTCCATCCTCTGCTAAAAAGGTTCCATTTTCACCAGTGAATAACAACTTGGTCCCATCCTAAGGGACACACTACACTTTGTGCCTAAATTAGTTGATCTGAGCAAGGACGGTAGATGAACATTCCATACCTAGGATGATGTAGTAAGGGATTGAATTTTCCACTAGGAGATTCCAGTCAAAGTTCTCACCTCCTAGAGTAATCTCACACTGCCGACACTAGTGTGTAATCATCAAATCCTCACCTGTAGGAGTATCTAATCATAATTATTTACCTAAAGACTCTACTGGAATCTCTGGGCCTCCAATGAGGTCTGTGGTAAGGAAAGAGTGACTTGAACCTAGGTCTATAAAATTTTTATCTAATGTAGAGAAGACACATATCATAAATATAATCATCTCTAGAGATTTGTGATCATAGGCCTCCATCTCTTAAAGATAGCCTTACCCCTGTCCACCAGGTCCCTAAGCTCGTGGTGTACTGCATGGGGGTGGTGGTTTTAAAACCTCAAAACATCGTCCACCACCTGCCACTTGGACTAATACCCTGCGACGTTCACCACACTACAGACCTCCTCACATGATCCTCTATCTCTACCTTGGGGGCCCTTCGACTGTCTACTGATTATCTGTGCGATGGTTCCGGCATCACCAATACATGTGTCTATGCCCGCTACCCATGAAGAATATCATGGTCCCTTACTAACTCCCTCTGCTCTAGGAGCCCCGCACTACCAACCCCAAGTCCTGGGTTCTCCCCTGAAACACCTGGCCAACTTGGAACCCCAGTATTTGCTCTCTACTACCTATAGTAGATGACTTGTCCACTCTTCGTCTGGTGGTGGATCTCACCATCGGTGCATAATCGTTTAGGAAGATCACTTCTAGTAGATCTCTCTCTAGATCTATAGCTTGAACCAAGATGTTGAGAGAAATCACTGACACTCTGATCTCCCATTCGAGTCCCTACTCAAAGGTCCTGGACCTAAAGAAAACATCATCTACCATGTCAATGGAGTAGCAGGAGGGGTCAGTAAACCTCTCTGAGTACTAGGCCACAGTCAGGATTCCTGGTTTTAGATACAGTATGTCATGTTTGCATAATGAGAACAGTTTAACGGGTATGAAATCTTCCCTAAAGAGGCTCTCGTAGTCCAACTAGGCATTCTTTACCTCCTCGTATGTCTATAGAGTCATACTCCACCATCTCCCTATAGTGCCTTGAAAAAGGCCTATGGCTAGGACCACTGTCTGGTCTATAGGTGTCTCTAGTAGGCCAAAAACCAGTGTAATAGCCTCTATCAAATCCTTAGCTGCCTGAGGATATGTCTTCCCTAGAAACCTCAGAGGCCTCTATCTCAGGAACTCATGAAGCATGCTCAGTCGAAGTGCACAAACCTTAGGTGGGTCCTTTAGCATCTGCTTCTCTATGGGTGGTGCTGCTGCTGGTACACCACCCGAAGGTGCTATCACTGTAAGCGGTCCCTACACCGCTTCCTCATCGCTCAGTGGGCCATCATTGTGACCCCTCACTAGAATCCTGGCTAGCTGTATTGGTGTAATCATCCTATAGAAACAAAGATGTTCCATAGTCAATAAGTTGTAGCTAGTGAGCTGACTCAAATGAGATCAAGAATCAAAACACATGAAACCAGTGTTTTGAGAATTGAGTCGGAAAATAGAATTCAGTGTCCTGGTGTACGGATACATTAGTCCCCACACCAACACTGGACTCCCTGGCATGAAATCCAAACTCTACACACTTAACAATAATACCCCCTTTGAAAATACCGACTCTTAGTTCTTCTGGTAGAATCAACCTCCCTTTGATACCACTCTGTCATGACCCGTCCCCTGGGGCCCATGTTGTGACTACCCCAAGCCCACAATCTATAGTCCAAGGGCTGGTGACTAGCACTGAAAAGGAATATCCCCAAAAAAGAAGGCATTACCTTTAAACATGTACACACATAGATAGGGAATGCTGCACAAAGAAACCTACAAGAGAAATAAAAATAGTACAACCACCACAATGTACCACCACTTAGAGTAAAAGGTGTAATATGAAAGTAAAGGGGCTAGAATATAAGCCCAAATGAAAGGAAAGTAAAAAAAAAGAAATACAAGCTTTAGAGGTCATCCACTAATGATCCTACCTGAAGGGTAGGTACAGATCACTGTCGGATGTCACTACAACACACCATGTCTATCGACACACCCTAGAGCACCATCTTGCCATGGGTCCCCAAAGTCCTGCTTATTGTTGTCTGTCATCTGTTAAAGACACAACAAGTGTAGGTAAAGCCCGCACATGGGTGAGTATACCAATACCCAGTAAGGACACAGAGACCCCCAAAGGTCTCTCAGAAATCCACTATAGAAATACCAAAAATCAAGATCTCAATGAAAAGCACAAAAAGAAAGACACAACTCACACCAGGTATAACCTAAGTACAAAATTAAAGATGATTAGTCATAAATCCAGATCATCTTATTATATTGAGAGGATCTTCTGATGATCCACATAGGGTATCTAGGTTCTTATCCACATAGGGTCACTAGGTGCTGATCCATATATGGTCTCTAGGAGTTGATCCCCATAGGGTCGCTAGGTGCTGACCCAAACAGGGTCACTAAGTGATGATCCATGCAGGGTATCTATGTGCTAATACACATGGGTTCTCTATGTAATGATCCATATAGGGTCTCTAGGTGCTGATCCACACAACTTCCCTAGGTGAGGAACCACACATGGTCACTTGGTGCTGGTCCACATGGGGTCTCTAAGAGCGGGTCTCAGCTGGCCATAGGATTCTCGTAAGAAGCATGATTGATACCAAGAGAATATAATCCTTAATCAAATAGTAATATTTCAACCACAAAAAAGTCCCACATAGAATAACCCAAAGGACCATCTCATCATAAGGGTCCCAATGGAACATACGATGTGTCAAACAGACACCCAATCTATAAGATATAGGCATTATTTTAAAATGGATATCATGGATTCAAGTCCGATCCAACCCATCTGTACTCCAACATAATAAAAAACACACATATGGTATCACAGAAGGAACACTTTGTCACAAGGGTTCCAACACCACTAGCAGCACGTCAATCAGACTCTAGATTTGAGAGATATGGGAATTTTAGTGAAATTGGGGCTGGTTGGGTCGGTCTGGGTCGACCCAACCCGACCTAGATCTAGGCTGGTTAGGGCCCGACCCAATGGGCAATGGGTATGGCCCGTTGGGCTGTAGGTACAGACTATTGGGCGGTGGGCCTGACCCATCATAGTGGGCTGACTCCACCAACTAGACGTGGGGTAGCCACATCTGTTCTTCAGCACATGCAGCCAGTTTCACCGGACACACCCTCTATGTCACTAGTGGACCAAGTCCACAAGTTGACCAGGTAAATGTGGTGCCAACGTGGAACCACATGTCTCCAGCCCCATGTCCATAGTGGTCACGACCTTGGACACTTTTCCGGGCTTCCCAGATGTGGGATGCCACCTCTACATTGTGTGGGTCGGGCATCACCCCACAATTCTATCGTGTCCCTTTGTCGCCACAGTGCACCAACGAGCGTGCTGCCTCCCTTCACCCATGCTCATCACCGGCCCCCGTGTGCCAAAGATTTCTTCTGCGGGCCACCAAAGTTGCTCTGGTGGTCCTTATCTTGATCCTTCTACACCTACTAGATAATGAGGCTTCCACCTTCACTTCAACAACCTCGAACTCACCATACCGTCATTCTGAGAATTCATACATGAAGAACGCACATGTGGGGGGGGGGGCTTAGGCTTTGTTTTTGTAATCCCACACCCTGCATGTTAGATTCATAGCAACATGGGGAGGTCCGAGGATTTTAGTGAAATCAATACAAGGGATAATATAATCTTGGATAGAGGAATCCCAAAAGAAGTCACCCTCCTATAAGAACACATGATCTGCGGATCAACCTATTCGTGGATTGATCCAAATTCGTTGTTTTCAGGAAACAATGGGGAATCTTTAAATAGCTCAAACCCCTATCTCATTTTTTGTTTGGTATCATAGCATTACATCCTCGAGGGTTCAATAGGTCGATGTTATTCGTCACATCCCAACTTCATTCTTCGAGGCACATCGAATTCGATGATGTTCCGCCGACATTCATCATTATTCATTGGAGTGGAAACTCACTAGAGGATTGTCAGGGAATTTCCCACAATTTAATTCCCAACTCTCCAACATGTTATCTAGTTAAAAAGGGAACAAGTCATAGTGTTTCTATTATGCTACGACATTATGTCATTACACAGTTTCATTCATGAAGTAGAGTAGCTATTATACTGCGACTTAACGATCCATTAAGATGCTTCCTTTAATGAGACTCATCATCACCTCAAATCCTAACCGTAGCGTCATTTTCCTATTCTCAATGGTTGATAAAATAAATAAAATTTATTTTTAATGTTATTTTATTATTTTGAGAAAATTCTGAAAAATAACATTCCTGTATGACCCTTGCTAGTCAATGTTATGTCTTTTCTAGGAGAATCTCAATGTTCCGATTTCAATGGTGCCCTTTTATTTTCGATCCAAGAATGGGTTCGAAAGTTAGAAAAATCCTCTCACTCATTTACTAAACATACTTTAAAATATGTTCAAAATTACATTCTGGGACCTCCAGACCTCAGAATCAAGTGCCGTCAAAGCGTGCAGTCTCGAAATAATTCTATATAATTTAAAAAAAATTAAACAAAAATTCCGAGAAATTACATAATCTTGGAATAATTAGATATATGAAAGAAAACGAACACCATGGACAAGAAAATTAAACTAAGGATTAATTAAAAAAATACAAATATAAGAATATAGGATATTTTAATAGATAAATTTTAATAAATTTATTTTAATAATGAAATACATAAAGTTGAATTTATTTATTTTTTTATCGATGATCAGATTAAAACCACTAATATTACCATCATTACATCATAGTAATTATGGGTAGGTTCCCACTAATAGTGATCCACATGTGTTCCACTTTAAAAACTCATGTATAGTTAATAGAGAATCAATTTCACTCTGTCCTACTATTGATGAAATATATTTTATACAATTATTATAGGAATGTTAAGTAATTTTTCAATAAAAATGAAATAATTTCATTCTTAATAAACATGTTATCATATATTATAAGTTGTTATTTAAAAGTTTAGTTCCTAAATTTTATAATTTAAAATTTTATGAAAATAAAATTATTTTTAAAATCATTATAAAAAATTAGTCTAAGGTGAATTTTTCCCATAAAGACTGATTTAGTGAATAACTAAAAATCAATATTTTAAAAAATATCATTTATTTTCATTATATAAAGTAATATTCATTTTACATTTAATATTTAGGAACATAGTCATCCTTTTACGATAAATAATCTAATAAATTACATTACAAACATCATTATACTTTATTTTTTTAGAAGATCAATTTTGGGCTTAAACCAACTTTCTAAAAATTGTTTTTCATTTCATTTTATGTTTTAATCTCAAATTTATTTTTTCTATTTCTAGAAATTGAATCTTGATTAAGGATTCTATATTTGAAAAAAATTGGTCCAAATTTTATAAATATTTCCCTTTTATTTTTTTATTATAAATAGTAATAATAGTAAATATTTTTCACCTTAGAAAGGGAAAATCAAGCAATTAACTTTAAAATAATGTGATAAGTCCTAAAAGCTCACTAAAACATGTCTTTATTTTATTTTAAAAGTTTAGTTTTTAATCTAACACAATTTTTTTATAATTTATGTAAATTTACTTGCACTTTCCTTTTAAAATGAACTTAATTTTATTCTAAATATATAATAAAAACAAAACCACAATCCCTTTCTTTTAAAATCTATAATTTTTTATCATAGGTATAAAAAGATATTATGTTTTGTTATTAATATTTATCTAAAACATAAATGGGTTTTTCATGGTAATTTATTTCTAATATTTAGTGATTATATAATCACCTTAAATTTTTATGCAGCACTGATGCAGTGCTTAATAAAGTAGTAGGAAACAAATTAAATAATATTAAAACAATGAAATAATTATTTTTTAGGTGATTTATATTGTAACTTGAAATTATTAGATCAGAATAGTTTTTTAGGCTGTTTTAATGGTCTATATTCAAATTACATTTCTAACTCTTTTACATAAAATTCAAATTAAATGAATAGTTTAAAAAATAAAATTAATGAAACTATATAATATATAATATTTTATTAAATGAATAAAAATATATAAAAATATTATTTTCATCTAGGAGAGTTTTATATGATTTATAACATAAACTATTTACAATTTATGTTCCAATTGACCTTTTATAGTAATTATTTTGACTCATTTAGTGTAAAAAACATTAATATCACATTAATCATCAAAGGGGTTAACCGAGAGTTAAAACTAAGAGATATGTTCAAAAAAATGACATAAACTTATAATCTTTTTATTATATTATAGGATTTAAATTAATTAGCATATTATATTGTAATTCAATCAATTTGGAGATATTATTGAATGAAAATTAATTTATATAAATTTATTACTTTAAATAAATCCAAGGGAAACTCTCCCCTCTCTTATAAAAGGAAGCCTTCCATCCTCTCTTACTTAGACATATTGATCACTCTAGTTCCCCCAAGACCTAATATATTCTCTAAAATAACTTCATATATCACATCATAGATATCCTCCTCTAATAAAAAGGAAAAACCTAGGAGGCTTATGGTGTAAGACAATGTGGTTTTCAGATGAAAAGGTATATGTTAAAAATAAGATTTTATAAGTCTATTTCTTAATAAACATACTTTAATACAATTTAAATATGATGAAATAAAAAACATAAGTAACTTCAATATAATATCATTTTATTATTATTATGGTATAACCAAATTTATTCTACTTTCCCATCCCATTGGGAATAAACAAATTGCTCGTGTGTTGGTGTAGATTACCACCTCCACAAAGTGGTGGGTTTCATTTTCCATCACCGCCTATCATCGATGATTATTATGATAGATTTAATAAATATATATGGTATTACTAAAACTATTAAAATTAAATATATGTAATATATCATATAGTTTCTTTCCATTCAATTCCTTAAAAAATTATAATGTTGTTTATGCATACATATGACCTACAACCTTCATAAAGTGCTGTGATTTTTTTATAAATACATCACATGGATGATATAAATAAGTTTATTCAATGTGATATAATTATATATTTTAAATAATAATAATTATCTAATGAAAAATAATACTTACCTTCTCTCCATCATGATCGTTGAAAACTAGAAAAATTATTTATGTGTGCATGTGGCCTACAATCTTTATGATTGTAACGTAGCTTATTTATAATAAACATCATTCATGGTTGTTTTTAATTAAAATTTTTATATAAAAATTTTAATTATGTAATGAGTATTATTATTTATATAATGAAATATTGTCTTATTTGACCATATTAAACTTTACAAATCCATTTTGGGTGTATGATCCAGATATCATCAAAATATTCCAAATGAATATAATTGATAAAATAATTTTATATAAAATGGTAATAAATAAAATAAAATAATTAAGAAAATTATTAATAAAATTAAAAAATTATATCAAGTAATTAATAAAAAACATATATTTATTTTTTAGGAAGACAAGGATTGTATGTGACGAGTCTAACTCATGGTAAGTGAAACTTTTACATAAAACCTCTCTATAAATGTTTCAAAAATATTTTTTCTAAATATTTTTAATCAAATGAAGTATTATTAAAATATTTTCATTTATGTATTTATATGAATATAAATAAATTATAAATAAATTTTATGTTTATATTGAATTTCATACAAAAGTTTGAAAAATAAATTTTTTACATATTTTATATAGAATATTTTGACATTATTTATTGAATGGAAAAAAGGAATGTTCTATTTTAACTTATACAGAATAAATGGATTTTTTCAAAAAAAATTATTATTTTATTCTTTCCTACCATTATAATATTCAATGTGTTTTTTAAAAAATTACACTTCTCTTTATAGGGTATATATTGTTTTTAAAATGGGATTTTAAATGGAAATGATATTGCATTATCCAAAGGTGTTTTTAATTTGGTATTAAATAGGTTTTCAATAGTTTTATGATGAAATAGAGTAAGAATAAATTTTTTATTCATTATATAGCACTTAAGACTATTAAATTATGATGGGGTATCCTAATATAGAATACATGATAGGTGATCTTGGTTGATATAATACAATGGGATGGCACAATACAACTTATATGATGTGTGAGATAGATTTCGATCTCTAAAACATTGGATAATGTTACGTGTCCTAAAAGGGATAATGGATGGAGGCAACTGAAGATGATTAGATTATGAATATTAATTGGGTTTGGTAATTTTTAACATTGGATAAGAATATAATTCTCTTATTTTCCCGAATGGGTTTCTATTTTATTTTTATGTGTGTTAAAGTATTTCCTTGAGGAAAAAGTGTCCATTTTTCATGAGGATTTAGTTAATTTCTTTGTCAATAAAAATATCATGTTAATGGTAAAAATATTATATGTTTTTATGTTTTTTAGTGGACTAATGGATTCGATTAATTTATGTCACTTATTTTAATGTTTTTCTCAGCCCATGTATTTAAACTGTTTCACAAGTTTTATAGATGAACAACAAAAAAGAAAATGTCAATTTCAAATTCATGAAAATTTATCAAAAAGAGATTTTTTTCTTATATTAAATGTTTTAGATTATGGTAAAAATTGATACTGAGTGGATGTGTCCACTTTATAATGTTGTATTTTTTTATGTAAGAGTCATGATCTAATTTTCAAAAGATATAAACCTATAAGATATTTCAAAATATAAGAAATGGAATTCCTGTCTAAAGGCAATAGATTATATAATACATAATGTTGGGTCTATATAGTCTATATAAAATAAATGGATTTGATAACATTAGATTCTAGGATAATGTTAATTTAAAACCATTGTGAGATTTTACTTTATGGTTAATATAGAGTTATTTAGTATTTTAAGATCACCATTTTTTTCGTATAATATATATGTTCACAATGTGTTTCCACTATATTAGGAGAGAATATTATATAGTAATGTATCAACAGGATAATATCCTTTTAAATCAGTATCCACTAAATGTTTGAATTTCCACTTAGTAATTTTTTTCAATGATAGATCAGATTACACATGATATAAATGGTGGTGGAAACCATGTTAAATAAATTACACATTTACCATAGATAAGTATGTTGATAATTGATCATTTTATGAAACAAAATCCTCTAATTTTTAGTAGAGCATATAATCTAGTTTTATTAGAAGGATGAATCAATTATATAGAAAATTTATTCAATGTTTTGGGATATTATGAAAATAAAAATATAACTATTTACTTTTATAATTTTAAATGTGAAGCTAATAGATTGTTTTCATTGGTAAAGAATACTATATTGATATATCTATGATTGTCATTCCATGTAATGAGATAAAATTAAGAATATTTTTCTATATAAATATTCTACTATACATGTTACACCTAGTAGAGATAAAAAATATTATAATTTAAGAAAGAGAAATATTTAGTATTCATATATGTAAATATTTTTCAATACTAGATAATTATTCACCAAATTTTATTAGTGACCTTGATTGAAAAAATGAATATATTTTACTTAAGAATTAAAAAAATATTATGAAGAGAGTTAGTGTCCAACAAATTTAAAATTTAATTGAATGTTTTTCATTGTGATGGATTTTTCTAAAACATATGTTCCTCAAGATGATAAAATTGGGAAGTGGTAATGGTGGAATGAAAATAATATTCAATCAAGAAAGAAATATGTTGCTTATCCCCCAACATGTTTGAAGAAAAACAAAAAAAAATTACGGACATGAACAATTTATGAATTAGAAAATAGATATCCAACTAACAATCATATGTTTTAGTTTTAATGAATTAGTCAACTATTCTAACATGTGTATCAATTTATATGCACATGGTGTAAATCATGAAGATCAAAAGAATAAAGGTGTGGAAAAATAAACATTAACTACTACTATAGATGTTGGGTTATCGAAGGATGTGGTAAAAGATCTATTGATTGTACTTTTTGTTAAATATATATCTCAGGTTAGGGTATCATTAGTTTATGGTTAAAGTGGAATATATTATGAAGAAATTTTTTTAGACCAGATATGAGCATTATGACTTCATTGTTATTCACTCCAGTTTATCAAATGCAATGAAAATATTCACATATATTATGAATTGAGTTTTCAATGAAAAATAATAAAATTTTTTAGTTGTTTTTATTTAAAATATTTTAGTATTTTATATAGAAATTAGTATCATGAAATATAATTAATGATTTATTTTAACACCATAAAAGAAAAATGTTATATGGAAATTTTAGGAAAACATAACTTTTGTTGCAACTGATTTATTACCTCAGGAATATTATTTCTAAATATTGAATAATATTTAACACTGGTAGAACTAATGTTGTTGAAGAATGTTTAGGAAATTCAAATGTTATAGATATATTTAATTTTAATAGATTATATGATTACTACTTTTTATTGGTTCAAAACTTCTCTAGGTTATCTAAATCATCGATTGAGTTAACATGAAAATGAGTTAGATTCCTATAGAAAAACTTGTGTGATGATTGTTTCAAGGAATTGATAATAAGAATAATGATCTATATAGTTTTGGACCTGCCCAATAGAAATGGTAAATTTTTCATCTATTGTGATGCTTTATTGAAGGTACTTGGTGGTGTTATGATATAGAACGATATATTAATTGCTTATGCTTCTCATCAATTAATACATCATGAGTGAAATAATACTAATCCTAATATAGAATTAGTTATTGTGTTTTTTTCATTAAACATTTGGGGTAATAATTTATATAGAGTATATTGTGAAATATATATTGATCATAAATGATTAAATTGTATATTCACTCAGAAATAATTGAACATTAGGAAGATAAGATGTATGGAACTGATTAATTATTATAATGAACTAATTCTATAACATACTAATAATATAGAAAATGTATTAGATTATTTGAGTCAAAAATACTATAAATCACTAACCATGAAACATTTAGAACATGACCCTTTGGTAATTGATTTAATGAATGATGTACATGAAACCATTCATTAAGGAACATCCATTGTTTTGTTTCATGTTTTAGTATAGTTGACATTGATATACGTAATTATATAAGATAAGAAGGAGTACCATGATTTACAAGAATATGATTAACTTGTAAGGAAAGGTATGTTACCTAAATTTTGAATTGTCATCGATTTTTTCTAGATCTGTGAAATTTTATTATGTTCCCTCAATATCCCTATTAAAAAATAAAAGAAATAGTTGAGTGACATTTTCAGCTCTCCCTTTTCTATTCATAATGATAATAGTAATATGTAAAGTGGCCTTCTAAAGTAATACTAGTGGGATGGAATGAAGAATGATAGCATAGGGTTTACCATTAAATATTAGACTTGTAAAATGATTAATGTTGAGATATAAATACCAAATAGGATTATTTATCATTTTACATTGAAAGAGTGGGAATGGGAAAATATATCCATGGATTTCATAGAAGTGTTGTCAACGACTTCTCAAGGTAATAACACAATTTGGGTTATTACTGCTTAACTAACTAAATATTCTCATTTAGTTATCATTCAAGATAACATGTCTTTAGATTAAATTTATGAACTATATCTTAAGAATATATTTAGGTTTCATGGAATTCCTCTATCTATTATATCTAACTATGATCCCATGTTAACATATAATTTTTGAACTCTTTTATAATAAATTGTTGATGAATTAAATTTTAGTAAAACATTTCATCCACAATTTGATAGATAGTTTGAGAGAATGATTCAAACTTTAGAAGAAATTATTTGTTGTTATTGAATGAAAGAATATGGACGATGGGATTAGTATCATTCATTAGTTTTTATTTTTTTATAATAATCATTTTCATTCTACTATACACATGGAACATTTTGGGGTATTATATAGAAATTGGTTTTGTACTCCAACTTGTTGGGATAAATTAGGTGAAAGGATGTTGTTGGGAACATAGTCAGCAGAAGAAATAGTTGAGGAAGTGAAGATTATTTAGAAAAATCTGAGGATATCATAGAGTATTTAGATGATTTATGTAGATTATTGGAAGTGAGATCATTCCTTCAAGGCAGGCGATCATGTTTTTCATAAAGTATGTCCATAGAATTTTTTTATGGATTTTTTTAAAAAATGGATCTTATGTCCATGGTTTGTTGGACCATATGACTTCCTAGATAATTTTGGACTAATTTCTGATAGAGTATCATTGAATTCAATTTTATCTTAGGTACACGATAATATTTCATATTTTTTGTTAAAAAAATATTTTTTTGATGAAATTCATGTTTTGAGCCCTAAAATAGTTTAGTTGAAAGATAATAATTCTTATTGGGAATAACCAGTATAAATTCAAGAACATTGAGAGAATTTATTTTATAATAACATAATTAATAAATTTAATGTTTTCTGGAAAACCAATTGTTTGAAGAAGCAACCAGAAAATTACAAAATGTTATGAAGTAAAAATATCCACACTTGTTTAAGTATTATATCAAATTGTGAGGATGATATTTAACAAATGGGTGAAGAATATAAAAAAATATGTAATTTTATTAGTAAATCTATTTCATTCTTTATAGGTATTCATGAATTAAATTTTATACAGTTCTTATAATAATATTATGTAAATTTCCAAAAAAATGAAATAGTTTTAATCATATTGAAATAAATTGATTTATTATAGAGTTTTATTGAAAATTTAAAATCTAAATTTTATAAATTTAATTTCAAAAAATTTACATTGTTTTTGAAATCATCATACCAAAATTAGAATAAGGTGAAATTTTGTATTTTTTGAAAATATTTATTTTTCGTTGAAGAAGAAAAAAATACGATTTCCTGTAAAAATATAATTTATTTTAATATAATTAATTAATTTCAAATATCAATTTTATCTTAAATAATAATAATTATCCTTTAATTATATATAGCCTAATTAATTACATTTTAATCATCATTATACCTTTTTTTGGAATATGTTCCTTTTTTGGAATAGAAAACTTTTTTTTAAAACTATTCTCAATACGTTTAGTATTTTAATATTAAAAAATTGATCAATATGTTGAATCATAATATCCAAATTTTATTAATATTATTATATTTACCTTTTATCATTATTAATATTAAATAAATTTTTTTTCTCCTCAGAAAGTATAAATTGGGTTATTATGGTTAAAAATGCGATAAGTCCTAAAACTATACCTGAAACGTTAATTCATTTCATTGAATTACTGTGTTTTGAAAAGTAACCTAAAATGTTAATAAAAGTTTCATTTTATTTCCTATTTTCTTTGAAAATAACCTTAATATTGTTCTAAATAATCAATAAAAACAAAATGTCACTCTCTTGGTTTTAATATCACATAATTTTTTATATGTATAAAGAGATGTTATGTTATGTTATAAATTGTTATATAAACTCTATATTTTTTTATCATGGTGATTTATTTTTAATTTTTATTCATGAAATAATTACTTTAAAGGATCATGCAACACTAACCCAATGATAGTGCAAGAAGTATAAAAATCAAGTAAATTATTATATAAACTCTAAAATAAATATTTTTTGTTGTTTTAGAGTGTAATAAGAATTTTATAGAACTAAATAATTAATTAAGTATGTTTCAGAGTTTTTATTCAAATTGAATTACTATATTTATGTACTTATAGTCAATTATAATTCATATTTTGAATAATAAATTTAATGGTATTTTATAATAAAAAATATTTTATTAAATTAATCAATATTAAAAAAAGATTATATTTAGTAAATTTAATGTTATATGATCAATAATATAATTCATCATTCATGAATTATCTACCTTTCCTTTTATTGTAACAATTTTGACTCTTATAGTGTAAAAAATCTTGATATCATGGCAATCATCCGAATGGTAAACAAGGGGTTAAGTCAAAGAGATAAGATTGAAAAACATCACCTAAAATTATCCAAATGTTCTGGGATGAGATTTTTTTGACTCATACTCATCTTATTTATAATTATATCATTTTTGATCCATATTAAAATGAAAATTAATTTATATTAATTTAATACATTAAGTAATTCAAAGAGTACCTGTCCTCTTACTTATAAAAGAGAACCTCCTCTACTCACATCCTCACACCTTTTAAGCTCTATAGTTTATCGAAGCCCTACCCAAGTATCTCATCAACATCAATACTTGATTCCTAGAGGTCATGTTCCACCCAATAGACAATACTTGTGATGATTAATGTGTAATCCCAATAGGTTTTCTAAGAAGAAGGTATAAATCCAAACTACCAAATTTCAAGTTAATTTCTTCTTCCTCAACCATCATATATTTTTTATCCATGATGACATAAAAAAATTAATATTTTAAATATATTTATATGATATTATGATTGTTTTACAACCCTTTTTATCTTCTTTTCCATCATATGGGGAATGATTACATTACTCATGTGTACATGTGATTTACCACATCCACGAAGCGATGTGTTCTATTTTCCATCAATACCTCTAATAGATAATTATTATGATGGATATAATTAAATTTTCTTGAAAGATAACATTTCATCTAATTTATAACTAATCTGTCCATTAAAAAATGGAAATATCCTACCTACGTATGTACGAACTACCACCTCCACCAAGTGATGTGATTCTATTTTAATCAACACAACACATAAATGATATATATAAGTTTATTTAATGAGATAATATGATATAATAATAATTAACGAAATTTAAAATAACACTTACCTTTTTTGCAAAAAGAATGTTTAAAAAGTGATATAGTATTATTGGGTACATAAAACATATCATATATATGATTTTAATATAGTTCATTTTTCTTAAGCATATTTAATGGTTATTTTAATAACAATTTATTTATAAAAATGATAATTATACCATGATTAATATTTTTTAAATGATGGAATAGTTGACTCTTTGAGCATTTCCGACACATGAAATTCATTTTGGACATATGAGTTGAATATAGTCTAAACATCTGATTTGAACATAATTGAATAAATAATTGTAAAAAAGTTGGTAATAAAAAATGGAAAAAATTGAAATTTTTTCCTAATTATATAGATAATTATCATTTTTTATTATTTATGAAGACATGGAATGTTTATGATGGGTCAGACTAAAGGTAATGAATAGTTTAAATTAAAACATCATTTTAAATATTTGAAATATTTATTTTCCCAATCATTTTCATCCATGTCCATTTTTAAAAATTATTTTATAGATTTATTTATATGAACAAATATAATTAAAATGGAATGTTTTTTTAATATCTTAAATTTGTTTCATTATAAATATTTTAATGTATTTTTTATGTAAAATTATGAATTTAATTACCAAATAAAATAAGGATTGTTCTATTTTAACATGCATGCCATAAATGGATTTTTCTTCTATAATAATTGTTATTTTTTAATTTTTATTCTATAATGAGCTTCCATGTTTTCTTCAAATAATACACTTAATTCCCTTTGTTCTAGCAGTATTTGTTTTCAAAATGTATTTTAAATAGTAAAGATGATTTTGATATCTAAAAGGGTTTTTATTTTATGATCACAAGTGTTTTCAAGGTTTCTATAAGATAAAAGTGAAATAATAAAATGTTTTATTCATTATCTAGAACATGAGAATAATATATGAGTATAGGTGATCCAAAAACATCTTATAAGACATGTGATCTTGAGATATATATGATACAGTGGGTGAACCCGATATATCTTATCTAACAAGTGAGACTAGTACAGCTCTCCAATGCATTGAGTAATTCTATTTATCTTCAATGTAAAGAAGGGGGAGATAATAAGGGAGTTTTTCCTATGAATTTATCTATGTTCTATTTATTTAGAACATTGGTAATTAATATAATGTTATTATTATACTAAAATGGATTCTATTTTATTTATATCGGTTTTATATGATTTACTTGAGAAAAAAGTGTTTGTTTTTTAATTTATATATGATTTATTTCATTTGCACAAAAAATAATTTGATAAAGGTAAAGAATTTATGAGTTTTATTAATTTTATAAGTTATTTTCACTCAATTATGTTCCATACTATGTTTTTTTGCTCACCTTAGATTTATAATTTATTTCTTAGGGTTCAAGGAAGTGTAAGAACAATGAAGAATTCAAGTTTAATGTTAGGAATATTCTCCTTGAATCTAAAATATATTTCATTTTAAAAGTTTTATGTTGTGAAAAAAATGAAGTCAAGTGGTTGTTTAATGGTTTCTTTATTAAGGTTTTTTATATAAGAGTTATTACTAAAATCTAAAAAAATTCATAACCAAAAATATATTAGTGAATGTGATAAATTGAATTATAATCTAATGATAGTAGATTATTTAACGTATATGGTCAAATTCTTATGTACATGAACCATATATCATTACCATTGTATAATGGAGAATGTGAAGGAAGATGACCACATGTGTGGAGAGCTTATGATGAGGTGTCGTGCTGGCAGTGGTAGTGATGGTCAGTTGTGGTGGACCAAGGTGGTAGCTAGGTGGGTGGTCAACCATTAGTGATATGTTATTGTCCAGTAGGATGGATATGATGAAGGTGTATGTGTGTGATAGTGTTTAGGTAGAGTGATTAACATGGGATTCTGTGGATACATGTAGTCGATGGAGGGAAGAGGCAAGTAATGCTTAGTCTAAGTGGTGCTGGGTGCGTGCCACCTAGAAAAAAGAAGGGGACATAAGCCCAAGATTTCTTCCACTAACTTATATGAAATTATTCCAATAGGCCTTCTGGGATCCTAATGGGTTACCTCAAAACATAGAGAATAGTGTAAATTCATTCCTTAATAAAAAAGAGGGATTTGACCCTAATCTTGTTTATATATTAATTATACTAATAATTTTTTATTTACATGAGAGATGATAAACATAAAAATAATGTAAATATTATTTTTTAAATAAATAATCTAATATATATTCAAATAATAATCAATATGATAGTTCTCTTCAAACCATTAAACTTCTCAAGTAATCAAACTATATATTGATCAAACCTTGAATAATATATTTTAATTTTGTTAAAAAAAATAATACTACATTATTCTACAATAAATAAATATTATATTAATTTAATTGGGGAATACATATTTACTAAAAATTCAGTCAAAAAAATAAATATTTTGGTACTTTATGAATAAACTAGAACAAATAAATATTATATTAATTTAATTAAAAAAATAATTACTTTGATAATATATATTCATAAAATATTCTAATCACTTAAATACTTTAATGAATCAATAGTGACTGATAATTAAATATCAAATAATAATAAATAATTATTAAAATTCATACGAAAAAAATATTTATCCATTATATTAAATTCATATAGAAATTAAATTTTGGTATTGAATACCCTTATTTTGTGACCCTCTATCCCCCTTTCTCAATGGTATTAGGTTACACAACTTAATGTCTATGGATAAAATATTTAAATATGTCAAGGGTACCATATAGATTGACGTTAATGATGTAATGACATAAAACCTCGTATGAATGTGCACTATGTAATATAATCCCTTTATCTTGATATATTTATTCAAGAAAGTTGCACACTAGTATCATAAACCTATGTTCTCAACATGTCATTTATTGAATTTCTAGAAATAAACTCAAAAATAGAATGCAGTTTTATTCTCCTCAAATAGTTTGAGCTATTAATTTTCTTTTGAAAAGAAGGAAAAAAATCCATTTTCACATTATTCATTAATTCAATATGAATTATGACATTCCAAACATACTCAAATTATCTATGAAAATATTTCATCATTGATTTTCGTGATACATCAATGTACAAAACTTAATATCTGTATTAACAACAATAATAATAATGTCTGAGGACCATTACCCATGTATATAGATAGGAACATCCAATAAATCATAAAAATGTTGACTTTCCTCTGTCAGGTTATGTTTTCATAATTTTATTTCTTGATATTAAAAGGGCTAAAATTTATGAGATGAAGTCTAAATACTTTATGATTCAACTACCACTAAAAAACCATAACATTTATGTCCCTAAAAATGTTATATTCCATAAAAAAACTTATCATTAAAAATAATATTGAAACACTTACATTTTCAAGCATATTTGGTTGCCCCTTCCATTGATATTAAAAGATTTTTAAGGAATAAAATTATGTTTTTCATTATTTTAATAAAATTATTTGTAATTATAAATATGTAATTAAAGTGTTATAAAAAATAAATTTCTTAGGAGATGAAAATTTGAATTTATTTTCAATATTTTTTTGAAAATTTAACTATTTTTTTGATGTTTTCAGCTATAAAAGTATAGGCTATGTCTTTTTCATGCCATAAAACAAATTCCATACACCACATAGCCAGCCCATGTGGGATGGCCAGTCATGTATCCCACTGAGAGGGACCTCTAGATCTAGAAGAGCATGAAGGAATCAAGCCAATGTAGTTGATTGTGTGGGATCAATCCAGTGGGTATTATAGCTAGATACCAACCCTAGTGTTTTGGACAATGGTGGTGAAACTCATGGAAAAATAAGAGGAGGATGTCACTAGCAAAGGGAAATTCATGGTGGTGGTTTGGAGACCCCAGATCCCACATGACTTCATTTTGGTGGGCGACCAATGAATTTTCATTTAAATGAGTTCACCCTGCACTATGGTTTCAAAGTTGGATGAAAATATATGGTTACTATTTGTAATTTTATAAAATTCCCACTCACTGCACTTGGAAACCCGAACATCTCTTAATCCATCATTTTTTTTCATGTGACATCACTAGATACTACTATTATGCACCGGAAACACCATTGACACCCTCAGTGAGGCTATATATCAAGACGATCGACAATGCCAAGCATTCAGACAACATTGATCATCTCTTATACCCTCAACAACCTCGATGAGCCATCTTAAGGTTGATCTAGACACTATTTATGCCAGATGAGAAGGAGGAACCTCCGCTATTCAGCTTCTGAACTTCAAATCGCCACCCCAACAAGTTGTACGACCCCCTCAACTCCTGCTATCCACTAGAGGAAACATTGAATATTTTTCCCAATGATGACTCATGGGACACCATTGAAGAGAATAGTGACTCACAAGCCATCATTAGAGATATTTCCCAATATTCAATCATGATCCATGCTTTTAAAATGATGACTAGTGAGACACAATTGGAGTTGATGATTACTCATGAGCCACCATTGGAGCCAATGGTGCCTTATGAGACACCATTGGAGCCCATGGTGCCTTATGATACACCATGGATACAATGGTGACTCACGAGCCACCATTAGAGTGGATGGTGACTCACGATCCATAGTTGATCTATTAGAGACTCATGGGAAACCATTGAGTGTTTTCCACCTTAGGATAACTTATATGCCTCTTCTTTTTGAAAGCCACCAGAAAACAACCCTACAAGACACTAGTAGAGATCAGTTTGAGCTAATTTAACACTACTAGAGCACTATCTTTTATTGCTGTTACTCAGTAGGGGAACATATTCCATGAAAAACTTTATCCTTTCTTGTACTGCTCGACTCATCCATCCACTGGGAAGGCCGTATGAGGATTAATGGAAGCCATGATGTCTAATAATTTCCTCTCCACCACGACCCCACTTCCAGTTCACTATGATGATGTGTTTGACTCATCCAGCCACTTTGAATGTCAGAAGAGGCCTAATGGATACTTCTTGATCCTTAATTCACCCATCTCACTCCCACCTTACCATTGTCACTTCAAAAATACCCATTCCCCACACTCCACTTCCATGACATCAAAAACCTTCCATGAATTCCATGCACATTCAAAGGGAAGAAACATACCAAAATCTATGTCCTCTGGTAGATTTTAAATCATCTAATAAATTCTCGTGTTCTCAAATTAACACCCCAAGTATCACAGATATTAAAGATTAAATTTTAGATGAGGCTATTCTAACAGGGAGCAATATACATTTGGTTTTTGAAGTTAGTCCACTCTTCTTATAAAAAGAGGATATCCCAAAGGCAGAAACACCACCTTCTTCTATAAATACTATATTCTCACTAAATTTTTTTATACATTATTTTTATTCAGGTATTTCCTACTTCCATTGAGTCTTTTTAAGGGAGGGTAGACCCTTTTTTTATTAGGTGAAGGGGAAGTTACCTATTGTAACAATGGAGTCATATTTTTTATAAAATTCTTGTATTTATTGATTTATTAAATGGTTTTCAATTTAATAATTCATATTTTTAATAATATGTGATTGGGTTTTTCTTCAAATCTATGAATTCTTAAATTACATTGATTAAATAATTTAATTCACTAACTTCTTGGTATTGGATCACACTGATTTGGTGGTCCGGTTTTTGGAATAGAAGTTCATAGTGATTATTAAAACATAGGAAAGACGTAGTGGAGATTATATAAGCCCTTAGGGTACTCAATTCAGGATTTTTAATTTCCGTTCTGATCTAGGGGAGATCCACTTTTCCATTCACAATTAGAAGTGTAATAGTCTAACCAAGGAAATAAAGAGGGTTATTCTCACTTTAATTCAATTTTAAATCAAGGGGTGGAAAAGGATAAATGACTATTAATACATTCATTATACTAATTAATAAAAACAAAATATTCAATTTCAATGGGTCTAGTATAGCATTACATAGGAAAATCTACACCTAAAACCTAATCACCCTTCCTTAAATTGATCTTAACAAACCATATCCATTACTACATAGTCATTAAAATTATTGTTTTTTAATTTTTTTCATTCAAGAAATCTTGATTCAGAACACCACTCTTGGGAGATGAGTTTGGTCATACCTACTAATATAGCCTTATGGGGGAATAATTATATTTTTAGAGACCAAATGACTGGGTTATTTCAAAATGTGGTGTCCTTGCAAGGCTATTATTGTTGAATCAAACCCATTACTTGCATTATATAAACCATAAATGATTAAATCTTTGATATTGTCCCAAAGATAGATTGGAACATACTGGGTAGGATTAGTACTCAAATTTTTGTTAACTAATTTGAACAAATCATGTTAGAGGACTCAAGTGAATCATCAAGTGTTCATTATGAGCCAACAACCATTGAAATTAACCTACAAAATACACTAAGGGACCTTCATGACCTAAAAATTTCCATTCCAAATAATCTATTTATCATATATATATATAAAAATGATATAGAATTGTGATTCAATAGGATTCATGTGTTACCGATGTTTGGTGGACATATAAGAGATGAATCAAACAAGTATATCCAGGATATTAGCTATGTTTTCTCAAGCTTAAATTCAAGAGGAGTGGTGAAAGACCATTTCATGTGGAGGGTATTCACCTTTTCATTGGAAGGATATTTTGAAGAATGGTTTTATAACCTAAAACATGGAGAGATGAATGACTATGTTGATATAAATATGAGTTACATTCATATATTCTTCCCATCCTCTCAAAGAGCAGTAATAAGGAAGAAGTCCTTTGACTTCAAAAAAGATACTATAGATACCCTCTTTGAATATTGGGAAAGATTCAAAAATATAAGTTCAAGTTCACCTCACCAAGCCATTGGAGATCATCACATCCTAGTCTTATTCTACCAAGGGATACTTAACAATGAGTGAAACCTCTTATTTTCATCATTTAGAGGATCCTTGATTGAAAAATCACATATGGAATCTAGGATCATTTTTTGATAAGATTGTTTATAATTTCCAACAATTTAGAAAAATAGGTAAGAACACCTCAGGAATCTTTGAGGTAAATGATTCTGACTCATCAGCATTGATGGAAAGAAAACTAGAATAATTAATAAGCCTTTTAATATCAATTGTAGTTAAAATTTGAATGAAAAAACATCTGAAATATTGTATGTGGTTTATGTACATCACCACATCACTTCACTGATCAGTGTGTAGAGGTATAATGAATGGAAAACCGTGTAGCTACATCCTAACCAAGATAGTTTCAAAAGAATAAACCATGGAGGGTAGGGCATTCCCATATGTTATATGGGGTAAAAAAATTTAGACTATACCCCATTTACAAAAATAATTTCATAATACACCCACATAACAACAACCATACAAGTATATGTACAATCAAAAATCCTACAAACTACCATAGTTTCAAAAAAGTCATATGGTCATCACTCATATTATACACCACAAGTTGAAAAATAAAACACAATAGAGTTTTAGGTGCTAGAAAATAATTTGAATGATTTTTAAAATTAATTCCATAATCTCATGGAATTGCTATACAAAAACCTATAAAAACAGCCATATAAAAAAATTCAATACCAAAATTAAAGTGTGAGCTTGATCATTAAAGTGGGGGGGGAAGGAGATCCTTGAACCAAAACCTAAGGAAGAACTAGAAAACCAAGAATAATGTGTATTTATAAATTCAATATATCCCAGATAGATTCTTTAAGAAAAAACATTCTGCCAGCACAAGAGGATTTAAAGGAAGATGAAGAACACAATGAATGATTTTGGAAAGAGAGACTAGAAACAACTTTACAAATACATAAATGGTAGAAGAAATAAATAACTATCCCATTACAATCTAGATTTATATAATATGAAAATATTTAGGAAGATAAACAAAAAACAGAGATCTAGGATACATTTTAAAAAGTATAACTTAATATACCCTCTTGGTTTCTATAAGTAAAATTCAAAAATATTCCAAATTCGTGAAATGAATTTTAACCAAGAGTAAGTGGTTTAATGGGAAAGAGGGACTGAAACATGGGAGAAGTGTTTCTACCGTGATCACAACACCATTACCCAAAAAATATCAATACCAAGAGAAATTATATATTACATGTGATGTTGGTTTGTTAAATTATGTGGATTCCTTTTTTGATCTTGGTGTTTCCATTAATTTCATGTCAAACTCTATATTTTAATACATGAAAATGATTGAACAAAATCCCACAAGAGTGGTTGTACTACTAAAAAATGGATCCACTATCTTTAAAGATTTTAACGCCACAACCCTAGTTTCCTAGAGTCGGTGAATTATTACATAACATTGGATTGATACAAGGAATCATGCCCTAAAAGACCAAACAGTTTAGTAGTCTTTGAAGTACTAGATACATACATAAGTTTTACATTACATCATGAAATAAAAGAAACAACATTTCATCCCCCTTGAACACTCTTATATCCATTATCCTATTCCTACTGGTTAATCGTAATGTACTTCTTTGCATCTGGGAAAAAATAAAACATATGAAAGGGGTGAGATCAGATACTGAGTAAGGATAACAATATAGAGGAAACTATAATAAATAAGAATAAACATTTAAGAAACGTATAAAAATACAACACAAGCCTTTAAAACTTAAACTTCAGCATAATATGGAAAATATAAATAAAATAATGCCATTTACTTATTCACATGGATATTCTACTAGATGAATAATCACATGTAATATCAATATCCAATTTCATAATGATGGAATTCATAATTCCAGACTTCATAACCACATATTCAAGTCCTTGTGCCAACACTACAAATAATATTTTTAAGGCAATGTGCCAAGACACAATTTTGTCAAATGAGACCTACTGATGCATCGAGAAGATATAGTGGGCTCCACCCATCTCTTAATACGTCTAATTAATTCTTCATATGTAAAGGATTAAACATAACCTAATCTTTTGTATTAAAACTAGCATACAAAATGTCAATACTTTATCCATACACCATGAATGGAATAAAAATAACACATCCACAATCAAACATATCACAAAACCTTCGATATAGTATGAAATTTTTGTATCATAATAAATCAAACTCATTAAAGAATAAAATACACTGAAGGATATTGACATAGATGAAAATAGTTATTAAAACTATTTGAGAGAAATATCCCCTTTTTCTTGAACACATTAAATTGACGCACTATTTATCAGATAAATTATTTAAAAAAATATTTCTAAATAAATGTTTTCCATACCACATTGAAACATTTCAAAATAATTTTAATTTCAAAACATTCATGTCCCTATAAATAAATAATTAAAACCACTTTTAAAACATGGTCATTAATGTGAAAGATTTAGAAGAATAAATATTTAAAACATTTAAAACGATGTTTTAGTTAAAGAGTTCATAACCAAATAAGAGACACTTGAATATGTGTAATTGTGGAATAAAATTAATCAAAACATTATAATATCATGATAATAAAGGTATTCATAACATAATTTGTCAATAGACAGTATATAAACAATATAAAAGTGAATTGGTGCATAACGACAAAGATGTCTCAATAGAATGTAAATTGTGATGAAATACCTTATCAAGACCATATCCTTAAATTAAGGATAAATAAATGAAATAATTATCTGTGGAAAATATAAACATACAAAATATAAATGCACGTTAAGTATAAATAAATAAAATTACATTCCAATAGGTTCTTGTAAAAACAAAACCAATGATTTTGATGTTTAACTCCATGAATGGAAATTGAGTTAAGATTACCCTTAACAAGTTCATATCAATGGAATGTGAATTTATCAATGGAGTGATTATGTGTATCAAAGGTATATACATATAACGGGTAGGGTAAATTACTAAATAAATAATAAATAGTGATTCCACACATAATCGTGGAGTAAAAATAATAAATGAAGTATGCATAAAGCCCAATGAGTGGAAATTGAAATTTGAAATTCCCTTACCAATTCGGTAACTTATGAAACATACAACCCATGAAAGATTTATCATACAATGATGATTTAAATAACTCTAAATTAAATTATATTACACAAATAATACAATCATGGGCAGTAAATACACCACACAAAAAGAAATAATGGCAAACATAGCATGAATCTAATTGGATTAAGAAGTGGGATGAAAACACTTTACCACATTGTAATCAATGGAGTCGTATGAACAAAAGTTAATAACCTCAAAATGAATCATATAATAATATGAATATAAATATAATCATGATAGTATATATTTAATGGTGGTAAAAAATACACCACCTGAAAGAATTAAGTGTCCAACAGTGGAAATCTCACAGAATTAAAAGTGAGATAAGAAACCCCTTACCTTGTAATTTTCCTTAGTATATGGTAGGTTAAAAACCTGTATAATGGTTAAATAATTGTTATTAAATTAAACAAGAACCCAATAAGTAAATATAATATCATATATGATCTTCTAATATTTCATTGTTAATGATATTTAAGTAGTATCATTGTTTTGGTTGTTAAATGATTCGTTTTCCATTATATGTTTTCTTACATAAGTCATGTTTGTAATGTATTGGATATATGTGATTAATATCTAGAATTATATTAAGATCTTAAAAATTAATTTTAATAATAAAATAAAAATTATTCATGAATGATTATGCTGGGTAATGAATCTCATCACATTCACGGAGATAGTAAGCCGTGCGTACGCACATATGATGACTATGTCATTTATAGGATGCATAGAATAAAGAATATGGTAGTACAATATTTATAATAACTTCAAAGTATGTATAAGGTACTGGATTTATTCTTTTGGCACATAAACAAGAAAATAAATAGAATGTGGAAGAAGAAAAGAACATGAAAGAGGGTGGTGAAATTATATCCTCTTCTTTGGGTGTTTCCTTTTGAGTTGACCAAAAGGGCTCCATAGGTTGGCTTTCTGATCCATGTAAGGACTCTACGTTAATTTGAGAGAAGTTAAGAGGATGTTTTGGTAGGGGTTGGACGAGCCAAATGGATTTGGGGTGTGATTTATAAAGAATTGGATGTGCCCTTTTATAAGAGGGTTGATGGGCACTTTAGGAAAAGATTGAAAAATTATTTCATAATAAAATAATTTTCTATTTCTAATTTCTCCAAAATGATTTATTTAGAGGATAAGGTGGTTATCGGTCGAAAAAATCTCAACCAATAGGTTTTTGATTGGTTTAAGTTACCATATTAACCTTATATGTTAGATTCAACTCTTAGTTAAATAGTTGGTCATTTACCATGTCTCTTTGTATTTTTATATTACATGGTTAATAAACATACTAAAAAATTCCAATAGAATCCCAAGTGGATAATTATTAATATATATATCTTTATCTATGTCCTTTTGCAAAACCATAGATTTTTAGGGAAATTATATTAATAAATAATATAGTATTTGTTTGAAAAACTGAATTTTGTCACTTTTGACACTATTCAGTATTTGATTTTTTGAAAGCCCTAAAAACTATATGACATCAATTAAAATTTATTTAATCAACTATAAAATGTCATATTATCCAAAAAAATTATTTTAATTCATCAGAAGTCTCAATTTACATTTATTTGGATATTTATAATATCAATTATTTTAATATTTAATTAATAAGGTAATTACTGAAATATCATTGTCTTATAAATAAATTAAATTATTTAACGTCTAAAATTTAAAAATAAAATACCATTATGTAGGAAATATTTTTATATTTCTAATGAATATTTATTGTCAAATTTATCTTATGTGTAACCCTATATTAAAAATTGTTTAGTTATTTAACATTGAATTTAATACTTTAAACTCATTTTAAATAAAATAATACTAAATGTTCAAATCTAATATAATAGGACCAAAAAGGATCATATTTTATTACTAAGTATAGTTTTGGTATAATTACACTTATCCAATTGAATTAGGAATGTGTTGGGGTAATTATAATATCATTTTCTCCTTAATTACCCTTTTTTAATTTTAATTGTTGTAAATAAAAGTCAAATGTTACTATTCAGAAAAAATTATTTTCATCTTATTGAACCAAATTTTACTAACTTATATTAACTATGTATCTCAGATTTTTGAAATTCCACTCACAGAAGTAGGAAAATGAAGTTTTATGCCAATTTTCAAATGCTCCTAGAAGGTGGGTAATAAACGGTAAAAAGTTTAATAAAATTTTATATATCTAAAAATTTAATAAAATTACTCCAACAAATTAAATTGAACATATATAGGTATTATGTATCTATTTTGACTTAAAATACATTTATATAAAATAATTAATTATTTAAATAAAAAGTCAGTTTTAAATAATAACGCTTTGTATTTCACTATTTATCAAAAAATTAATGTTTTCAAAAAATACCAAAAAACCACCCTAAGATTATTTTGATATTAATAATTCTAAAATTAATTCTATTTTACCAAATTAAAAACATAGAAGTTTCAATATTTAATTTAAAATAAATTTCCGTTGTTAAAAATAAAAAGCTGGTTTTTTAAAAAGAAAAAACTATCAAAAGATTGAATTGTTTTTATGTCAAATTTAAACATGAAATTACTCATAATGACCTGAATTGTATTAAATTATAAATATATAATCTAAATATACTTACAAAACATTAAAATTCATAATTTAACACTATAAATTATTTCGATTTAAAAAGTCATTTTCAATTAAAATTTAGTATTTTTCAATATTCATCAAAATATGAAAGTTATCAGAACCAAAAATTTATCCAAAATAAATTTTTATGTCCAGATTATAAATAAGAATTTAATTTCATTAAATTGAAAATATAAAATTGTTAAATATAGGTTGTAAAAAATGTTTTCCATTAAAAGGTGGTAAAATTTCATTTTAAAAAAAATACTTCTTTTATCTGAAAAAATGAATTTGTTATTATATTATGTCTAAGAATAACATAATATGGATTCTAAAATTATATGGAGTATATAAAATTTAAAATTCAGTCAATAATATTAATAAAAACTTTTTGAATGACATGTTTGGTAAGTCGTGGTGCACTCGAACTCGGTGTTACGTGTTGCGCAAGCTATTGAATTTCTTTAAAAAAATAACTTACTATGAAATATTGTGGAGTTACATTTGTCCACAATTTTGGAAATTTCATCCTTGTAATTTTAAAATTCAGCTTGGGAACATCATTTAATGTCCCACATTAGAAAAGGAGTCAATAAAACTATCACTTTAAAAGAAAGAAAGAGAAGTTCAAAGGTCATCTGAGATAACCGATACTAGGATTCCATATAAGAAAACATGGATATAAAAGATAAACTAAGTGTCAAGTTCTGATGGAGAGTGATAGAAAACATGATCAGGATAAAGATAACAATAAGAAAACCAAAAACATATAGTGGGATAAACATTCATTAGTTTCCTAGTAGGAATAGTAAACATACAACATTTTTGTTTTATGTTCCATTTTATAAAGTCGAGGAATTTATTTTGGAGATTGAATAAGAACATAAAGATATATACTTATTTGTTATGTATAGTTTCATACTTTAATTAATTTCAACCACTAACTCATCTTTTTTTTCAAACGTTTAGTATTTAAGATGACTTGGTCACACCTGAGGTGCTTGAATAATCTTCTAGAAAATCACAGAATCCACAATTGATAAACTATATATTTAAATTGTCTTTAGAGATTAGCCAAAACCAAAATGGTTAGTACAAGATCAGATGATCCCCCAAAATTATAATCCAATAGAGAAAGAAATATTAATCATAATTTATAAAATTAAAAAAACAATACCCAAAGATCAACAAATACCATTCAATAAACAATTTCCCTTAAAAACCGTCAATAAAATCCAAACTAATATTGAAACCAAAAACATAGAGGAATTTGATTACGTAGTCCTCCATGTTAAATTATATCTCCAAACAACATCGACTGCTCTTAAAGTCACATAATAAAAATTAATTATCCAAATCAAATATTTGTTAAGATAGGTTAATCATTTTTACAAATATACCAAATCGATATAAATCTATAATAAAATAATAGATAAAAATCCACCAGTACACCTCATATGAAATCCCATAGTATTCTATTTTCCAGAGGCATATAGTGTTCCCAATAGAGTTAACATCTTCCAAAATAACATTTATCTCTTAATCACCAAATCATTTTCCTATACTAAGGATTTACATTTGATAAGACATAAGATCCAAAATCAACATATTATTGATCAATAAAATTATTTAACTAAAACTAATTAGTCACGCTAACCAGGGACTTCATATAGTCCAGTGGTATGCGATAAATCCCAATCGCACTCTGGTTGTGGGGTTGATTCCCACAGCTTTATCCGACACGATAGGTTGTCACACGGTCGGTGTGTAGTCCTTTTTTAAAAACTATATTTTATAACATTCTCAAAATGATATAAATTCATAAAAATAATCATAAAATAAATTCACAACAAATGTTATCTCATACCTCCCATTTTCATCATAAATTTAATAACTTTTAATTATGTCAAATTCAAGGATCATATAAACCAAAATGGTAATTAATAACTATATCATCAATAGAAAAGATAATTCTTACAGAAATAGAATTTTCACATAAAAAACTATAGGGATACACATACAAGAGAAATGTATTCCAATGTAATCCCTTCAACAAAGAGAAATAATACTTTTAAACATTTCACAATAAATTTATTTCTACAAAGGTTCCTCCTTGACCAAGAGGTTATCCTATAGAATAGGGCATTCACTCAGGTAATTCCCAGGTCACCAAAACTTATAGAAAATTACTATAAATGGATTCTTGGGATCATTTTTATTTTCTTCCACAATACTCTTCATTTTTACTCGCCAATTCTTTACATTATGTCCATATTTCCCCACAAATAGTGCATTTATTTTTTCCATTAAGACACATCCCTAGGTGTCTCCTTCTACATTTATTTCATTTAGGAAATTGATATTTCCTTTCTCCATGGTCTCCAGTACTGGATCTCTTATCATTCACTGCCTTTCTCTACATTGTTTATTTCAAGAGTTGGTTAACATATATGTTTTCGATCAAATTTTTGGGAAAATTATTTGGAATGGACACAATATCTTTTACACCTAACAATAGTCCATTTCGTTACTTATTTCCACCAATGTTCCCACCTTTTACATCATCTTCATTGTTATTATGACTTCCTTGGAATACAGTAATTGACTAACACAATAAAGAATAGTGTGAGTCATAAAATTATTTATAAAATATCATAACACCTTATTTTCAATACAAAACACCTTAGGATTAACCAAGGTTATTTATTCTCATCATATATTAAAATCCTTTAAATTTGTTTTTAATGAAAATGTGAATTATCCTAAGAAAATCTCCCTAGAAGTGTCGTAAGCAAGTGTGTAACAAGGCCTATTGTCGTGTACCAGGATATCCAGGGTCATGCTCGAAACTCATTATCGGAGTTTTCACTCCTAAGTAACCTCTACCTGCTCATATCCAGGTATAGATGTATTTCGTGGAAAACCCACATAATATTTACATTACTAAAATTTTGGATGTTATTCTATACTAATCCACAATTTCTATCTTCATGTAGTGTTTCCTAATCATATTTCTTTTCTAAATCTAGATTCCATGGTTTTTACTAAAAATCCTCTGATACAAACTGTAATGCCCAAACCCCAGTTACCTAGAATCGGTGAATTATTACCTAACATTGGCATGATACAAGGTATCATGTCCCAAAAAGGATGATAAATTTAGTAGCCTTGTAATTACTAGATTCATACATAAATTTTACATCACTTTATGAAATAAAAGAAAAAACATTATGTCCCTTTGGAAAACTCTTATATCCCATATACTATTCGAGTAAGTTAATCATAATATACTTTTTTTCATCCTAAGAAAAAAAACATTAGAAAGGGGAGAGCTCAGATGATCAGTAAGGATAATAATATAGCGAAAATAGTCAAAAATTAAGAATAATCTTTTAAGGTAATGTATAAGTTTAGAACACAAGGCTTTTAATCATAAAATTCAGTATAATATGGAAAATATATATCAAATAATTCTATTTACTTATTCTCATGGTTATTATACTAGATGAATAATCACATTTAATATCAATAGCCAATTTCATAATTATGGAATGTATAATTCCAGAATTCATAACCACATAGTCAAGGCCTTGTGACGATACTACAAATAATATTTTCTCAAGGCCTTATGCCAAGACACTGGTTTGTCTCATGAGGCCTACCAATTCATCGAGGAGCAATAGCCGCCTCCACCCGTCACTTACTAAGTCCAATGCATTCCTCATATGAAAAGGTTTAAATATAACATAAACATTCATATTAAATATAGCAAACTAAAGGTCAATACTTTATCCATAAACCATGAATGATATAAAAATAACATATCCACAGTCAAACATATCACAAAACCTTCAATATAGTATGATTGATTTTTATCATAATAAATCATCATCGATAAAGAATAAAATACATTGAAGGATATTGACATAGATGAAAATAGTAATTAAAACTATTTTAGAGAAATATCCCATTTTTCTTGAAAAAATTTAAATGTCACACTATTTATCATAGAAATTGCTTAAAATTGATTTTTTAATCAAAGTTTTCAATACCACATTGAAATTCTTTAATGGAATTTTAATTTCAAAACATTATTTTCCATATAAATAAATACTTTAAACCATTTTTAGTACATGTACATTTATGTGAAGGATTTAGAAGAATAAATATTTGATACTTTTAAAATAATGTTTTAGTTAAAGAGTTCATAATTTAATAATAGATCCTCGAATATAAGAAATTGATGAATTAGATTAATTAAAACATTATAATATCATGAGAATAAAGGTATTCATGATATAACATGTCAATGGATAATATATACACCATATGAAAGTGAATTGGTGCATAACGACAAAGAGGTCTCAATGGAATTTAAATTTAGACGAAATACCTTATCAACACTGTATCCTTAGATTAAGGAACAATCAAGGAATAATTATGTGTGAAAAATTCAAATACACTCAATATAATTGGATATTTATTGTAAATCAATCATATTACATTCACACATATTCTTGTAAAAACAAAACTGATGACTTGGATGTTCAACTCAATGAATGAAAATTGAGTTAAGATTACCCTTAACTAGTTCATATCAATGGAATGTGAATTTATCAATGGAATTAATATGTGTTTCAAAGGTATATCCACAAAAACCAGATTGTAAATTACTACATAATAATAAATAGTGATTCCACACATAATCCTGGAGTAAAAATAATCAATGAAGTATGCGTAAAACCCAATGAGTGGAAATTGAAATTGGAAATTCCCTTAAAAATTTGGTAACATAAAAAACATACACCTCGTGAAAGAAGTATCAAAAAATTAAGATATAAATACCCATTAATTAAAGTATATTACAGAAATAATACAACCATATGCAGTACATACACCACAAAAAAGGAAATAGTGGAAAATATAACATGAATCTCATGGGAATAAGAAGTGATATGAAAACCCCTTACCTCATTTTAATAAATCGAGTTGTATGAATAAACATTAATAAACTCAACATTAATCATAGAATATCATGAATTTAAATATAATCATGATAATATATATTGAATGTGTGTAAACAATACTCTGCATGCAAGAATTAAGTAGCGAACAATGGAAATCTAACAGAATTAAAAGTGAGATATGAAACCCCTTAACATGTACATTTACATAGTATAGGGTAGGTAAAACACCTATATAATGGTGAAATAATTTCTATTAAATTATAAATGTACCAATATGATATCATATCTGATCTTCTAATATTGCTTTGTTAATGATATTTCAGTAGTATCATTGTTTTGGTTTTTAACAGATTCGTTTTCCTAAATATGTTTTGTCATGTAAGTCATGTTTGTTATGTATAGGATGTATTTGATATATATCTAGATTGATATTAAGTTCTTAATAATTATTTGTAATCATACAATGATAATTATTCTTGAATGATTATGATGGTGAATTAATTTCATCGCATTCATGGAGACGGTAATCCGTACGTACGCACGTACGGTGAAATTTTCATTTATAGGATGGATATAATAATGAATATGGTGGTACCATATTTATAATCACAACAAAGTATGTAGAAGTTATTGGATTTTTTTTTTATGGAAACAAAAAAAGAATGAGGATCTGGGAGAAGAAAAGATCTTGAAAGTGGTGGTGAAATTATTACCTATTATTTGAGTGTTTCCTATTAAGTTGATCAAAAGGGCTCCATAGGTTGGCTTTTTGATCAAATTAAGGACTTCAAGTTGATGTGAGAGACTTTTGGTGGATATTTGGGCTGGGGGTGCCTGATCCAAATGGCTTTAGAGATGCGATTTTGAGAGAAGGGTAAGTTCCCTTTTTTAAGAGGGGTGAGGGGCACTTAAGGGAATGTTTGAAATATAATTTTATTATAAAACCATTTTCAGTTTCTAGTGGCTAAAAAATGATTTATTTTTAGGATAAGGTAGGTATGAGTCAAAATACTCTCAACCAATAGGTTATACATAGGTTTAGGTCACCATATAAACCTTATCTTTTAGATTTAACTCTTAGATAAATAGTTTGGGATTTACCATGTCTATTTGTATTTTTATATTATATTGTTAATAAAATTACCATAAACTACAAAAATAACCCCAAGTGGTTCATTATTATTATATATAACCTTATCTACGTCCTTTGGATGATCCTAATATTTTAGTAATATTATATCTTTTAATAATATTGTTTTTGCTTTAAGAACTCAATATGTCAATTTTGACACTATTTAGTATTTGATTTTCTTGAAATCCATAAAAACATTATAACATTGAATAAAATTTATTTAATCAACCCGAATTGGTCAATGTAACCTAGAAAACAGTATAAGTCACTCGAAGTCTCAATTTACATTTATTTAGATATTTATAATATCAATTATTTTAATATTTCATTAATAAGGTATTTACTGCATTATAATTGTGTTATAAATAAATTAAATTAAGTAATGTATAAAAATTATAAATAAAATACCATTATGTAGGAAGTATTTTTATCTTTCTAATGAATATTTTTAGTCAAATTTATCTGACATGTAACCCTATATTAAATTACGGATTTGTTATTAAACACTGAATTTAACACTTTTAACTATTTTTAAAAAAAATTATAATAATTGTCGTAATATAATCCAAGTGGACCAAATAGGGTCCTATTTTATTACTAATAATGTTCTTGGTCGAATTAAATTTATCCAATAGAATTAGGACATGTGTTAGGGTAATTATAATATCATTTTTACCCTTAATTACCCTATTTACTTTTAACTATGATAAATAAGAGTCAAATGTTACTATTCAAAAAATTTATATACATCTTATTGAAACTGATTTTACATATTGATGTTAACCATGTCTCTCTGATTTTTGAAATTCAACACAACGAAGTGGTAAAAGTAAGTTTTTTGCAAATTTTCAAATTCTCTTATAAGGTGGGTAATAGACTGTAAAATGTTCAATAAAATATTATATATATAAGCTTATTATGAAATGAATCTAGTTAATTAAATTTATCATATATAGGTATTATGAATCTATATTGACATAAAATATATTTAAATAAAATAAATAATTATTTAAATAGAAAGTTAGTTTTGAACAATAACGTCATGTTTTTCTCTATTCATCAAAAATTGAATGATTTTAGAAAAATACCATAAATTGACCCTAAGCTAATTTTCATATTATGAATTCAAAAATGAATTATATTTTACCAAATTAAATGCATAGAAGTTTCATTAATTAATTTAAAATAAATTCCCATTGTCAAAACCAAAAAGCGGGGTTTTTAAAAAGTAAAAACTATCAAAATATAGACAGTTGTTTATGTCAAATTTAAATGTAAAATTAAATATAGTGAAATAAGTTTTATTAAATGATAAAAATATAATCTAATTATACTTCCAAACCATTCAAATTCATAATTTATCATTATAAATTATTTTGATTAAAAAAGTTGTTTCCAATAAAAATTTAGTATTTTTCTGTATTCAACAAAATATGAATGTTATCAGAAAAGTAAAATTTTTTTATCTAAAATAAATATTTATGTGATTATTCTAATGAAGAATTTAATTTCATTAAATATAATATATAAAAGTGTCAAATATTTCCTTTAAAAAGGTTGTAAAATTTTATTTTCTGAAAAATACTTCTTTTATCTGAAAAAATGAATTTGTTCTTTTATTATGTATAAGAAACACATAATATGGATTCTAAAATTATATGGAGTATATAAAATTCAAAATTCTGTTAATACTATTCATAAAAACGTTTTTAATGGCCAGTTTGGTAAGTCATGGTGCGCTCAAACTCAGTTTGGCGTGTAGAACATGCTATTGAATTACTTTAAATAAAAATACATACTATTAAATCTTGGGGTGTTAGAAAGATATATTTTTAGAGTATGTGATAGTGAGAGTGGAATAGATATTTTTTCTAGTAGATTTTATCCTGCTGGAAATAGAGGAAGATAAATAACTAGGGAATTCACCAATCATTTTGAGAAGTCCATTTCAAAAGATGGACATGATGATCATTAATGTACATGAAGGAACCATAAATATGGTTCTAGGAGACAGTAAGGTGAACTTCATTGTTCTTTACTATAATAGGAATACTTAAAACAATCAAAAAACTCTTTTAAATTAGCCACAAATAAGGTATTGAGACCTTGGAATACATAGGTATGATAAAAGAAATTTAATCCATAAAAGAAAATAATTTTTCTTAAAAAACAATGGAATATGTAAATAATAAAAATTCTGGAAGCTCTACTCAAGAAGAAGTAACCATTGAATTCATCAATAATTTAATAGAGAAACCTGATATGATACCCATTGCGACGTAAATTCATGCTTTTTTAAGTTGGAAATTTGGATTCAATATCATATATAGGAAAACACAAATCCTAGAACATAAAAATCTCCCATGTGACATAAAATAAGTTCAATTTTTATATGGAGAGAAATTTCTAGTGATCACAACAAACATGTCACGAACTAACCCAGGTCGACCAAAAACCAGTCACCTGATCTGATCCACAATAAAGTCCAATTGGAATTCCAAATCTTCAGAGGCTAGAATCTACTTCTAGTCATCATCAGAGTAAACAAGGGAATTATATTGCTCAATATAAATAAATAAGATAAACAAAGGAAATAAAAATATAATTCGATAATACAAATATCAAAATTAAACATCATTTACACATGCTAAACAAACAATAAAATAGAACAAAAAACCTAAACCAAACTAAATGACCACAACATCTCCATGTGACCCCTAGGGTCACTCTCCAACCCCAAAACCGACCATCACCCATGGAGATTGAAAAAAATATGAAACCTAAACCACAAGTTATATATATAGATGAATTATAGGCATGATTATTAAAACTAATTAGGCATGCCCAAATAATATATTCCCAATGCAATTACAATAAATAAAGACAAACACAATGGTTGAAAAATATATATAAAATTTAAATTTTCCACAAATATTCCACATTAAAACCAAACACGTCCCATTTCCATTTTCAATTTAAAAGCACATCATTTTCCCAAGTGGAACCATTTGAATTTTGTAGTGGAGTGATAAAGTTTGATTTGAAAAGAGATAGATTGAGTGATTTTTTCCAAAATAGTTTACATAAGGCTTTCAAGATCACCATATAAGATTAATAAAGAAGGACATTATAGTAGATATGCAGTGATAATCTTAACAAGGAAAATGGGAATAAACACACAAGTTTAATCAACCAAAAAGTACCTCAATAATTTGATTCCTGAAAATAACTTTCAACAGAAAAGGGAGAAATGTAGGATCTTGTGAATAATCAAAATCATACTATAAATCATTAATCATTAGGAAAACAATTCCTTACTCAATGAAATTAAATTTCACTCACACACACTAGATATCACCCTACTATCATGACCAAGGGGTAATATCCCATAGAAACAATAAAAAATTATCCCCCAATTATGAGCCACAAGATAGAGCATAATACTATTCTGTTACAGCAATAATTTATATAAAAATTTCTAGCCATACTAGGAATCCATGTCATTAGTAGACAAGGGTGTGAGAAAATCGATTCATATTGATAATACAATGAAAATACCATATATTATACAATATTAATTCACAAAACATGAACCACATTGAACCAATCAATGGATCAATATATTACCATAGGATAAATAGATCTCAAAGTCTCCACACTGAGGAGATCCTATTCATCTCAATGTAAATGGGTCACAAGGAGTCCATAATGAGGATGTACCACCCATTCACATTATGGATCTTGAGTATTCCACAATGAGGATGTCCCATCCATTAAATATAAATAATCCAAAAATATTTTCCAAGGAGTTTTTTAACTATAATAATTTTCACCACTTTTACCAAAAGTCCAAACATACCTCAATCATCCTTTTTCAATACAATATAAACTATGTTTCCAAAAAGGTGAAAATAAACTATTTTAAATTTCACAATAATTTTACAAATCTCATTCCTGTTCATGAACAACATGTGAAAACTAAATCCACATTCATCAAATTTCAAAATGGTCCATGCACGATCATCACATACCAATAAAATTTCCAAACCATGAGAAACCACCATTTTCAAACAAAAAATATTTAGAAAACCCATTTTATAAATCCAGGACAACATTTAGGGTGTTAAAAAATCATTTCCCTATATAAACCATTATTTACAATCCCAAAATCATAGAAATATCCTATCGATCATTGTATCAAACACATGGTGTGAAACAATTATCCAAACAATGCCATTTATCATATTAGAAGGAATAAATTACCACTATTGAGCTCTAAAAACATTAAAAAAGATAACACATCAATATTAAATATTAAAGAAGGTGAAAAAAATGATACCAATGATACTTAAATTTTAGGTCATGTGCAAAGGGAAATCTGCCTAAGACTCATGGTGCTTCGACAATGAACACCCCCAAAAATCTCACGAAGGACCCATGGTCCATGTTTGACCAATAAAAATATTAATCAAGAAAAACCCTTAACATAAATCAAGGTTAAACATGAATCCTTGGTCCAAGAGGCCATAGGAAAAGAGTGTCTCAGAATTAAATGAATGGAGAATGAAAAGGGAGAAGAGAAGAGAAGAATACCTTGATAAATCACCCAAAACATTGATGAAATCACAAGATCCAAGATTTAAGGTAGGAGAGGAGAATTATAGAGGGATGAAGGAAATTCATTTGGGTACCAAAATCCAATAGAGGAGTAAAATGGGTGTTTTGGTACTAAAATCCCGATAGGTTATAATTGGTATTTCAAAAACTTTATGATATGGGTAGTTCACTCGGTTTGGCCACACTGTTTGGTAAACCATAAACCAACCATGAAATATGGTTCTTTATCAATAAAAAATCTCCCCTCAAACTTAGCATTCGTTTTTTTATAACCATGACTAAGTCATGTGCCCTCAACCATAAGCATTCTAAGCCCTGCATTGTTTCTTAGAGTATGATGCATGGTTTCCTTAAATCAGACACAAATCATATTCCACCTACTATCAAACCCAAAAAACTCAATTTTTTTACAGGAAATCCCACAAGAAACAAGGGAATAACCTTGGAAAATAAGAAAAAAAATATCCCCTCAAAATTTATTCCTATCACTCCAGGAACATGAGAGAAAAAATGAGATAAAAAATGAACCAGAACCAAGGATGAGAACATAAAAACAAGGTTCTTCAATTATCCCTATCTTAATTCTTTCTACTATTGGAAGGCCACAAAAGTTTCTAGTTGATCAACCAATGACAAAGGATTTCCCTTACCACATGATCCAACCTCTTGAATCAATAACATCTAAAAAAACCACCAAAACAAACTTATAATTACTTATCAAAACAATCTAATGATCAAAGACCACTTCTCAAAAGATGGAATGATTACAAAAATATCTAAAAAAGATAAAATTTCACTCAAAGTGGAGGGGAAACCGAAATTTTATAACATCAGCTGAATCAAATCTTTTTAAAAACAACACTGTAAAGTAAACTGTGTTATCAAAATAGGAGATGAGAACTAACTCACCACCAAAGAAACCTCAATGAGACCCATAGTGGGTCTTCCCACTATTTATTAACCAATATTTTTAGAATTTCATGGGAAACACGACACAAGAGAACTTGGAAACATTCCCCCAAAATATAAAATAAACAGGGAACCTTCCCCAATAGGCCATCAAACCCCCACCACAAGGGGATACCCCATAACAAAAGCAAATTGTGATTTTCATTCGAAAAGGTACTACTGCTGAGGTCTTATGAAAAAGAGACCACTACACCACCTTAAAACCAAGGAGGAAGTTTCAAAACATATTGTATACAATGAAAAAAATGTTTTCTACACCCCACTTAACAAAATGAATCTTTAATGGGGGGAGAAACTACAATAGGGGAACATTTACAATTCCCATTCCCACCCTAAACAAAAGCATTGATCATGGTACCATATAACCTTGATTTCTGATAATGTGATAGCATCACTTTGGAGCCTATGATGGGAGGCCAGATATTCAAAGCATCTACCACCTCACAAAGAGGATATATAAATACCTGATCAAAACTCCGTATTTCCAAAAAAATAGGGGTTTTATAAGATTCACACTCAAGATCCACTTTTATTTCTAATCTGAAACATTGAAACAAAATGCTCACCGAAGACTCCTCCCCTTATAATAGAGAGATTTCAAAATCTATAGATGAAAAACAAACATCCATTATAACAAAAGTTATCAGTAGACCAACAACATCCACTTTAATAATTTAAATTGGATGAAACACCAGAAAACACTAATAGAAAAAGCCATTAAAATCAAAGAAGCACACATTAAATTGGACATTAAAATAATCCCATATCACCATACTAATTCTACAAAATAGATCCATGTCACTTTCTAGAAACACTCTAACAAAAAAATTACTGGTGACCTAGGCTTCCACCAGAATGGAAGGTATTTAGAACAATCAGCCATGATGATTGTATAATACATATCTTGTTGCACTAATGAAAAACCATGATCCTCCACATAAAAGATGTTAAATAAAGATAATGAGGAATTTTAATTTCATGACCATCGCCAACAACATATGGCCAATTCCTTATCTCTTTACTGGAATCCCTTGCACTAATTTTGATATTAGAGGATGACTATCTTCCTCAATCACTTCTAGAAACACTGACTCCACAGGAACAAATTTCATTACCATGTTTGAAAAAGAGGATAAACCAAACTCTAAAACCTTCAACATCTCATCATTAAGAAGTTCATATTGAAAACATCAAGCCTTTATAGAATCGGTCATTGACCTATCAGGAGTTTAATGAAAAATACCCAAAATATTAAAGAACTACCCAAACACTCACCCATCACCTTAATATAAAGAACACATCTCCACCCCTTTAATAACTTTACTATCTCAAATAAATAACCCCAGATGAATGAATCCTTAAAGAACTACTAGGTGATATCTTCTAGTGGCTTGTTTCGAGAAACTAACTTCCACCACTTCCCGGTCAGTCCTTGAAGCCTGAAGGTATAAAAAAAAATCTTCAATTACTTAGGATACTCAAGGAAATGATGTTTATTTTGATTTTACATATCCACTCATCCGGTTAGAGAGTAACCACTTGACAATAAAATATAGATGGATTTAAATATCAAAAATCAAGAAGGAAGTCCTTAGGCTTAATAAATGAAGGATTTTCTAATGGTGAACTACCCATGGAATCACTTTGAATATATGACAATTATTTATGGGGGTGAAAACTAACCAACAATAAAATAGATATCTCAATCAAAACAAACTAATAAACAAGAGTTCTTAAGCTCAAACACTGCATAAGAAACATCCCCAAAACATGGGGAAATGATCCAAAAAATAAATGTCTATGAAAACATCAAAAAATTATTCATAAAAAATTATTTTAAATGAAAAAAAAACATGTTGTATTTTCACACTCACCAATGGTATTCCTTGGATCCTCACACATACAAAATCCCATGCCTCTCTGAGCACCCATCAACGAATGCCAATCCGTGCACCTATCATCCCACTTATACACAATTATTATGCATTTAAGAACCCATGAAAATACAAAAGTTTAAAAAATACATTACAATTTTTCAAAATAAAAATTCCACCCAAGTTTTCACACATTCAATCTACTTTCTATTTCAACTTTCAATATTATTTTCAAAATGACACTATCCATTCAATAAATATCCATTTTCAAACACTACACATCAATCCACTTAAAAATATATATCCTATGAGTACCATTCAAAATATTTTCATAAGTTCAATGAATACTAATCTATCAAAAATATTTTGATTGAAACTAATTCATTCTCATTTAAAAGAAACTTCCAAACCCTATTTAAAAAAATTTATTTTCCAAACAATAAAATCAATAAAATATGGATTTTTCTTTTAAATATCCATTTTTCAAAATACTTCTTCAAAAATAATTCTGAAAATACATTTCCCATTTTTATGGACACAACCATTACAACTAAAATATTTATTTCACAATTTTTATACCAGAGTTTTCAGAAAAAATATGAATCAATAACGACCCAAAATAACTAAAAACGGGAAACAAGTGGTAATGGGTGACTTGGACAAGTGGTTGGAAGTAATTTTCCAAACCCCCCCCCCCCCCCAATAAGGAGAGTTTTCTAGAACTATGTACCAGGATCCACATGGATTTATAGGACTTCATAACTCACTAAGAGCATTGGACCAACTCCCTTTTTGAATCTGAATCACAATGAAACCAAAATTTCAAAAGAATAAAAATAAAACATGAATTCCCATGGAAAAAAAAGGTTTTATCTAGAAAGTGTTTTCTAGACACTCCAACTAACTTTTACCACAAGTTACAATAGTATTACTCCTTCTAACATGACATACCCAAAATTAAATGGTGCTATGAAAGATAGTTCCTCCAAGAGAGCCTCTTCTGATACCATTTTTTCATGAACTAACTGGGGTCAACCCAAAAATGGTCATATGAGATGATCTACAACATGGATCAATGGGTTTTATTTACCACCACATGCTATAAACTAGTTTTGGGAATTAACAGAGTAATAATGGAAATAATTTCACCCAATATAAATAAATAAACTGAACAAAGTATATAAATAGATCGACCCTATATACTATTACCCTAATTGAACATCATTTACTCAATGGAAAACATATAACAAAACCCAAACCAAACTAGATGACCACAAAATCTCTGTGGGACCGTGATGGTCACTGTCCAACACCAAAACTGACCATCACCCTTAGATATTGAAACCAAGTTGAATCCTACACCATAAGATAAAAACATGAAATAATTATAGGCATGATAAATAAAACTCAGATGGAATGCCTGGACAATCTACTCCCAATAAAATTACTTTAAATAGAGAAATATCAAATTCGTGTTTGAAATAAAATATATAAACGTTAATTTTTTTTGTAAATTATCCACTTTAAAAACAAACACATCCCATTACCCTTTTAAAATTAAAAACACATCCTCTTCTCAAGAGGAACCATTTTAATTTTAAGAAGACCGATGATATTTACCTTTAAAATAGAGTTATAGAGCATAAAAACATTTTCTAAAAAGGTTTTCATAGTCATTCGAAGAATATCAAATCACAATCATAAAGAAATACAATACACAAGAGATTTATAATAATTACAATAGGGGAAATAGGAATAAACACATAAGGGTAATAATCTAGTAGGTATCTCAATCATTAATTATAGACAGCTGAGTACCAATAGAAATTGAAGAATCATAGGAGCCCATGAATAATCCAGAACATACTATACATCTTGAATAATCCTGGAATGTTTTCCTCACATGATGGAATAAAATTTTACCCACACATGATCGATATCACACTAATGGACTCACTGAGAATAACAATCCCATAGAAACAATAAAAAATATATCCCCATGATATGGACCACTATCCCAGCATTATCATAAGATAGTGTAGTAATAATTCTTAGAAAATTCTCTAGTTATTCCAGGTCTCCATGTCAAGAGTAAAAACGGGCCGATCCAACCAATGAAGACTGAGTATCCAATCATAAGATCATATATCATACATAATTAAGCCTCATAATTGGAACCACCATAATAAATTACAAGGATAAATCTCTTTCTATAGAATAAACAGATTTCAATGGAGTCCACTATGAAGATCTCAAATTCTACTCAAAGTAAATGGGTCATGAGGAGTCCACAATGTGGATGTTCCACCCATGAATATAATAGGCCATGAAAATTCCACAGTGAGTAAATACCATCTATTAAATATAAATAAGTCAATAGTTTTATCCAAGGAGAGTTTTCATAATATGAATTTTCACCACTTTTACTAAAATGAGAAATAGGCCTTATGAATCCTTTTTCAAAACAATCAAAACTAGCTTATCAAATAAAATTAAAAAACAACATTTCCAATTTCATAATCATTTTAAAAATATCATTAAAAGTATTTCACCGCGTGTTCAAACCAAAACCATTTTCAGGAAAGTTCTAATGGGATAGACACTACCAACACATACCAAACCAATTTCAAAACCATGAAAAACCACCATTTTCCAATGCAACCAATTTAAAAAACTGTTTTAAAAATCCAATACAATATTTTGGGTGTAAAAAATTAATTTCAAAATCCAAAAAAATCTTTACAAACCAAAAATCACAAGCAAGATTCAACTTAGTAGGTTATCAAACACTATGGTGTGCACCAATTAAAAAACCAATTCGATTTATCACATAACAAAGAATAAATCACCACTATTTCGCACAAAAAAACATTCCAAAGGTCAAACATCAATATTTGAAATATAAATAAGGTTAGAAAATAATGAAGCAAATTATTCTTAAATTTAATATAATGTAAAAAGGGAAACCTACCTCAAACTCTAGGTGCTTCAACAACATACACATAAAACAACTTCACAAAGTATCCAAGGTCTAAGATTGACCAAGAGAAACTTTAAAAAAGAATAAAACCCCAACATAAATGAAGGGGAAACGTGGGACCATGGGTCAGAAGACCATATGAAAAGCGTATCTCAATATATAATGGTAGGAGAAGGAAACTAGAGAAGAGAAGGGGAGAATACCTTGTGAAATCACCCCAAATCCTTGAAGAAATCCCTAGATCTGTGCTTTGAGAGAGAATAGAAGGCATGGAGAGGGAGGTAAGAGCTCTCTATGGGTATTAAAAACAATAGTAGTATAGAAATGGGTGTTTTGGGGCTATAATATAGAGAGGGTAGTAGTGAAATTTTGGTAAAATTTATGATTTGGGACGCTCGCATGGTTTGACCACACAGTTTATTAAATAGTGATCCAAAAATGTGAGATGGTTATTCCTCGAGATAAAACCTCCAAGCACGCTTACATAACAGTTCTTATAACTATTATATTGTCGTGAAATCTCAACTAAAAGGAATTCAAAGGCATGTAAAGATTTCTAGAGCTTGCCTCATGGATTCCTCTGACTTTGCGCAAACTGTGCACCACCTACCCTAAAAACTAAAAACAATCTTTAAAAAAAACATATATGAAATTAAGGAATGACATTGAGGACAAAAGTTAAAAAAATATCACCACCAAATTTGAACCCTTCACACACGGATCTTGAAAGAGAAATAATGATCCAAAAAATAAATCAAAACCAAGTATGAAAAAAGTCGGGGTGTGACATAACATTATGTCCCAAGACTAAGAGAAAATTATGATTGACCTTTTGAAAAGAAACATTCATCCCTTAGGATGGATACACGAAAATATCCATGGAATAAACCCCATGTTATGTTCCCATATAATTTTTCATGATAAATACACTAGACTTGTTAGGCAACTCCATAGTAGACTAAACCCTACCATAACTGAAGTTTCTATAAAAGATATTGAAAAACTATTAGAGGCCCTAAAAATTTACCCAATATTTCAATAAAAATGTGTCAAACCCATTTATGTGGTTCTCAATAATACTTTTTTGAGAATAGTGAAAAATGATAAAAATCAATTAATCCCTATGAGAGTTGAAAATAGTTGGAAGGTATGGATTCACTATAGAAAACAAAATAAAGTCACCCAAGATGATCACCTTTTAATCCTATTCAAAGATCAAACTATAGAAGGGTTGGAAGACAAGAAACATTACTATTTCTTGTATGGGGTTTCTAGTTAGTTTCATGTATCCATTTCCCCAAAAGACTATGAAAATGCAATAATCTCGTACCATTCTGGGACCTTTTACTACAATAGGATGCATTTTGTCTTATGAAATGCTCCATGTATATTGTAGTGGTGTATGGTATGTATTTTATCAGATCACATAGTAGACGGTCTGGAGGTATTATTGAATGAATTTAATATTTTTGGAAACCCTTTTGATCAGTTTCTAGGGAAGATGAAAAATGTTTTGAAATCATATAGAGATAAAAATGTTGTTTTAAAATTTTAATAGTGTCTGTTTATGGTTGAAAATGTTCTAGTGTTGGGTTATATCATTTTTTTTAAAAACATTGATATGGATAATTATAAATTTGAAGTAATAAATTATTTTCTAAATAACGCAAGTGCTAGCTATATAGGATAATTCTTGGTCCATATGGGATTTTATAGAAGATTCATGTAAAACATTAGTAATATTTATTTACCCCTATCATGTTACTTTCAAAATATGCAGAATATGTTTTAAAAGATGATTGTAGACAATAATTTGATTAGATAAAGGAAAGGTTTATTACACCACCAAATATGAATCCCCCAGATTGGGAGCACCGATTTGACACGTTGTGTTACTACTCAAACTAAATGGTAGGATCATTCTAGTCACAAATAGGTGAATGAATAACATAATTCATAAAAAAGGCCTCAATATAATTGGATGAAACTTGGATAATTTACAGAAAAGCTAGAAAAGATATATTTGATTCTATTTTTTGATTAGTGAAATTTATATCTAATTTACTTGGAGCAAAGGTGATTTTATTTTTTGATACTATATCACATAGGTAATTTAAAATAAATTCTAATGCCAAATCAAGGTTGGTTAGATGGATACTACCCTTTCTAAAATTCAACATAGAGATCGAGGAAAATAAGGGAGATAAAAACCAAGTATCAAATCACCTTTGTAGACTACAAAACACTAAATAAATAGACATTCCAAAACTAATATCACTCATTGATCACATAACTATAGAAAAATCTAAATATTGTAAGGTAATGTTCCTCGGTATGATGATTTAGTGAATTATTTGGCCACTTCTCAGGTACCTTCTCACCTTAACTATCATCAAATGAAAAAACATAAGACTAAATCTGGATCCTATATTTGGGAATATCATTGCTTGTGGAACATTTTTAAATATCAATTCATGAGGTGGTGCTTACCAGCAAGAGAAATAGAATATATGTTTCAATTTTTTTATAAATTTGAAAATATATGCCACTTGGGAAATTATAAAATAGCCAAAAAACGTTTTAAAATATTGAATATTGTAGAAAAACATATATAATGACGATCATTAATTTTTTACAAAATGTTATAAATGTTAGTATTCTAGAAATATTGTGAAAATACAAGAAGTTCCACAAAATCACATCATTTGTTTGTGAAATATATAATGTATTGTGTATTATGGGAGACATTCCCATGTATTTTGAAAATATGTACATTTTTATTATTGTTTATTATGTTTTTAAATGGGTGGACACTAAGACCACTAAAACTGATGATACCAAGGTTGTTTTTTATTTTTTCAAGACTAAAATATTTTGTAGTTTGGAGTTCCAAGTGACACCATCTAAGATAAAGGTAATCTTTTTTTGAAATAGAAATATAGCGGTTATGATTATAATGAATGCGGTGAAACAAAAAAACATGGACATCTTATCATCCTTAAACATGGCCCAAATGAAGTATCTAAATGCGATATCAAATGTATTTTGGAGAAAATGGTGAAAACTAAATAGAAATATTGGATCCAAATACCTGGAGACACCTTATGGTAATACTGAAAAGCTTACAAGACACATATCGGTATAAGCCCCTATAGGATGTATTATGGGATGTGTTGTCATCTCCTAGTATAAGTAGAGCACCAAGACAATTCAGATGTAAAAAAAATTAATATGAATTTAGTGAGTGTTGCGAAAGAGAGTATTATCCATATAAAAGAACTAGAAAAAATAATGAGAGAGGATTAAAAAAAGTCAATAATATTCAATGAGAACCAAAGTGGCACATACCAAACTGATCCATCAAAATAACTTTTCACCCAGTGGCCAAGTCTTACTCAATAATTCTGGACTAAATATATTTCTAGGTAAGATTCATTCTTTGTGGGAAGGTCGTTTTATAGTAAATTATTTCTATACATGTGGCTCGATTATGATTTAAAGAGATGATAAAGGAAAACCATTCACATTCAATGGGAAGAGAATGAACGATATCCATTATAATATACCTCATGAAGATACGGAGGACATCATACTTATCCAAAATATCTATTAATTTATTCCTATGGGTTTGGTGCATCCATGGACATTAAAAAAACATATGGGAGGAAACATGTGTTTTACTGCTTTCCTTTGATTTATGATTTTCTCACTGATCCCCTACTTCAATTGAGATTTAATTGAATGGTTTTTAAACTAGTAAGAGTTATTCTATAGGACCACTATGATGTAAGTCAACATCAAACCCCATGAATGGATAATTAAGTGTAAAAAAGGTAGAATTGGAATAATGCGTTTATTCCTTTATTGTTTATATTTACAATGCACTCTATGTTTCTAAAAACCTGTTTAAAAGCATAATTTCTAGCAGCTATTCTAAAATTAAAATCTCATCACCACAATTGAATTTATGAGATATTTTAATTATCTAGGACTCATGAGTTCTTAGGAACCATGCAATATTGTGTTTCCAATTTTAATTATAATAATATTGAATGTGTAAAATGGATAATTGGATGACTAAAGTGATGAATGAATATTGAAATGAGGACTCTATATTTAAAGGAAATAGTTTATTCATGTAAATGAAATTTAACAAAAAATATTCTTTCATTGAAATTGGGACATTCATGTGAATTGATTTACTATTATTACTGATACCTTGAGTGGGATTCCAATCACAAATTTCACATTCTATATAGTATTTCTAGACATATTATTTCATATTTGTTCTTGAGAATATTTTTTGTGTAATCTTTGGATATATAACCAACGTGGACTTTAATTTGAACTTATCAAAGCTATAAATGTACAAAAAAACATTTAAAATGTTTGAGGTATATTTAGAAAATCCTGTATCCCTAAAAGAAAACATTTACATCAATCCTTATTTAAACCATATAAATTATAAGTGACCTTGATGGGGATGAACCATGTTTTAAGACAATTTTTATCCATTCCCACCATCATCTTAATTATCTTCATGACTTTTTAAGTTGATGGGTGGGGGTGAACGGAATCATGGTTAAAGGGATAAAATGAATTGTAAGGAAAAAAGTGTGGGGGTCATACTTTGGGTAATGAGAAAGGTTTGAAATTCATACATTTTACTTTCAATGTTTTCCCCTCTTGAATTAAAAGAGATATAAAATGAAAAAACCAATAAAAAAAAGTTAAAAATGGGTTATGATTTTGCAAAAATAAAAATCACAACTATTAGACCAATGATTTGTATCATATGTGGTTAGGTGGTATGTGTGAGGTCTAATCTAGGAATAAATTTAAATATTGGAAAAAAGTATAAATGTTGAGAAAAATCAAGTCAATGAACAAATAATTCATTATAAATTATTTTTTATGACATTTACATTGAGTATTAGGGGAATATAGAGTTGTTAAAAATTTAAGGGGGCAATTTCATTGCACTTTCACATTTGTTTTCATGAAAATTATTTTAGAGATTAACCTCCTCTGTGAGACTTAATTTTTAAACATCAATTCCAATGTACCATAAGTCTCAAAGTCATTAGAAAATTAATGAAAACCCATAATGATTTTTTGTGACATTTTTCAACACATAGTGGATAAAGGAGTTACTTTACAATAATATGGATAAGAAGCATACTATCATGATATGAGAATGAATCAAATTAAATTGTATCCTGAGAGATGAGTTCAACGATTTAAAATAATAGTTAAATCAGGATTTATAATGTTTTATAATAGTGAATTAATGAGATTCAAAATATGAAAGAAGAACTTCTTTCATTTTCAAAAGGTAAAAAGTAAAATTATTGTGTTGATTTTTTCTATGAAAATTGTGAAATTAAATTGTTCTTTCATGTGGAATTTGGAATTTTGATTTAACATTGATTTTTTTTATTTCATTGCTTTGAGATTTGAATATTGGTAGAATTGGTGACCTTTGATCCTCAATGTTATGATATAATGCCTAGGAAAAATAATGGTTTATATGTTGATATATGGGATCCAAGGATATTTTCGTTCATATTTGGTTGAAAAAACCAATGATTTTTCATTTTTTTTGAAGAATAAACTCAGGTTTTTTATTTATAATTAAATGATTGGTAATTGTAAATATTTAATTAATTTGAAATAATGATTATAAATTTCTTAGGGGTTTAAATTTTGAATTTATTTTCTAAATTATTCTAAAAATGTACTGAAGTGTTGATGTTTTTTAGGTATAGAAAAAATTTCCATTCCCTTTGTAGGCATTCAACTATGGGCCACACACCACATAACTAGCAAGAGAGGGTGGTCTAGTTATGAAGTCCATCAAGAGGGCCCTCTAGAGTTGGAGGAGCAAAGGGTAATCTCACCCATACGTGACCCATGGGGGATCAAGACCATGGGGATTATAGCTGGGATGCACCCCTAGAGCACCCTCCTATAGTTGTGGAACCCATGGAGTGATCAGATAAGAGTGTCACTGACACTGACCAGTGTACAGTGTTGGGAAGGAGTTCTCCAGCTTCCACATGACTTTATTGTGGTAGGATACCCATAGATTTTCCAATAAATTGGGGAGCCCACACACTATAGTTTCAATGTAAGATTAAAGAATGCAATCACCATTAATTGTTTTAAAAAATTCCCACTATCCACACTCGGACACTAGCGCATTGCCTACTCCGTTGTGACTCTTCCACCAAACATTTTATACCACCTGACATTGCCAGCCACATTACCTTTCTATCCACTTGACATTTCCAGCCACCATGTCTTTACATTGTAAACCCCAATTGACACCCTCAACAGATCTAGACCTTAAGTCTATTGACACTACCAACTAGTTGGATTCTATGGATTAGCCCCAACACCATCTGTGACCCTAATAAAACATCTCCAAGATCATCCTCCCACTGCTTGGGATGGATGAGTAGTAGAGACATTTACTTCTTTTCTTCCACACTTTCAACTACTATACCAAAATATTTCATGCCAATTCTCGACTCCACATATCCACCAGAGCCACCATTGTTGATTTTTCGCAAAAGTGAATTGTGATTCACCATTAAAGTGAATAGTGGCTCATGTTACACTATTGGATGTCTTTATTGATAGTTCCTCATTATCCACCATTGAAACCAATAGTTCCTTGTGAAACACCATTGATACAAATGGTGACTCATGAAGAACCATTGGAGAAAAAAGAGACTAGTGAACCACCATTATAGCCAAAGGTTACTCGTGAAGAACCGTTGATCCAATGGTGATTCATGAGCCACTAGGGAGTGGTTTTCACTATCTAACACAACATATATCTCTATCTTCTATAAAAAACTGGACATCCACCATAGAAGACCATAGTAGAGTTTGGTTCAAGCTAATTTTACACCACTATAGAGCTATTTAATACCAATGTAATTGAGTATGAGATATTCTTTTCTTATGTCCTTCAACACTAATTGAGATGCTTAATTCATCCAGCCACCGTGACGGCTAAATGATGTTTTATGGAAGTCTTCAATACTCGGAATTCCTACTCCAACAATACCCCACAATTGGTTTACTATGATGAAGGATTTGACTCATCTGGATACTACAAATGCCAGATGAGGTCTTATGGCTATTTCCTAATTGTTCATTCACCCCTTTCACTACCAACATTCAACTTACACATTCCCATACCATCCTTCCACTACCAAGACATAAAATTACCTCCATGAATACCATGAACATGATAAGGGGAGTTGTATACCAAAAGCCTATCTTTCTAGAATATTTTAAATCATCTATGCAATTAAGGGGTTTCCAAATTAACAAACTGAGACTCACAAATTCAAAAGATTTATATTTAAATGATGATATTATAGAAATGAGGGCAATAACTGTGATATTAGAAGGTTGTAATCACTAGATATATAAAGAGGAGGACCCAAAGGATGAAATATCAGATGCTGATATGAATACTCTTTTTTCATTTCTTTCTTTTATTTTTAATTTTATTATGTTTTATTTGCCTCACCTACCCCCATTTTCTCTATTATAATTGTACATATACCCTTTATATGATTGGGTGAAGGGGAGGTGAACCATTGTGATATTATAGTCTTAGTTTTAATAAAATTATACTTTATAATTTATTTACTAAATGGTTTTCCATTTATTAATTAGTTGTTTAAAAAATATGCCATCATGTTTTAATTTATATATGATTATTCTTAAATTTACAATATTAAATAATTTATTCTTACTCTTATTTATATTGGACCACAATGATTAAGAGATCTATTGTTAGGGAGAAATGTGATTAGTGATTTATAAGCTATTGGGGAAGATATATTGGGGATAATATGAGCACTTAGGTTATTCAATTCCTGTTTTGTAATCTCCTAGGTGAACTAGAGGATAGTGACTTAGTGTTTCACAATTAGAAGGGGAATAGTCCATACAAAGAAATTGGGAGGATCATTATTTGTATCATTCAAATTTTAATCTTGTGGTGGAAAATTATAAATGATTATTAGTACACAAATTAGATAAATTAATCAAAATAAAAGATTCAATTTTAAAGGCGACATGATATCATTACATAAGGGAAGCTAAACCTAAAACCCAGTCACTCTTCTCAAAATAAATATTTAATAACCAAGTCCCATTAGTCCTAGTCATTCAAATTCATTATTTTTAATTTAATATTTTTGAATTGGTGACATTTAGATTCAAAACACCACTCTTGGGAGATGATTTAGGTTATACCTACTACTACACCCTAGGGGTGAATAATTTTTTCTCACACCCCATGACATGGTGATGTCAACTATCATGGAACTTATATGATTTATTCATAGAAGAGAACTAATAAGAGATTTTAGTTCTATATATAATTTTATTACATTATAATATACCATTTCATGAAGAAGAACAATCTTGATGTGGTAAATCATTATTAATATTAAAAATCCATTAATACAAGTAAACATAAAGTATTGAAATGTTTGTTATAGGGAAGCAAATCCAATATGTAAATATTATATAATTGACCCCTTTTCATTGATCTTATTATACCTTTATTGGAATGTTACCCTCCCTAACAATCAATATTAGTAGATAAATAAATTAATAGTGGTACACAAGCAATTTTATTAGTTCACCCAAACTAGGCTAATCTAAGGGGAATAAAATGATTTTTTTAATGGTTGGGAAAAAATATTTCCACAAATATTTTTTATAGATTGGATGGATCACACTAAACCTATAGGTTTACAGTTCTCATTGAAAAAAGAAACCACTAATTTTAATATCTCAGACATCTCACAACCTTTCTATGGGATGTTTCCTTGATATTTAAGAACAAATACCATGTTAAAACATTTAATTGTATATTAGTCAGTCTCAAAATCATAAACACAATTAAATCAATGAACTAATATTGATATAACTCATATTTTTTTTCTTTTTTTTTCTTTTCTATAAGAATTCATGATATCTGACATTTTCTTATATGTGTTCTCATTCAAAACAATTCTTCCTCTGTTTGATTAAAAGAATATCTCTCAATTATTTATAACGAATCACCGGATTTTCATCATAATAGATAATTAATTCACCTTTATAATGGGGGGGTTAACTCCTCAAAAATAACATCTACATAACCAAGTCATGATAATAAATTTAGTTCCCTTAAACCATATTGAAATATTGAAAAATTAAAATATACAGGTCTACTAACTCGACATTCAATGTCCTGAATATCACTATCATTGATGATTTCTAGTTAAATCCAAAACTACATGACAAAACTCATTAACCTCAATGGCATGATACCAACCTTAAAAAAATTAAATTATCTTCTTTTTCCATATTTAACACCAAAAAAATAATAGTGACTACATTGGTATACCTCATTGTTCCTTATACCATGAGAGAGAAATATTTCCCACATAATGAATACCATATCAGCTCCAAAACACCATGAATTATAGTCCTCAAGGTGTCTCAAAATGTAATGATGTACTCCCCATGATAACAATATTCAGAATAGGCTACTCTTCCATAGATGGGTCAAGATAATAATAAGGGTGTCACAATTTGACTTGTGATCTTCTAAAAGTGAAAAAGTTAAAAACAATTCTTGTTTGTTATAAATAACCATTCTTATAATATAATATAATATTACATGTAATGTGACCCCTTTCCATTTACATTTTCTTGGGAAATATAATCATGATTTAAGCTTTGTTTTCATAGCTTGAATCCAGTCCAAAATATTAAACATAATCAATTTTCTACCAAAAATTATTCAATTTTGTTTTCATAATCATGTATGAAACTTTTTCAATTTTACAACACCCTTATCAAGAAATACAACCAAAAAAATTTCCTTGTTATTTTTTTGAATAACCCACTTTTAATTTTTTATAAATCCCTCTAAGATAAATTCAACACATTTATATATTTCATAAATGATTCATTTATAAAAAACTATTAGTGGACATGATTCAATATCATCATGATAAACAAAAGTGAACCTAAAATTTCAACATTAAAATACTTTTTTCATCTTCATTATCTCAAACTCTTCTATACCATGCTATTACCCCTAAATTAAAATTCAAATACTCCCAAAAAAATATAAGAATGGGATAGATTCCACTATTTTAATCATAACTAACACACCCAACTACATTAACCTCTAACTATAAATAACTAACCCTAAGTATCTTGTGGAAAAATTATCCCTTGTAGCTCTTGTAAAAATTTTATCCCTTTTTCAAGAAACCAAAACATTAGTTATTTTAATGTTTAGAATATAGGTTTCAAAATCCACACATTTAGTTCTCGATAGTTTCAATAATTTAATATAAATAAAATATCCTATGGTAGAATGGGGGTCCCTTCTCCAAACCATTTAGAAAAATAGAGATGGTTGGACACCAAGATACATCCATTCCTATCAAAATCATCCTTGAGTAGTGCTTTTGTCATGATGTCTAAAACCAAATTTTTTTCGCACACATACTCTAATGTATTTAGACATTATTGAACATTCGAATTAAGGAAATTATACTTTATATCAATATGATTTTTACTTGAATGTTAAAAAAATTATATGATTAATAGAACTTGAGTTATTAAACATTATTATAGTAAGAAAAATAACATTAAATTCATCATCCTAAAGTTATTTCTTTATCCGTAGTATTTGAGTACATGCATAAGTAGTAAGAATATATTTAGACTCTAAAGTACCAAGTAAAATTCATTATTTATTTTTATCACCTAATAAATTAATAATCCTCTGACATTGATTTCACAACATAATTTCAACTTTACATCATCTTCTCATCAAACCTAATTTACAACAATGTGTTCCAAAAACACTTGTCGGATATTTTTATAAACAAATATACTAAAATATGCCATTTTATTTATATAATAATTTATCATCTATATATATAACATTTTGATATACTTGGTATAAAATTTTCATCATTTGGCTTTCAAAGTGGAAAATTATTTTTTTGACATTTCATTGTTAAAAATAGTAGGATTTAAATGGTTTTCCAACATTCTAATACATCTACCTTATTTAATATGTCATATCTTTACAATTGAATTTGGGTATCCACTTTTTTTATAATTAGTATAAATATTCCATTCAAAATACCTTTAGAACCACTTCATCCCATTTCTATTGAGAAATAAAAGATCCATAACTCCCTTGGGATTCCTGTATTCCAATGAAAAGAATATTAATATTCAATTATAAGTATTTAAAATTCACAAATTATATACATTGTATACAACTTTAATTATTATTAACCCAATCCTCCTAAAATTATTGAATCCATTCAAATGGGAACTAATATTAATTTATAATTCAATTTATTTATATTGAGGTTATAATAAACTACCCCTTATAGTAATATAATTTTTCTCAAGTGTTGATCAAGGCTAATATAAAGAACCAGGAACATTCTTTATCCCATAAAATTCCTTCTTCTGTTGGGAAAATTTTCTCACATCTTCATTTCTAAAAAATCAATTTATTTTCCAAATGTATGATTCCGCCTAAAAGTCTCTATTAAATAAATTGATTTTTCATAAATTTTTAAACCACTAATCAACATTTCAATAATTTTTAATTTTTTTAGTATTTTCTAACTTGGAAATAGGTGTAAAATTCACAAAAAAGGATACATTTAATTTGAAGAAACCCCTCTTAAACCATCCATTCATTGTTCCTAGTATGCTGACCATCATCATAGATTTTATTATAGAACACCAACATTCTTTTAATGAAATTTTTTCTTCCATACTAAGGATAATTTCCATTATTTTATTCGTTTAAATTTGGTCATTCTATTAACAAATTTCATTGAACCCATTTATATTATTTTTATCCTCTTTAATAAACTATATCATTAGTTAAGAGGAGAAAAATGTTTTTAAAGAGTCTTCATCATATTTGATTACATAAAAGTAATTAATTTATCAATAATACTCCAATAACCAATTTCAAATCCCCTTTTCACTTTGTTTTATCTGAAAAACTAATTATTATTTCCCTATTATTTTTTTCTTGTTATGATTTTTCTTCTTCCAATTTTTTTCCCATAATCGATTTTATCTCAACATCACTCTCTTATGAGATTTGGTGACTGCTGTTTTTTAAAAACTTCTAAATGGGTTGTGAATTATAATAATTTTTCACAACTATTATGTCAATAGTGTGAACAAGTTTCCCAATACTTTAATTATCGTATTTAAAGCCTTTTTAGATGGATATATAGAGAAAATACCTTTATCCACACAACATATAATTTTTTGATTCTTATCCTTTTTGTGAATAATGTATTAACTTATTTAATTAAAAATTGTTCCAATATTGGCTCCTTACCATACCATATCTCATATAGAATATTATCTTAATTTAGACATAATAAATACAAGATTGATAAATAATTTTTCAAGAATTTCATCCTTTCAATATGTCTCTAGCATATCTTTCTCAATACTCATCTTCTAAGACATGTTCATAATTTTCTAATGCGTATTATAAAAAGATCATGATGGTGTCTTCACCACTAATATCACTTATAATATCCCATAAATATTGATATATTCTTCCACCTAATTATTAATTAATTCTATAAAGTTATTAGTTCATGAATGATTAGTTTTAGCGTATGAATATTATCTAAAAACCTAAAATAATGTGCCATACACATGAATGAATTGTATTTGATATATTTTACCATCATCCATGAATAATATTACTATAATTGATAAATAAAACATAGTTCTTTTTCCATCCATGAATTTTGGTGATATTGGGACGTGTAAATAAATGTTCACTATCTCAAGAAACCTTTCAAATTATTTTCTTTTAGATTGTAATCCTTTCAAATAATTTTTCATTTTTGAGATGTATCACATGTGTGAGTGTGATCACTTTAATTTTTGATGATGCAATGATCACCTTTACCCTTTGAAATGTCTTCCATTGGATTTTAGATTAAGTGGAAAAAAATATTTTGTTCCAAAACATGTTCTGTTTCCCCTTAGAAAGTAATCACATTGCCTCTTCTCTACAAAAGAGTTATTTATTCTTATTTAGTTATTTAGTTATGTAAAAATTATATCATCTCTTCCTTTGACGGTGCAAGAATTATTTTAAAACTTTTTAGCATTCACTGAATCACATAATTTAATTATACATATTATATTTAGACCAAATCCTTTAACCACTAATAAATCTATGTGCCTCATTTTTTGGACTCAAATTTTGGATTTTCTAGATATAATGGTATTCAAACCATCTTCATTTCCAAAATGAATTATATATTCTTTATCATATTTCATTATAGTTCTAATAATTTGGTTTCCCATCAAATTCATTTTCCATAAACTATAAAGGATCCCTAATCTAACCCAGTCTATCACTTTTAATGAAACCATTTCAATATTCATGTTTTCATCTTATTTATTTCCTGATCCATGTTTACTTCCTTCCTCTGGTATTAAATGATATTTTTCCATCCTTAAATTCATCAGATAATCCTCATATTATAGTGATGTCAATTGATTATGGGGTTTCATACAACTTTATAAATCTTCTAGAAACTGAAATCTCTTTATCGGGGTCTCTATCAACACACATCTTTATACCCTCAATAAAAAATTTACTACTTTTGGTCTATAAACATCCCACAAAATATAGTAGCCACTAGAAAAATATTGAGCATCATATTTTCTAATTTTCATTATTTTTTTACTTAATCCATTAAATAAATATTTTCTATGGAACACACATAATGATTATGGTATATCTTTCACTAATAATAACACCAAGTTTATTGTATATTGTTATATTTTTTCACTCTTCACTTGTGGCCTTTTGGGTCTTCTGTGAATCACAAAAACAAACCCTCCTATGGGGTGTGAGTTCTTGAGGTTCTATATCAAACAACTCTATTTTTATAATAAATCATGTCAATATATTTTTAGTTATAATTGAATTGATACAGTTGTTGGAATGTGTATAAATATTTTGTTAACACTGTATGTCCCTACTTAGACTTTTTATAGCCCAAACACTCACATTCTAAAGTCATTCAATGTTTTAAAGGTCTCTTTTCCTCATTGAACTTTCATAATGTAGACATAAAATTTCATTTGATATCTATGATACTATAATAGGTTATTTCATTGAATTAGTCAATCCATTAATAACCAATATTTTCCATATAATGTTGAGCTTGAAATCAATTTCCTTCTTCTAGTTTCCTAAATTTGTATATCAATGTCATTTAATTTCTTCCATTAACTATATTTTTTTCTTACTTTTGTATATATATTTTGGAATATCATACTAAATTATTTTCCTTCTTCATTTCATCCCTATAAATATAAATTTCTCTATTAATAAATTCTTATTCAACCATTAGGTCTACTTTTATCTTGAATTTATTCCTTTTATCATCACTGTCCTCTATTTATGGGTTTTCTATGATATACATAAGAACATATACATTTAATTTTTAATATTCCTAAACTTATTACTCTACCATTTATTATAATTCAACATCTTCTTGAAAAAATAGATTCTCGTTTTTGAAGAACTTATACTATGAACTCCTATTTACTTTCACATAATTAAATGATTTCTATATGGATTCTTTGCATTTATTATTATATCAATACATATTTGGACATATTAAGTGAGATGATAAAATTTTTTACACTTAATTATATTATGTGTTGGATTTCCTTTAAATATTTCTTGTAACTATACGAGGTTTGAGTAAAGTAAGGACATCACCTCTTCAGTTTCCCTTTATTTGGTATCATACTCCACTGTTATTTTCTTTATTTCTTTGAATTCCACATCATAAGTATTATCCTTTATAAAGGTGTCATTTTCATTTTTCTTAATCTCATAATCCTTAAGAGTATTATTCAAACTACATAATGTACCCTCCAATTTTTCTTTTTAGAACCTAAAACCTCATATTGAGACATGGTGGTAATATTCATAATATCCGCTTTATTGTCATGAAATCATCGAGGTTTTCTCCATGTACACAAATTTCCTGAGCATTAATGTTCACCTCATCATGGAATACATTGACCAACTTATTCAGGTGCATCATTAAATCTTCACACATGTTCTATAATTCCTTAATTTAATCTACATCAACCATGGAATCACATTCATAGATAGTGATAAGATTTTCCATCATGGAATTTTAGGATTGACATGGAATCAATGTCATGTATACTTTATTACTTAAATCACCTCCCAATACATTAAATCCTTTTTCTTTAGCCTCAATATCCCTTCAATATTTATATAATAAGTATCCACTCTCCATGATGGACATGATCCTATGTGTGATATCTATATAAAAATTAATTCCCAAATAACAATATATATATATATATATATTTCATAAATAGATGTTGCTTAAATTGAAGAGAAAATTAACCTTATGGTTTACAACCCCTGGTATCACTTTTAAGATATAATATTCTCCAAATAATTTGTTTCAATTCAACTTTATGTTGGTCATAATAAAGGTAAATACCAATGGGGTCGGAATTAGTGAATTTTTCTCTTTTTCAAATGACACCAAAAAATGATATTATTCCACTACTACTACTACAACTCCTCTCACTCAAAATTTTATATTATGTTACATGGAATCCAAAATAGGGATAGTAAAATTTTAATTAGATAAACCAAATTGAGTTAATATATGGATCACGAAATGATAATTTATCGACACACATGAAATACTATAAAAGCTTCTTATTTTTACATTTTAGAGTAGCTAAATAACCCTCTTGGTTTATAGCTCCAAATGTGTAAATAAAAAATTTACCACAAGTAAAAAAAATAACTCACAACTTCTATAAGTGTGTGATTACATATATTCACCAATAATGTTTGAGTTTACACTAGTAATGGTGTATTAATAAATGTCAAATTCATCCAGTTGATAAACTAAATTTTCCTCTTAAAAGATAACCCCTAGTTCTTATTACAAACTCAATTTTTCTAGGAAAATTATATAATTCCTACACAAACTTATTTATCCCTTCTTTTGCAAAATTTAGTCCTCTAGTTTAAAAGAATGATATCTCTCTACTATATCCAAATAATCAAAATATTTCCCATATAATTGATCTTTTTATTACTATCAGTAAGTGGTAGAAAATAATCCGAATAGCTTTCTAAATACTAGTCCTATATCTTTCATTCCATTCCCTAAATACCCTATTAGAATATAATAAATTAAAGTATACATCTCTACTAGGTTGACTATGTGATGATATTAATATAATAATGATGACCTAATTACAAAAATCATCAGAAATTGAATGTATGGACTCCAATACCTCCATGGAATGATACCGAACTTCGCTGTATGTTATTAAAATATTTTGACTATCCTGAATCACACCCAAAAAACACATCATGGAGAGTACTTCTGGATCCTCAATTTTCCTACATATTATTTAATGTCTACAATTCCCTCATAAAAAATACCAAATTATAACTAAAATAACATTGGGATTAATATTAATGGGGATTATATAAATCATGATATACTACCCATGATACAAATTTACAGAACAAGAGACGTTTCCATATATGGGTTATGACAAGACCAAGGGTGTCATGATCTACATTTTGTTCTTTTCCTAGAAACAATGTACAAAGCCTCACATAATATTTGAATGACCCTTACTCATAATGTCAAAGACTCTTACATAAATTTTGAACCCATTATTTTCTATTTTATGAGGAACTCACATTATCATGGGACCAGTATTACCAAAATATGATAGCTATTGTACAAACATAAATTTATTAAGATTCATAAAAAATGATATTCAATATTTCTTCATGTACAGGGAAGGTCCATTATAAGTCTTCAAACATATATACGAATAAAATGAACCAAACAGCACACTAAGGTAATATTTTGACATCTTATTTGATTCTATATATACACATTTTTTTGGGAAATGTTATAGTAATATAGAAATACATTCTTAAGATATTAAGATAAATGTTTTGGTAAGAAAACACTGGTAGATTTATTAATGAAATAAAAATTTATAATTATATCTTTATAATCATACGTGGAATTTGTTTTACATAAAAATATTATTTTCATAACTATATTATAGTAAATTTTAAAAACGGTTATGTATGGGATCTCAAAATTTAATTTTAGAATATATCGTTGGAAAAATAAGTTATATTTAATTCTTAGAATGATAAAATATTTTTATTGAGGAATAAATTTGTAGAAGTTATAACACATCATGAATATGATAAATTATTAAAATATGGTTGTGGATGTTATTTTGAATATTATAATTAAAAAATTAGAAATAAAATATCTTCATGATGTTTTAGTGTTAAATGAATATCTAGATGTATTTCTTAATGATTTTCATGGTGTTATTCCTAATTAATTGGAAGAATTAACTATTCACCTTGGTCCTAATTCTCAAATAATATTAAAAAACCTTTATCAAATTTATCTAGTAGATATATTATAATTGAAATAGTAATTAAATTAATTTATTGATAACTATTGTATTCATTCTTGCACATCACCAATAACACCCTGACCTCGGTGGCACATAATGGTTCCACGAGCTGATTCGCCACATGGAATCAGGAATGACTCCTCATAATTCTAAGGATAATGACTAATAACTATGGTCTTATATGTCTTATGGGGATACTATTCACTCTTTATTAAAGTGTTTCCTCATTAGAAATAAATAAACAATAACCATATACCAACAACTATAATCATTAATAACCAATGCCACATGGATAAATCCTAAATAGTGAAAATGACCAAAAACCAAATTAGTAAATATGTCATTTCATAAAAGTGTATATGTATAATTAAAAACCAAAATAAAGACACACTGATATCTCCGACGTGGGTCCCAACATCATGATTTATTCCCTTATCCATGATGGATCTCGAATCTCAACTCATCCAACTAACGTAGGGCTATTTCCCTTATCCTATTCTACAAACATGAAGTATATTTGGGTACCAATTAAGTAGCCCAAGTAAGATGTGAGTACAACTAACTTGGACACCATCAACAACATCTAACAAAATATCCATTGTATAATTGTGTATGGAATTTTATAAAGAGAAATAAAATTTGAAAAAGTAAACAGGCTTCATATACATTTTTATTTAATCAACCAAATAGGTTCTCGAGTTCATCGTGACACCCAAACTAATCATTCAATCTCTATCCCCTATTAGAGTCTGAACCATTTACCATAGGGATATTATATTTCATTATTTTATAGAATATAATTATTAAATAATTCCATGTCATTAAAAAATCATGACTTGGGATCACAAAGCATCATTCTGGCACCTCATGGGTATTTAAAGTATCATTCCCTAACCCAAAACTCATTGTTCACGTAAATTTAAATATATATAGAGTCTTAGAAAATTATTAAATCACCCCTTTGGGTATTTTAAGGATCATTCCCTGAACCACAGTTCACTTTTCATGTTCACAAACACACACACACACACACACACACACATATATATATATATATCATGGTTTCACATGCATATCTTATTTATTAATTTTTATCAACATGGTGTAATAATATATTTATTAAAAAAACAAGGTTCATAATATTTTTCATAAGGAGAAACATGAAGAATATACCCATTAATCTATTTATCATCATCTATTTTACAACTTATTAAACCTTCATGGTTAATCCAATCAACCCATTAAGTTCAATTATCAAACTTCTAACAACGATGTAGTTCAATTCCATTAACCCATTATTTCACTTTTTATAATAAGTAAATCATCATTCCAAGGATATTATCCCACCCCATGGGTTTCACTTATGCTCGATCTCAAATCTCAAATGGGTTCAATTGGATTCATGAAGTGTCTCACAATCCCATGTGAATTACATTATTATTTCAGATTAAAAAATTTTTCCCAACATGGGAACAAAATGAAAGAACAAAAAGAATGATACCATGATCAAGACTGTGGTAATTATCAATTATACCACCAACATCATGATCATTAATGAATGATTGGAAAATTTTATCCAATAATTTTGCGAAAAATGAGTAAAAATGAAATGGTGGAGGAGATATAGGATAAAAACCAAGGATAAAGATCCAAAGAAACTAGATACATTAAAACGTCTATCTAAACCATCAGAAATAGGGAAATTCAACCCTATATATAGGGTAATAATGATATGATAGATAATAATCTAAATGAGGATGAAATTACATACTATATAGGTTATAATTTCTTCCATCAGATCTTCTATTTTAACCAGAAGAGTTTCAAAGAGCCTTAGAATCCTCTTAGGAGCCTCCAGGTGGGGAAGAAATAATGTTAGGTAAATTGAGGGTCATTAGGTCTATAAAACGGGGGATTGTGAATTTTTATATAAATTTTTATGGGTTTAAAACACCATGCACATTGTTTTTTGGCTGGGCCACATGGTTTAAAAACTATGCCCACCAACTGTGTGCCCCCTTTATCTAGTGTGCATGATTACTCATTTTAGGTTTCATGATTTAGAAAACCATGAACAAACCATGAAAATCCTATATGTTCAAGGTTGAACAGTTTGGGGAGGATAGTCACATGGGTTGGTTAAATTGTGGACCCCATTATTTTGGTTCTAAATGGGGTATATTGTTTCTAGGAGTAAAATACATGGCATTCCATAACAATGTGACAACTGGGAATAGTCCCATGGTTTGAGAAAATACTTAAAAATCACAAAAAACAACCCTAATAGAAAACCCAATCAATTTATAGCTAGAAAAAGGATAAAAATACCTGAAGCCAAACATGATATATCTTCAAAAAGGTCTGGAACATAAAATCTTCACACCATATATCATATTATCTTTAATCTGTACTCACAAGCATCGGTAAGACTCTAAGGTTAAAATTCCCTACCACTAGTCCCTCATTGATACATCCCAATCCAATGTTTCCACATGAACACAAGCATGTTTCCATATTACTCGGATCACTAAAACAACCTTTCTTTGCAAAACAATCCCCACTATGGTCCATAATATGAATCAGGTTCTCCTAAATGGATGCATCTTTCTCTAGATCACCATCATCAATATTGATCACATGATAAGGGTTGGGGTGAAACATCCAAAGATATGACACATGAAAAAAATTCTACATATCAATATACCTTTATGGATGAACCAATCGATACACCACATGTTTGATCCTCTCCACAATCTGAAATAGTCTAAGAAACCTCATCACCAACTTACTCTTCTTCCATACCAAATGGTAACCTAATCTTAGTGATACCTGATGTAATACACATTCTATCACTATAAAATGAGTATGTTGACATAGTCAACCATCATAAGACATATTTATACTCTTGGCTATAGGCCTACGTTTCGGAATTTACTGAATTTTCTCAGATGATTCCTACACAAGACTCATCCCCAACAACTATGACTCACCCACATCCATCCAACATATAGGTGATCTGGATGGACTACCATAGATATCCTCAAATTCTTCCATCTAAAAAGACTCCTGATAACTATTTTTACAGTTATATTATACTATTTCTAAGTTCTTATCCCAAGATCCCCCAAAGTCTATGATACATGCTCTCAACATGTAATTTAGAATTTGGATAGAACACTTCGAATTATGATCTACCCATGAGTGCAAAACCATACTCATAAAAAAACTCAGCACCCAATGCCTTATAAAAAACATTCTAGAAGCAAAAAATAAATTGTGAATCATGATTTGAAACTATAATCCTTGGTACCCTATGAAAAATTACATTCTATCAAATATACATATCACCCAACTTATCAATAATGAATGTTTTTTAGATATCCATGAAATGCGATACTTTCTTCAATTAGTCCAAAATCACAAATATAGTGTCATTATTATGAGGTATCCTAATAAGGACAACCATAAAATCCTAGATAATTGTTTCCCAAATCCATTTCATAATGGGAAATGGTGATAGAACACCACCTGGTCGTTGATGTTGATCCATCACCTACAGATTGGTGTAGAATCATGTCACAAAACCTACATTCTACGTTTTTCATTATAATCTACCAACAATGTTGATATAGGTCATGATGCAATTTGGTCAAACTAGGATACACTGCCAAATTATTGTCAAGAAGCTCACCCATTATCTCCTGAATCATACATATTGCCACAATAACATGGATCTGGGCATAAATGATCTTATCCTCATATATAGTCCAATCAGAAGGTGACTCCCCACATTCTATGCTTTCCCTAAAAAAAGAACCCTACATATCCTCACACTTTCTCTCTTTGATATAGCTCATAAGTTTTGAATCAACTAATAAGGTCACAAGAGTCATACTCTAATAGGAACCCTAAACCTATATGTGCATATTATCTAATAGATCTATCATATTTCACACAAATATGAACCCACGAACATTAGAAATATATGTATTTAAGATCATAGAATCAGCAAAACTATTTCCTTTATATGGGATATTGTCTATCCCATAATCAAATGATTTGATATACTCAACCCATCCCCTCTACCATATATTGAAATATCATAGAAAACAATATGGAATTTAATATTTTGGTGTCATTATACACAATAAAACTCTCTCCCAACACGTATTACTACCAACACTTTAAGGCATATACCACCATATCTAAATCAAGATCATGGATAGGATAATTCTATTTTGGCCAAAATAATCATGATCCATAATCCTCAAATTGATCACTATACATCAAAACCACTCCATGTCTGATCCTAGACACATCACAAACCATGTTATACTCCTCACTCGGATCAGGTAGGATCATATTTAGTGTCGTAGTAAAACACATATCCAACTCCTAGAAGGAATATCCACATGATCCAAACCATTAATACTTGTAAACTTATTTTTCAATCCTGAATGTGGTGGTTCAAAATGAGAAAATTATTTGATGAACCTCCGATAATATCACACGAAACCCAAAAATTATTGGATATTGATTTTTTTTTTCGGATTATCCCATGAAATAACTTCCTAAACATTCTATGGGTCAACCTACACACATTCTTCAATGATGATGTGACCAATAAAATGAACCCTTTTGATCCATAAGTGAGACTCAAATATCTTGGTGTCTAACTTATTATCTCTTTTTATAGTGAAGAAAATTTGAAGAAGTTGGGCATGATAATCATGAGACATAGAGTACAACATGATTTCATCTTAAAAAACAACCACAAAAGGATCTAGGTATTGGTGGAAGAGTCATTTCACCATGTCTAAAACCACATCTTGTGAATTTATTAAACCATATGGCTTTATAATGAACTCATATATGACATACATGATTCTAAAAGAATTATGTGGTATATAAAAGGTTATAATTCTCAAATGTTGATACCCTAATATCAAGTCAATCGTGGAACACACACAAATACCCCTTATCTATTCAAAAATATCATCAATACATGGATGAGGATACATGTTCATGATTTTCATTTTGTTCATATTTTGGTAATCAAAACATAAACACAACATCATATCAAAACATCTGAGCAAAAAAAAACCAGTGATCTCCAAGGAGACATACTCCGGTATAAAAATCATGTATCCCTCACTTCATAAAGCTGATTATTATGCCCTATATGTTTTATTTTAATTATTCATTAATTTGGAATGTAAACTATTTGAAATCCCAAAATTATCTCAATTTTAAACTCAAAATATATCTCAAATGGTATCCCTAAGAAGGGTTTAGGAAACACATATAAACATTGATCCAATACATGTGGAAATACAATTTTTTTCAAAAACCCTTAATCCAATATAAGACTTCAATCCTGGCTGGTGAGATCCCCTAGTTTTGAATGAAATGGCCCTATATGGCCTTCCTAGATTTCCCAATCTCTATGATAAACATAAGTGTTACCCTCAAGAGACATAATGGTTTCTCTCATACTATAACAATGTATGTGAGAATGGTAAAATACAAGTTACTCCACACCCAATATTGATTCACCACCTGACATGTTAATTATGTATAAATCCCAAAGGAAATGATATTCAGTAACCACAAGGGAAAACACCTTGCATAGATAGATTTAATTTGATAGTACACATAGAGGTGTGTCTATTTTCTAAACCCCACTCAAAAACTCCACCGTCAGAATAAAACCATTCAATAGTTGATAATATATTTAATAATTTTAGGATCTTGTACCAAATTAATTTATAAAAATAATATAAACAGTAAGAATAGTACCATTGAATATCAATAACCTAACCTTGATATCAATAAGTTCAGTCTGAACTGCATACAACATTCCCATCCCTTAGCCCTGTGGTCTAGCATATTCCCCCTATGGTGAAATTCTCTACTAATATAGGTGTTCCATACCTAAAGTACCACATCCACCACCTTAACTAGTACAACCATTGCTACTCCAATTTCAAGACGGGTACAGTGTAGAATACCCCCTTCCCATACTCTAGTTTGTTCTAGCTCATCCACCACTACCAATATGTTGTGGATTCCTATATATCCTTTTATATTAACTATCTTTCCACAAGCTCGATATAATTTTAGTTATATGATCCCAATCATTTCTAGATAATTACATAGTTTTAATTTTAGTTATTATTTTTTGTCTTGTGTGGAGAATCTTTTTTTGGTTTAACATTGTGGTGTTTTTGGGTTGAAAAATTAAAAAATTGAAAGGGCAAATGGTAGCACATAGTCAACACTCATTTTGACCAAACCATGGGCCCCATTCCATCAATCAATGAATCCCTATAAAATTAGTATTTTCATGGTAGGTGTATAATTTTTTACACCATTCACTCTCTATGGAAAACTTGTTCACCCCCATAATATAGTTGAATGGTTAAGGGCACTATTAGGGAAAACATTTTACCCATGCCTAGTAAACCATGAGCAGGAATTAAAGTCACCCAGAAATTAAATTTTAAATCACATGAACCCCTAAAACTCAACCACATTCAACCCCGATTCAGCCCTAGGATCTCTTTTTATGATTTTCGAGCTCCCCAAAGAGATTCAAATCCTTCATGACCTATTTTCATCATGATTCAATGTCTGGGTTGAAGATCAACACCGCTCCTAGTAAGAGAATCCTATCCCATATGCTTTCTCATTACTCTTCCTTATCGATTTATTTTCTTTGGTTTTCATTCTATTTTGTGTAAGATATAAATCTAATATTGTTGATCAATATGTAGGATTGTAAATATAGACATATATTTAAGGGATATTGATTATTTATTCTTGATTTTAGGTTTTACATCCAGATATCATTCTACGTCATTATGCTACTAAAATTATGGGGTTTTCTAATGGGTGATAGTTCATCAAATAATTGAGGTAGGTGGGATATTATTAAAATCCCATAGTATTGATTTTTATTACATTTATGAAAATTATATAATTGATAGAGTTGTGTATCTATTGAAACTCTAAATTTAATTATGCAATTTTCTAAAAAAATTAATAAATGAATTTTGAAAATATGGGATTTGGGGATAATTAATTTTAGAATTAATTATGAGATCTTGAAATTGAGATTTATATAAAAAAATATAAAATTAATTATGAGATAATTTTATTGTGAAATGATAAATTTATTATTAAATTAATTAATAGGCTATATATGGTTAATTGATTTTTGAATTACTTAACAAAAATGATGTGATTAATTAATTGTAGAATTAATTAATGGGATATGTATGATTAATTATTTATTGAATTAATTTAATGAAATTAATTTATTGAATTAATTATTGAATTAATTAACGATATTGGATAAATTAAATTATTAATTATTTAATTAAAGATTGTGATAGTTAATTTTAATAAGAGGAATAATTTTGATTAATAATGATTAATGTTTTATAGTGATATGGGTTTTATGTGTGGGACATGGTCTGATTCTTCCACAACCTAGGTTTGAAGTACATGGTATGCTACTTCTGAAACCCATATTGATAAATTGTATGATAAATATGTGCGATAGATGGTATAATGAATCCAAAACCCATGTGTGTGGGAAATGGTACAATACTTCTGAATCTAATTGTGATAAATATGTGAGGGACATGATATAATACTTCCCATGCCCACTAGATCCTAAGCATGACGACCTAGACCCAAATTGATGGCATTGGACTATGGTTCCAATTAGACATTTTATAAATTTAAATGAAATAGATAATGAAAGCACATTAGTTTAAGTAATTGTAAATTCATAATGAGAAATAGTTTAGACCCTCCCCAGGACGATGTAGGTTTTGATATTCGATATTCCTTGGGAACCTGGAGGCTTTAGTGGTTAAATAAAGAATAAAGAATAATGTGATAAATATTTACTTGTGAATTATAAATATCATTTTATACAACTACATAAATGATTTTTGATGAGATATTGAATTATAATTTGTTGGGGGTGGCCTACTGAGTTGTAATCACACCCTACAAGGGCTTCCAGAATGGTACCCGAATAGATTTCATGTTTGCGAGATAGGATAAGGGAAATGCCATATGTTAGATGGTTGAGGTAGGATAGAGCATGGTTGAGGGAACCATACATGGTTCAGGACCCACATGGGATTATTTAATTTCTTTACTTTTGGGTTTTAATTTTTACACTCAGAACGTACATTAGAATTATAGACATGAAGCTCAGTTTTGATATTGCACCTCTAGTTTTGGTTATCTAGTGATTGGGGAATTGTTCTGTTTTTGGTTAAATGTTAATCAAATAATTTATTATTATTTTTTGGTGTATTACTCTAATAATAGAGATTATAGTCTCCCCATGACTGATAATTATACCCTCACTGCTCATCAACAACCTCTGGTGTATGGGGAGATGCACTTGAGGTCATGTGGCGGTCCAATTTGGGGCACCAGAGTGTGGCACCTAAGCCAAGATGTCACAAAGTAGTATCAGAGGTGATTCATTTTCATTTCTTATATATTTCTATTTGGTAAAGGTAGAAATGAGATTATGAAGAGATGGGGCTTGGTCATGAGATCATGCATTAGAGTTATAAACCCATGAATGTCGTAAACCCCAAGCACCCAGGGTGGGATTGTTTTTCATTTTGTTTTCTATTACAGTCGAATATTATTTCACCATTGGTGACCCACGTGTTGTGTGATGTGATTATTTTTTCTAAAAATTATTCCAAATTATCTCATGGCCAATTATGGAATTAGAGTTTAGTTTCATGAAACATTCTTGGCACTTAACACTATTTTGTTACATGTATGATTTTAGTCATGCAAGGAAAACTAGTTTTCGGTATGTTCTTGAATTTTAAATATACTTCCTTTGTTGAAAAATTTAACTAAAAATGGCCCTAATATTAATTTTAATGTGATAATATTGATTATATATGAGAATAATTTTGTGTCTAAATGATAATGTGTGTACCTGTGTTAACTAGGACATAGGTGTAAAATGGGTTGAGGTGGTGATTGTACATCAGTCCAAACCGCTTGGTGTGGATTGATTAATGAGTTTTTATGCATTATTGTGTTCCCCTCTTATGTAAATGTGATAATTTTTTGAACAGTTTCATATGATGATTGTTTGGAATTATATAGATATTCCTCTATAATTATGCTTATTGGGAGGATTAAAGGAGGATGTGGCTATAGATGGTATTCCCGTGGTGGAACCTGAGGCACCAATAGTTCTGGGTGGGAAGGAAGGAGATATGTTTTAGAAAAATTCATTTGATTAATGCAATTCATTGAAAGAGATCTAGGGTGGGTTGTGAAAATCATTTTTGATTTGATGAGGGAGTTCCATTTCCTGCACCCTATAACTTATACTAGAGAGGGTGAACCTGAGGGAGTTGAGTTATAGATTGTATCCATCCGTAATATACTTGACCACTTGGACAATCCTACTGATAAGAGAGTCAATATAGATGATTATATGTTACATGGTCAAGGGAGTTAATGTCGAGATGTTCAGGCTCTGACTAGATAGCTAGAAGCAATGGACTTGAAGGAAATTCAAGAGAAGTTCCTATATTACTTTTATACAGACACACTAAGACAAGAGATATCAGTTTAGTTAATAAGATTAACATAGTGGAATATATATGTGATAGACTATGCTAGACGCTTTATATTATTGTGGCTCTTTGCTTCATTATCAGAAAAAAATGAGGGTACTTGAGAAAAATGGTTTCAGGAAAAACATATGTTTGGAATTAAATACCAGGTGAGTATATTCAAGATTAAAATGTTTTAGAAAGTGGAGAATTGGTCTATCATCTCATAAGGGAACCTTATGGAGGAATCCAGTGGTAGAAAAGTGGTATCTTATACATGGTCAAGATGAGTGAATTATGAAAGTAGGAAACATCATTATGATAGTTTCTCTAATATCCATGGAAAGAAGAGTATATAGGGGGTGGCTATGTTACATAAGACCATACCCATGTGGTTTTCAACCAGTGTTCCAGGATGATACAATTTTAGAAACATTTTCCTCAACCACCTGTGGAGTGTTGAAGGTGTGACATGATCAGACATATACAAAGGTTCTATATGAAGTCGTATCATAAGGTTAGTGATGAATGAGCTAGATAGAACTATGGTGCTGGAAGATGTTCTTTGACACCAAATCAGTCTAGAAGATAGAGTTATACTAGTTGGTGAAGTAGAGGGAGTAAAGGTGGTGCTTCTTGTATAATGAACATTAGTCAATAGTGTTTATGGCCTTGATGAAAAATTCTTCCCTCTATAACTATATTAGATTGTTGTATTTTTCTAGGATAAAATCATAGTGTTCTCCAAGACTCATGAAGATCATGCCCGACATCTTGACATCATGCTATGTACATTAAGAGAGCATTGTTTATATGCCATGATTTCTACGTTTTAGTCTTGGATTGGCCAGATATACTTGTTGGTTAACGTCATCTCAGAGGTAGGTGTGTTTGTGGACACAAAGATGGTTTATGTAGTGGTTTCTTGGGTAAAGGCTCTGAAATTTTTCAATATTCATAGATTTTTAAGGCTAGATGGATATTATCAGTGACTCGTTGAGGACTTTTCTCAATTGGAAATTCCACTTAGGGGCTTGACCAAAAAGAAAATAAAGTTTTATTAGAAGTAAGAATACAAGATTCCTGTCAATGAGTTGAAGAAGTTGTTGACATAAGAACTAATATTTACCCTACATAAGCTAGGTGAGGATTATACAGTGTATTATTATGCATCTAGTATTAGACTTAGAGCAATGAAAATGCAACGAGATCAAGTCATGGCGTATGGGTATCAGAAGATGACGTCTCATGAATGGAACTACCACATGAATGGTAATGAGTTTCCAATATTGGTTTATTATTTAAATTTTTCATGACATTATCTATTCAGAGAAAGTTTATTGTGTATACTAATCACAAGATCTTAGAGTAAAACATTTTATAGCAATATTTGAATATACGATAATGGAGATTGGTTGAGTATATGAAGTCATTTGATTTTGAAATAGAATATACATATGTGAAAGGAAATAGTGTGGATAATGCTTTGATTATGAAATCTTAGACTCAGGTAGTCCAAGAGTCTAGTGTAGAGTAGAAGCTATTGACTGTACTTGTAGAGAGGCATGTGGTGGTCTAAGAGAATCAAGAGAAGATGAGCATAGTGTTAGATTTCATGGAGTCTTCCCTTTTTATATGGATTATAGATAAGAAATATGAGGATCATAAATGCTTATATTTGAGTAAAAGCCTTGAATGTGGGGTTAAACCTTTAGACTACTTGATATATGAGGACAATATCATTTATATCAAGAATCGGGTTGTTGTGCCTTCGATCATACATGAAGAGTTGACGTGCATGTTTCATACCATGAAGTGGGAGGTGCATCTTGGGGAAAAAAATGCACCCTAAAAAATAAGGATAGTTTTGGTTTACAAACATGATAAAGGATATGATTGGATTTGTGACACATTGATACACCTGTTAGTATGTAAATGCAGAGCATCAACAACCTGGAGGTTTTTTATTTATTTTTCCCATTCGGGAATGGATGTTGGATGGTGTGACCATTGATGTTCGGGAGGTTCTCCTAAATACACCTTATAATAATTATTCTATTTCAGTTTTATGGAAATATTAATGAAATTAACACATTTATTGCATATACATGATACCTTTTCAACAGAGAAATATGGAGATTTGTATGTTCAAAAGATTGTCTATTTACACGGGGTTCCATATACTATAGTTTCATATAGAGACTCACACTTTACTTCTCACTTTTTAAAGTCATAAAAGGTTATTGATACTAAGGTATTATTGAGTATGGATTTCCATCCATAAACAGATGGGGTGCTGGAGCTTAATATTGATGTGATTGAGGATATAATGCAAGCGTGTGTTCTTGAATTCAGTGGGTCTTGGGAGAAATACCTGGATTTAGTGTAGTTTTCCTATAAAAATAGCTTTCATGTTATGATACAAATTGAAACATACAATGAACATTATAGTAGGCTATGAAGATCACTTTTTTTGGATAGAGGCAGGTGATTTAAAGTTCTTGGGACTGAGTCTCATGTGGAATATGTTAGAACAAGTCTAGTTGATTCAGAAACGTATATCTATGGATCAGAGTAGATAAAATTCATGTGATGATTTATGTCAATTTCCCATATATTTTATATAGGGTGACCATGTATTACTTCTAGTGTCGCCTAGGTTGGTTCACCACATGATATGATGATAGGGAAAGCAAGTGTTCATGTTCATTGGACCGTTTGAGGTTCTTCGAAGAATCGGGTTGGGGTCATACAATTTGATCTACCACAGAGATATAGTGTTATTAATGATAGTTTCCATGCATCACAACTTTTACGGACTCACCCTAACCCTACTCATGTGATCTTTTTGGATGATGTTGAGCTTGAGATAAATGTTTCCATTGAGGTATAACATCTATTCTATTTAACACAAACTTAAACATGATTTATTGCATAATCATTCTCTTAGGAAATCTCTGAGGATCAAGAGGTTTAGTTTCAGGGGAAATTAAGAATATTAAATAACAACTTGGAATATAAAATAAAACATTATTTATTGAAAACTTCTTTTATATGACCACAACATTAATTCATACTTAGCATTGCATTGGATAAATGGAGGGAATACAAAAGAAAATGGTGACATGAAAAGCCCAATAAGGGGGTAAAGAAGGCATAAAATGAAAAATACAATACATTTTAGGCAATAGGCATATAAATGGAGAATAAGAGAAACATGATAAAAAAGGCATGATTTAGCATGATTATCATAACATGGAATTGTGGCAACAACATTTACCATGATATTAGCATGATCCAAGGATCCTGGGACATAGAGCATGAGTAAACCATCATTTAAATTGAATTATCATGTGTAAAACATCATTGAAATTGATTTACCATGATACTAATCTTTACCCAATCCCTTAGACAGAAAATAGGGCACACCCTTTATAAACATTTCATTTCATGCCTAAGTGTGCCACACAGAACATATATCTTGGAATCATTCAACATCATAATTTATTCCACGATAAAGAAATATATAATAAATACAAGAAACTATATAATAAATAAGTATATGTGCATATAGGTGAATACCCTTGAAATAGAAAGGGGTCTGGTATTCACTTACACGATGATTTTGGAATGGGAAGGTTTGGCAGCATAATGACGTCAAATTAAAATTGTAAAATGGTTTGATGGGAGATAAAGGGGTATATCATAATTTTTACATGAAATTTAAAGTACGGGGGTCATGGAACATAATATCCAAACATATGTAATGGAGTTTTTATTCATAATATAAAATAATTTTTGTATGCAAATGAGAAGAGAGAAATTCCTTACGGAATTTCAGCATTGTTATTAGTGTACATGGGGGGAATTAATGAGAGATAAATATGTCTCTCATCATTCAAACATAAGGATAAAGGTATGGGAGAGGTGAGAAATGATACCCCAATAGTGTTAATTGAAAATTAAAGGGTATAACAATATAATGAAATTTGGACAAAAATGAGAAAGGAAGAAATCCCTTGGAAGTGTGATCCCAAAGGCTTGGGAGAGGCTTATTGGGATCTTATGGAAACATGGGAGGATTTTAAAGGGTGTAGGGAATGGTTCAGTCACGATTAAAATGGTTTTTGTGAAGTAGAATGGGAGGTTGATTAGGTTTATATAGGAAAGTAGAGGGAATTCTTTATTATTTAGGTTTTGGATACCACATATTAGAGTAATCAAAACCAAATACCAACCCATAGTTTTTACCAATGGTTTATTCCAAATGGGAGTGGAAAAATTATTTTATAATTCCAATAGAAGAACTTATTAAAATATTAGGCTTGCTTATGTGGAGGGGAGTCATGCTCCCAATGAAATCATTTTAAAAGATAAAATGTTTTATAAGTCTTGGAGGGTCCACTAAGGCACCATAAAATTAATAAAAAAATCTAAAACAACATTTTTCGAAAGAAAAAACATATATTGGGCGAAAAAATGTTATTTTATTACATCACTATTGTGTCAATATTATGTCATAAAACACATTATATATTAAAATAGTATTTATTTTTACCCAAAAATTTGATTATATCAGAAAATTATGATAATTTCATTGTTGAATAATTTTGACATCCAGATTCCAAAAATAATATTCATCTTACCTAAATAAATTTTTATATATTTTAAATTTTACTATTAAAATTAATATCGACATTAATCGAAAAATTATTGGTTTTGACAAAAACAGCTTTCAAAAAACAATAATAATTCAAATTGAATTCTTAAAAATCATACGATAATTTATATTTAATAAAATGTAATTTAGTAATAATATATTATTAAAATATTATTTAATTAAAAATCTATTAATTCATCAAAATAGGTATTTAATTGAAATTAAATATCACAAAAAAATACTATTTATGTTTTAAAACCCATTTATAATGTAAAAATTATAAAATTAATGTATATATTTATACAAAAATAATGTACATAATCATAGTGCTAGGGTCTTTTTAAATGACCCCTTATAAAACCTACATAATACCTAAGGCTAAGGTGTGTGATGGTGACAGACTCTTAGGGTGGCATAGATAACATCGCTCGTGTGATAATCTCTATTAACCTCCACTTATCTCAAAGGTGGTTATGTTCAAGATTAATGTGTTGAAGCTAAACATGGTCTTGGTCAAGAGAGAATCCCATTGATGCTACCAACTTTCCAAGATCATGAAAACGGGCTTCATGTAGATTAATTCTATAAGATTAGGTCATCACTTCCTTTTTCGGAGTAAATCGGATTTGTTAAAGCCCTATATTTATACTAATCATGTGATCAGTATTCAATTGCTACATTACCAATGGTAATAATTATTAACATTATTTTGAAATACATAAACTTAAAACCATGGAAGTTCATATGTTTTATATAACCATTATATGTAATAATAAATTTAATTATATCAAGAATAATTTTCATTAATAAAAGTTTAGATCGTTACAATCTTCCCCTCTTAAAAAATTTCACTCTCAGAATTTCCTTTTCCCATAATAAAATAGATGATGGTAACTCTTGTTCATCACTTCCACTGATTCCCATGTGGCCTCTTTAAAATTTTGGTTTCTCAACAATTCCTTGATTTAAAGCATTGTCTTATTTTGTAGAACTTTTTCCCTACGATCTAAGACTATCACTGACTTCTCTTTATAGGAGAGGACATTTTCCAATGGCACCACCTCCAGATTGAGTACATGTGAGGGGTTTGGTATGTACTTCCTCAAGAATGATACATGGAATACATGGTGTACTTGAGACCTATTTGGTGCGAGTTCTAGTCGATAGGCCACTGCTCCAGTGCGATCATGAGTCTCAAATGGGCTGATGTACCATGGAACAATCTTTCATTTCTTCAAAAATCTCATAACTCTCTTACATGGTGATATACAATGGAATACCGAGTCTCCAACATCTAACTCTAAGTCTCATTTATGATTATCAGCATAGCTCTTTTGCCGACACTTAGAATCTTTAATGTGATGCTAGATGGTATTAACCTTCCCCACAATTTCTTCGACCATTTCTGGACCTGAGTTTTCACTCCCCAACTTCATCCCAACATGTCAGTGTTCTTGACCATTACCCATAAAGGGATTCATAAGGAGCCATTTGTATGATTGAGTGGAAACTATTATTGTAAGATAACTCATCTAGAGGAAGATGTTTATATCATCCACCTTTGAAGTCCATTTAGCATGATATCAACATGTCCTCAAGTGTTTGGATAGTCCACTCAGATTGGACATCTATTTGAGGATGATAAGCTATAATTATGTTTAGCTCAGTGTTCATATAATTTTAGAGACTCTTACATAACATAGAGATGAATCTTGGATCTTGATCAGATACAATCAATAGTGGTACTCCATGCAGCCTTACCACTTCTCTGATGTATATCCATTCCAGTTGATCAAATGATAATTTCTCTGGAATTTCAATGTAGTTTGCAGTCTTTATAAGATGATACACAACAACCCAGATAGAATCATTTCCATTGGATGTCATCATAAGTTTGGTGACAATGTACATGGTGATTTTTTCTCATTTACTCATTTGTCTGGGTAATGGTTTCATCATCCACTTAGACTTTTACTTCTCTTACTTCACTTGATGACAGACCAAGAACATTGATGTATACTCAACAATCTCCTTCTTCATGTTACCTTACCAATATTGGTCCCTAAGATCTCAATATATTTTTTTGATCCCTGGGTGATTAGAGAAATTTGAACTATGTGCATCATCCAAATGTTCTTTATTTAACATTTAATTTTATGGAAGTCATGGTCTTGAAAAAAATCTCTCAATTCCCTCTTCATTTACATTGAACTGTGAGGATTTCGCTTTTCTGATAGTGTCAACTTTCTTCTAATTTCCCAATCATCCTTTTTATCATTCTTTAACCATTCCAAAAGAGACGATTGAGAAATAATTTCTGAAAGGATTGATGATGTTACCTTCTTTTGGATTCCCATGTCCATATTTATGAAATCAAAGAAGATAGGATTCTTTTATATTATCATCAATGATAGAATCGATGGGTCATTTATACATAGAGCATCCGCCACCTAGTTCGCTTTCCCTGGGTGGTAATGGATTGAACAGTCATAGTGTTTGATCAGTATAAACCATCTTCATTGGAGAATGTTCAACTCTTTCTGTGTGAATATATACTTGAGGATTTTGTGATCCGTATATATTTCACACTTCACCCTAAAGAGGTAATGTCGCCAAAATTTTAAAGCAATGATTACTGCATCCAACTCCTGATCATGCATTGGGAATGTTTTTCCCATGAACATTCTAATTCATTGAAGAATAGGCAATTAATTTTTCATTTGGCACAAACACATTGCCCATTCCCTTCTTCAAAGCATCACTAAATACCACAAAAATTTCTCTACTTGTGGGTAGTGTGAGCATGAGTGGAGTGATAAGACTTCGTTTCAAATTTTTGAAGCTATCTTCACATTAATTAATCCAAGAAAACCTAACTGTCTTCCAAGTTAACCTGGTAAATGTGTTTGACAATCATGATAAATTTCTCCCAAATTAGTGATAATATCCAGATAACCTGAGGAAGCTATGGATTTCTATAACTAATGTTAGACTAGTCCATCCCTAAATTACATTTGTCTTGGATGGATCCACAGATATCCCATTGCTTATGATCATATGATCTATGAATGAGACTTCCTTCAACCATACCTCACACTTGTTGTACATTTTATAGATCTTCTACTTTCACAAGGTCACTAGTACAGTGCCTAGACGCTCCTCATGCTCCTCCTTGATTTTCGAGTATATTAGAACATCAACTATAAAGACTACCAAAATTTTTTTAAGGTAACATCTAAATACTTTATTAATCAATTCCATGAATATTGTTGGAGAATTTGTGAGTCTGAAAAGAATTACTATGAATTCATAGTGCTCATATCTTATAAGAAAAAGCATTATTGAGGGTATCCTATTTTTTCACCCTTAATTGGTAATACCCCAACCATAGATCCACCTTGTATAAGTATTGGGATCCACATAGCTAATCAAATAGTTCATCAATTTAGTGTAGAAGATAGTTGTTCATTATCATGATTTTTTGAGCTCATGATAATCCATGAAAAAAAATCATTGAACCATTCTTCATCTTGACGAAGAGGACTGGTGCAATCCATGGTGAAGAACTTGGGTGTATAAACCCTTTATCCAGATTCTCTTGTAGTTCTTTAATTAGCTCCTCCAGCACCACAAAATCCATTCTATATAGAATCTTGGATATTGAAAACGTCCCAGGTTTAAGATCAATTGATATTTAAACATTTCTTCTAGGAGGAAGACCAAACAATTCCTTAGGAAACACTTCAGTGAATTCCCTCACTATAGGGATGTCTTCAAGGATGATTACTTCATTAAAATAATCATATAAGAAAGATATGTGTATATTTAGGGAAGTAATATCAATGCTTGAGATGATAGTGAAAAGGAAGATTCATCATCCTCCTTGCACTTGTATAGAATCAGGTGTCAATTTACCATATGGAGAGTGATTTCCCTCCCATATAAATTACGGTTGGATCTATATTGGGAATGAAAATCAATGCCAAGAATTACACCAAATTATACCAGAGGGAGTATGAAGATGTTCACATGAAATTTCATTCCACAAATTATAACAAGGGAGGAGTTATATTCATGGGATGTAATGATTTCCCCATTTTCCATTCTCATTAACATTTTTACTTCTTTGATTTATAGTGGTGTTGGGATTGTTCTACTAAATGTTTAGGATATAAAAGGATTATGTAGAACCAAAATAAAAAATTCCATTACCTATTATTGAATGAATTTCTAATGTACTTGTCACCACATCGTTACTGGTGTTCGCGTTGATGGTAGTGATGAAAAATTATAGCCCTTACTGCCTTGAAAGTTGTTGGTTTCCTCTAAAAACCCGTGGAATATGGCACTAGTTTGCAAAGTGCCCAAGTTATTTTTAGTTGAAGCAATGAACATTGTGTTGAGGTTTGAACGGAGAGTTAATCTCCTCTTTCACAACATCAGGTTTTTCTTGTTGACAGTTAATAGCCAGGTTCCAGTCACTTCCACACCTAAAGCATTTCCTCATCCCCTTTAGGAAATTTCTCAGTTTCTTATTTCTTCTCCTTTGGAAAGTGTGGTACTAGATTTCTTAGAAGTGGGCGATTTATCCATCGGACCACCATAATTAAAGTTATCCTTATACTTCGTATCCCCATGATACACCTGATATTCTACGATCTTAATTTCAACTTTGATGGAACATCAGAAAATTTCCTCATAGCTCTCTATGTCACATATCACCAGAGATTTCTTTTGTCTAGGTTTTATCCCAACAAATAAGAAGTTAGCCTTTCATTAGAGGGTAATGAAAAAGACAGAGGTATATCCTGCTAGCATGGTGATTTTTTCCTTATACGCTCAGATGGATTCAATTTATTTTTTTCTTAAGGGAAAGGAAGTCCATTTTCATCTTATGTCACAGGGTGCATAGAAAATATTTATCGAAAAACATTTTTAGGAAATCCTTCCATTCAAATTCCTCGATCTCTTCCTTAGGATTCATGTTTCTGATCAATCTACACCATTGATCTAATTCACCCTCCGTATGATTAGCCTCCAGAAGAACCTTCTCTTCTTTATAACATTGTAGGATGTAGAAGATCTTTTCAATGGTGTTAATCCATTGTTTGAAAATTGAGAGATCACATGATCCATTAAAATCAAGTGGCCTTTGTCTCAATAATCTCTTGATTATGACTTTCTATTTCTTAGAGGGGATGAAAATTCTTCTTGACCCATGTTTCAATTCAAAACATGAGTTAAATGATAGAGTATCATAACAATGTTTGGATTCCCACTCCCATTAAATTGGGAATCTCATTAGAACAGTCGTCACATTGATCATCACATCAGTTGATAACCCAAGACCTCATATTACCAGCCATTGGATGAAATATAAGGAATGTTAGGGGTAACACATAAATGGTAATACCATGATAGAAATGGATAACTTATAAATTACATTTATTTACTTAACTTATGAATTTCTCGGCTTCAATGTATGTTATCTATTATCAAATTCCCAACATATATTCTTAGGTGGGGTTTATTCCCTTAATAACTATTCATACTGAACTCATGAATTTTACAAAGCATATCCCTTGGGTGTGTCGTAACCAAGAGTGTTTCAAGGACCATTAACGTGCACAAGTTCCTGTTCGAGTCTAGCTCAAAGTGGAGTTTTCAGGTTTTACCCAGAGATACATCTATGTTAGAGCCACCTCTACCAACTTGTATCTAGATAGGGATTTATTTTCTTGATAAACCACTTAATCAATACACACACAAAATTTAGGGATGTTTTTATTATACTTAGTCTTATCCATAAGTCTTTAACTAGGGGTTTCAAACCATAATCCCAAAAATAACTAAACATATCCTTTGATTCCAACTATGACAACCCCACTCTTTATTACACACATAAAAATGATTTATTACATAAACATGCATGTAAGACAACTATGACTATTGAGAGGTATAATGTCATTGTCACGACCCAAACCAACGGGGCTTGAGCCGTGACTCCCCAAACCCGCATCCAATTGGCCAGGGGCTGGCGTCTAGCGCCGAGTAGGCTATCACACAAATGAGAGGCATTAACCCAAGGTACCTGTACACACGCACCAACATACACCTCCATGAAACGCTGCAGAGATATATAAAACTGAAAAGTAAATGCATGCATACACCTATCCCACAACCAGAGTACTACAAAAGTACAAAAAGGAAAAAATTGGGCCCACTAAAAGAAAACTACAAAGTGTCCAACCTGCTCAGAATGAGGGTAAAAATTTCCAAAACAGCTTCCAGTTAGCTCCTCGGCACAACTCCAGTAAACACCCCGGTCAAACCCGCTCACTAAGCTCCACCCGCTCTGGGTCCTCCTGGGACTCCATCAAAATTCATGTGGTCTGCACAAGACACAGACATGTACGGGCAATGCTCGTGTAGGGGTGAGTATAACAATACTCAGTAGGCTACCCAAAAACCCAAATCAAGGGAGAGCAACTGAAAGGAAATAGTTCACTCATCCCAGCCGGAGGGAACCCATATGAGAGAGAAAACTCCATCTCGTGACCATCCACAGCTAAAAAAACTAGACAGCTCAGCTCAGGTGTATGCCCATACAAACACCATGAACAATCCAGATATACTCAGCACACACAACAAGCTGCAGAAATTACTGAGCTCATCACAAGTAACCATCCACAACTAGGAGAGCACACTCCATGATCACCGTCATCCTAGATGACACTCGTCTGAGAGATACACTCCATCATATTTCTCACAAACCTCCCAGACGCTCACCTAAGAGATCACGCTTGTCACGTAGCTTCAATAAGGAAACCTCACTGAGAAAACATAAACACCAAACTCCTTGGATAGGGGATCTATCCTAGGGTCTGCTAGGGGATACCAAAACCCACACCAGTATAAGAAGATCTCACAGATAGGGGATCACTCCCAGTGTCTGTTGTGGGATTCCACAACCCAATCTGGCATTCATAGAGCTCACTGATAGGGGATCACAATAGGATCCACTGGGGGATACCACAACATGATCTGGCTCTTGATAGAAGCACGTCACTCAGATACAGGATCATCTCCCATATAAAGGATGTCACAATGATACCAGAATCCTATCCGGTATAAATCGAGATGTAGGGGATCGAACTGACGATGCCAAAACCCTATGGAAACCACAAGCTGAGTAGGGGATCACATAACCAATGATAATACAACCCTACTATAATCCTCATGTTGAGCAGGGGATCGTATACCCGATGATGCCACAACTCTACAGAGCATGGCCTATCACATAGGGGATCATATTCTCAATGATTCCACCAACCCTATGGGGTTAACCTTCTAGATAGGGGATCAACGCACTTGGATAAGCGGTAACAACGATACCAAGAACCCGATCTAGGGAAACAATGCTAGAGGATCCCTCTCCAGGTCCACCGGAGGGATGCCACAACTCTAACTGATTAAACATCCCATCGAGAGGATCAAAAACCTAAACGAAGGTTGTGATGCCGCACCAACCCTCGTAGGAATGAACCAAGGGAGTACCCTCAACCACTGCTGGTCCAAACTTCGCTAACCCAAGCGACCCGCCACAATGCCACACCGCACACCTCCAAGGCCGATACTGAGGCCCCCATCACTATCTAGGCAGAAAAACATGCCGGATAGGCTCTTTACTCCCCCAAAACATACAACCATTGAAAAATGCACTATTAACCGAAACTAGCCCGTGTGGGGATCACACTACGATCCCAGAACATATCAAATAGATCATAACACTGCGATCCCCTCGAAAAAACATATGGGATCGACTACTCGATTGTCCCAAATGGACACCAGGTGAAAAATTTACTATTCACAAAAGTTAGCCCAGGTGGGGACCATGCCTCGATCCAGAAACACATTGAACATATCACAACATTGTGATCCTCTCGAAAAAACACATAGGACCGACTATTCATCCTCCAAAATCGGACTGCTGGCGAGAAAGTTTCATTTCTCCATAAATGCCCAAACTCGGCCTCAGGGGGCCCGCACCCCAATATCGGTCCCCACACATAGAATCTATCTTGAAAAGTCCATCGTACCATTAGGGTCTTAATGCCACTGACAACACATCATTTAGATACTTTGTGTAGGAGTTATGGAGGATCGAAGTAGAAAATAATAAATTATTATTATTATTTTCAACGTTTCATGGCCCCAGGCCAAAACCCCAACTCAAAAAATTCTCTAAAGAGTCTCAAGAGGTCCGTCTCGATGCAAGATTCACGTCGCTGCAAACGGATCTCAAAACCACCACACCGCCATCATATTCCACCCTGGCCGCCCTCCCTCATTGCCGGAAAACTGGGTTTTCCGCCGGAAAACATTTGGGAGCCACCAGAAGCACCCTGGTGCTCCAAATGTAGATCTGAAACATGTTTCAGAAAGCTTAGGACCCAAACTACACAACCCTTATGAAAATTTGAATAAAAACAACACCAAAACGGGATCTAGGATTTTAAAACTCAAACCACCTACCCTGTGGGAAAAAAACCGATGATCTGTGCTCCAAAGCTTCTGCTACATGATCCTCAAGCATCCGGCATCGAAATCCAAGCTCGACGGCACCTTTATCATGTGATTTGGTCGCTGATTCACCGTCGAAAGGGGAGGAGTAGGAGGAGGAAGGAGGAGTTCCTCCCGGATGCACACCACACATCCAAGGGAGGGGGGGGGGAATAAAGATATTTTCATTAAAAAATATCTTTGTCTCCTGACCCGCCTCCACCCAACGCCTGATGCAGAGAAAGGTAAGGTCGCCCTTAGGGTAAACACGTCGTTCTAAACGCAATGGTGGACATGGATTTGTGAAATGTGACCCTATTCAGAATTTAGTCGAGCCGATGCTCGTAATTAAACTTTTCTACTTAATTACAAAAACACCCTTGGTGGCATTTTCCATAGGAGGCAGGCACCCACAATTTATACACCTCACCTTGGCTAAACGACACGTTTCGGATGCAACCGTGCCCTCAGATTCCCATTCTGAGCTACCGTTTGGGAGATATCACATCCCGCCACGTGCATAGTATAAAAATACTTAATATTTTTATAAAATTAAATATAGACACACCGGGACTCAGAATCGCACGCCGTCTTTGTGCCAAGATCTGAAATTATTCATAGAAATATTCCAAAGTCTGATATGGCCAAAACCCGAGTCACTGCATCCTCCTCTCCTTAGAACTTTTTTTTCCCAAAAATACCATAAGCACAAGGAAAGCAACTGGACTCTCAACTGGGTCTCCCAGGCGAGCAAGTTCACCAACAAACACCCATTCCCAAACACATAAGTCAGAGGCACTCATCCACCACACTTCAACACTATCCACTTTGGGAGGCACTGACTCGCCCACACAGTTTCAATCACGTCACAAAAATGCATCTCTGTGGGGGAAGGATCCCTCTTCCTTATGAATTCGAGGAACACCAAAAAAAATCCCCACACAGGGTCTTACCAATGCCCTAAACAAAACTCGAGCAAGCAACAGAGAGTTAAAAGTACCGATAAACAGTGTCTATGAACTACTACAGAAAGTAGAAAGGACACAAGGCGTACCCTTATCCATCCACGGAGCCTCTAGGTCAACAACCTCTAGGGAATGTATCTGTCCTTTCCCTTAGCCACCAGCTCCCTGACCTTGGCGTGGACCCCCTGGGGGTGGGGGTGGTGGTAACTGATACTGCCTACCACATCATGCTACTACACCAGCTCCGTCGCCATGTCCGCAGCCCTACGGACCTCCTTTCACAAGAGGCTGCCTCTACCAAGGCGGTCCATCGACCGACTCCCTCTCAGTAGCACAACGGGTCGAACAATCTCTATCGAGATTTCCCCGACCATCGCAATCATAACACTGCCTCTCCTATGGCTTACCAAAACTGGCTTGTGAGATCTGTGAGCCCTGAGCCTTAGATCCTCTATCCGGGGGTCTCCTCCTGAAACATCTCCCACGCTAAGTCCCCTGCATCTGCCGTCGGCAACCAGCTGACGATGCCTTTTATCTTGCATTCCAAACACTAAAAGGGGGGATCTGCTCAACTAGAAAGCTCTCCCCCACCAATGCTCGCTCTAGAGCTCTGGCATAGGTGGACATGCACAATGAAACCACACCTGCTTGGATATCCCTACATAAGACCTACATGAAGGTCCGAGCCCTAAAGAACGGGTCTTGAACCATATCCAGTGAGTAGCATGACAGGTTTGTAAACCTCACTGAGTACTCCAACAAATTCATGCCCTTCTGCCGAAGCTACAGAAGCTCTTGGATCTGCACAGACCTCAGCGTCACCGGATAGAACACTTCCCTGAAGAGCCGCTCAAACTCCGCCCACGTGAGCGTCTCCTCGTCATGTGACTGCGTCACTAGGCTCAACAATTTCCCGGCCGAACCATGCAGAAGGATGGCTACTAGGACCACGATCTAATCTAGGGGTGTCCTCACCAGGAGAAAAACTCGGGTGACTGCCTCAAGCGAGTCATCAGCTGCTTGGGGGTCTGGATCACCGCAGAACCTCAAAGGTCGCTACCTCTGAAACTCGTGCAGCGTACTCAGCCTGCGTGCAAATTCATTCTGCACTGTCGGCCCAACTAGCAGCTCGACAAGTGATGGATCAACTGGCGGACCACCTGAAGGTCCAGCCTCAGATTATGTTCCCTGGTCCAAAACCTCTACACGGGGCAGATCGTCAACAAAATCCTACTGCGAAACCCTCATTGGCTATCATCGTGGAGGCATCCTGAAATACATTCAAGACGCACCATAGTAAAAGAGTTTATCTGGAGAGCAGACTCAATAAGGACTAGGAATAACCCAAAACCCAGTCCTATATGATGCTTTTACAATTATGTCCCTTCTACCGGTGTACGGATGTCCCGAGTCGAAATGCAGGTTATCATAGTCCTCGTGTATGGATACGTCAGCCACCACACTAACACTAGAGTCTCTTCCCTGAAAGCCGAACTCAGAACATCCTAACACTGCCTCCATGCAACCCAAATCAAAATGACAACTAGACCAGCTACGCTCTAAGATCCAAAAGGTGGAACCTCCTATGATACCACTCTATCATGAACCAACCCAACGGGGCTCGAGCCGCGACTCCCCAAACCCACCTCCAATAGGCCAGGGGCTGGCATCTAGCACCGAGTAGGCTATCACACACATGGGAGGCATTTGCCCAAGGTACCTGTACAGACACACACCCACATACACCTCCATGAAACAGTGCAAAGATATATAAAACTGAAATGTAAATGCATGCATACAACTATCCCACAACCATAGTGCAACAGAAGTACAAAAAGGGCAGGACAGTGCCCACAAAAAAAACGGCAAACTGTCCAACCTGCTCAGAAGGATGGTAAACATTGCCAAAACACCTACCATTATGCTCCTTGGCACATATCTGGTAAACACCCCGGTCAAACCCGCTCACTATGCACCGCCTGCTTCGGGTCCTCCTGGGATTCTGTCAAAAGGATTGTGGTCTGCACAAGACACAAACATGTGCTGGGAAATCCCATGTAGTGATGAGTAAAACAATACCCAGTAGGCACACCAAAAACCCAAAACAAAAGAGAGAAACTGAAAGGAAAAAGTCCACTCATCCCAGCCAGAGGGAACCCATATGAGAGAGAGACTCCATCTGATGACCATCCTCGTCTAAACACTACTAGTCAGCTCAGCTTAGGTGTATGCCCATACATACACCTTGAACAATGCATATATACTCAGCTCATGCAACAGGCCACATGAGGTACCGACCTCATCACCAGCAACCGTCCACAACCAGGAGAGCACACTCCACAATCACCGTCATCCCAGATGACAATCATTTGAGAGATACACTCTATCAGGTTTCTCACAAGCCTCCCAGACGCTCACCCAAGAGATCACGGTTGCCGGATAACATCACTGAGGAAGCCTCACTGAAACGACATAAACACCAAACTCCCCCGATAGGGGATCGCTCCTACAGTCCACTAGGGGATACAAGAACCCACAACTATATAAGAAGATCTCAAAGATAGAGGATCACGCCCAGGGTCCACTGGGGTATACCACAACCCAATATGGCATTCGTAGAGCTCACAAATAGGGGATCATACCCAGGATCCGCTGGGGGATACCACAACCTGATATGGCGCTTGAGAGAAGCATATCACTTAGATAGAGGATCATGCCCATATAAAGGTGGTCACGACGATACCAGAACCCTATCTATTATAACTCACGATGTAGGGGATCGAACTGACGATGCTGCAACCCTACAGAAACCACGCGTTGAGTAGGGGATCACATAACCAACGATACCACAACCCTATTATAATCCTCATGCTAAGCAGGAAGTCATATAACCGACGATGCCACAACCCTACAGAGCCCGACCCACTATGTAGGGGATCATATTCCCAATGATTCCACCAACCATACATGGTTAACCTGCTAGATAGGGGATCACCACATGTGGATAAATAGTCCTAGCGATACCAAGAACCAAATCTAGGGAAATGATGCTAGAGGATCCAGATCCGGGCCCACCAGAGGGATGCAACAACTCTAATAGATTAAACATCCCATCGATAGGTTCAAAAACCTATATGAAGGTTGTGATGCTGTGCGAACCCTCATAGGAATGAACCAAGGGGGTACCCTCAACCACTGCTCGTCCAAACATCGTTATCCCAACCGACCAGCCACAACGCCACAACGCGCACCTCCAAGGCCGATACTGAGGCCACCATCACTATCCAAGCAGAAAAAATGCAGGATGGGCTGTTTACTCGCCCAAAATAGTCAACCGGTGAAAAATGCACTATTCACTAAAGCTAGCCCGTGTGGGTCAAACACTATGATACAGGAACATAGAAAATGAAACCCAGTGGAAAAGGTAATATTCACCGAAGCTAGCCTAGGTGGGGCCCGTACCTCGATCTTGAAACTCATCGAAATGATCAAACCATTGCGATCCTCTCGAAAAAACACACATGATTGGCTATTCATCTTCCAAAATCGGACTCTTGGTGAGAATGTTGTGTTTCTCTGTAAAGGCCCAAACCCAACCTCATGGGGCCCACACCCCAATCTCGGTCTTAACACCCCGAAACCATCTTGAAAATTCCTCCATACCATTAGGGTCTCAATTCCACTGACGAGACATCACTTAGACACTCTGTGCAAGAGTTATGGCAGATCGAAGTTGAAAATAATAAATTATTATTATTATTTTCAACATTTCATGGACCTGGGAAAAAAACCTGACACACAAAATTCTCTATAGAGTCTCAAAAGGTCCGTCTCGATGCAAGTTTCATGTCTCCAAAAATGGATCTGAAACTCAAATCAGACTTTTGGTTTGCGAGTTACAGGGGTTTAATGAACCCCCTGAAAAACATGGCCGGACCACCGCCTGCTTCTCCGGAAACCACCGCACCACCACTAGAAGCAACCGCGCCACTGCCAGATTCCACCACCCTGCCTCTGGATTCTGCCGTGCTGCCTCCACACTGCCACTATATTCCACCATGACCTCCACGCCTCATCTTCGAAAAACTAAGTTTTCTGCTTGAAAACTTCCGAGAGCCACCGGGAGCACCCCGGTGCTCCAAATTCAGATCTGAGACATGATTCGGAAAGCTCATGACCCGAAATACAAAACCCTTATGAATGTTTGAAGAAAAATAACACAAAAATGGGATCTGGGATTTTAAAACTCAAACCACCTACCTTTCGGGAGAAACACCGATGATTCACGCTCCAAAGCTTCCGCTTCACGATCCTGAAGCGTTCACCGTCGCAATCCGAGATCGATGACACCTTGATCGCGTAATTTGGTAGCCAATTCACCGTCGAAAGTGGAGGAGAAAGAGGTGGAATGATGAATTACTCCCGGCTGCGCCCCACACATCCATGGGGGGGAGAGAATAATGATATTTATTTATTTTTTTGAAATAATTCCGGCTCCTGACCCGCCTCCGCCCGACGCCCCATGCAGACAAAGGTAAGGTTGCCCTTAGGGTAAACACGTAGCTCTGAACGCAAAGACGAACTCAGATTTGTGATCCATGACTCCGTTCCGTGGTTATTCTAGCCGACACACATAATTAAACTTTTCTACTTAATTAAGAAAACTTACTGGTGGAATTTTCCACAGCAAGCGCGCGCCCACAAAGTTTACACCTCGCCTACGGTAAACGACACGTTCCAGACGCAATCATTCCCTCAGATTCCTATTTTGAGCTACCTTTTGGGAGATATCACACCCCTTCCACATGCATACTACAAAAATACATAATATTTTTATAAAATTAATTCTGGGCACACCGGGTATCAGAATCGCACACCGTCTTCGTGCCTAACTCTGGATTATTCATAGAAATATTACAAAGTCTGACAGGGCCAAAACCCAAGTTGCTAAAATCATGGTAAATTAATAACATTATATGAAAACTTGTAAAACAAAATAAAACAACTTTATTGAAAACTACTTTTATATGACCACAACATTATTTCATATTTTTCCTTGCCTGTTATAACTTGAGGGAATACCTAAGAAAAGGGTGAGATATAAATCCCATTAAGGGAGTAAAAAATTCATAAAATGAATAATAAAATACATTTTAGTCAATAATAATATCAATTAAGCATAAGAGAAACATGAACCTAAAGGCATAATATAGCATGATTATCATAACATAGAATTGTGGAAACAAAAATTAAGAAGATATTTGCATGATACAAGGCTCATTGCACATTGATAAAGAGTAAACCCTCATTTAACTTGACGTATCATGATTCTAATCTTTACCCAATGCATTGGAGTGCTATCAGGGCACACCCTTTATAAACATTTCATTTCAGGAATAATTGTGACATATGTAACATATAACATTGAATCATCAAACATCATCATTTATTCCATGATAAATAAATTTGGAATATGTAAATGCAACTATTTAATCAATAATTATATGTGAATAAAGTTAATTACTCTTTATTAAGAAATAGGAATGGTATTCACTTACACGATGATTTTGGCATGGGAAATTTTGGCAGCATAACAACTTCCAATAGAAATCATAAAATGGGTTGATTTGAGTGAAAGGTATATCTCATAATTTATAAATGAAATGTATAGTAAGGTGGTCATGGAACATAATATCCTAAAATATGTGATAGAATTTTTATGTATAACATAAAATAATTGCTTCAATATAAATGAGAAGAGAGAAATTCCATACGAAATTTCAATATGGTAACTTGTGAACATGGGAGGCATTAATGGGAGAGAAATAGGCCTCCAATAATTCAAAAAATAAGGAGTTAAGATTTTGGGAGGTGAGAAATCATACCACAATAGTTTTAATTGGAAATAAAATGGTTTAACAAAACAACTAAATTTGGACAAAAATGAGAAAGGATGAAATCCCTTACATGGATGTGTGATCCCAAAGGCTTGGGAGAGGACTTAGAGAGGATTCTTGGGAGTTTGGGGAACCATAGGAGGATACTAAAGTGAGGAGGTAAGGGTTTGTCGAGCTCTAAATGGTTTGAGTGAAGGTTAATGTGAGGTTTTGGGGGTTTATATAGGAAAGGAGATGGAATTATTTATTATTTAGGTTTTGGAATCCACACATTAAACTAATCAAAATCACAAACCAACCCATGATTTTCTACCAATGGATTTTGAAAAAGGGAAGTGGAAAAAATTATTTTATAAGTACAAAGTACAAATTTATTAAAATATTATGCTTTATTTTGTGGAGGTGAGTCACACTCTCAAGGAAATCATGTTAGAAGGTAAAATGTTTTATAAGTCTTGGAGAGTTCCCCAAGGCACCTTAAAATTAACAAAATAATTATAAAATCGAATTATTTTAAAGTAAAAACATATATTTCCAAAAACTACTATTTATATTATTTTATTAAATCACTATTGGATCATTATGATGTCATAAAACATATTATATGTCTTAACAATATTTAATTTCTAACCAAATATTTGGCTGTGTTTGAAAATTATGAAAAATTCAACACTGATTAATTTTGACATCCGGATTAAAAAAATATTCATTTTATCTAAATAATTTTATTAATATGTGAATTTGTTACTTTCAAAATAAAGATTGACATTTATAAAAAAATCACGGGTTTTGACAAAAATAGCTTTCAAACCTTAATAAAAATTAAAATTCTAATATTAATAATTATACAATCATTTATATTTAATAAAAATCAATTTAGTAAAAAAAAATTAATAATATATTATTTAATTCAGAAATATATTAATTTATCAAAATATATTTCTTAATTGAATTTATATTTTAAATAAAAATAATAATTTTTTTAAAAACCATTTACAAAGTAACAATTATAAAATGAATTTGTATTATTTATACAAAAATAATGTACATAATCATATTGGTAGGGTATTGTTACATAACCCCTTATAAAACCTCAAAATACCTAAGGGTTAGGTGTGAAATGGTGATAGACTATTAGGGTGGCTAATATAACATTTCCCGGGTGGTATCCTCTATTAACTTCCACTTCTCCAGTAGGTGGTTCCATTCAAGCTTAGCATGTTGAATCTTGGCTTGGGTTTGATCAAGAGAGAAGCATAGTGATGCTACCTCCTTTTCGGGCTCCAACAAATGGGACTCATATGGAGTAATTCTACTTGACGAGACCATCACTTCCTTTGTCTGAGTAAATTGAATTTAGTAAAGTCTAATATTTATAATAATCATGTGATAACTATTAAAGAACTATATTAGCAACGGTAACAATTTTTAACCATATTTTGAAATACAAAAACCTAAAACTGAGGAATTTAAAATGTATTATATAACCATTTTATATAATAAGACATATTAATATATCAATAGAAATTTTCATTAATAAATGATTGGGTCGTTACATGTGGAGAATCTGATACATGTGTTGGATTTAATTAAGAAACATTTGTGGGGAAAGACCATTCAAATAGTTTTTGTATTGTGGAAGCATGGGTGTTTGATGGAGGAAACATGGGAAAGGGAAGGAGATATGAGGTCTTAGTGACCCGATAATTTTGTTTTGGAATCAAAGTGTTTCTTGGGATTGCATCTTGATGATGATCTGTTATAAGATCGGGATATTGTAAGATCTAAATCATTTCTTGAGATTTATGGATCTTAATTTCATGTATTTACATTCCTTTTATTGAGCACATTTTTTTTGGTATTTACTTTGGTTATGTTTGGGGGGAAATTTTAGGAAATTGAAATGGATAAGGGTAGTTCACTATTGGTGCATTGTTTTCCCAAACCGTGCACCCCATCCCAACTAATCGTAAAACCCTAAACAGTGGGTATATTCACAGTTAGAAAACAGTTTTTCAACCTATGTTCCCTATAAGAAGAAACCATGCACCCTTATAATATAGGAACATAGTTTGCTGAATGATTAGAGAAAACTAAAAACCAGTGCAAAGAAAACCGTGTGAGGGAATTAAAGTCACATGAAAATAAAATTTTAAATCACCCAATCCCCTAAAACTCACCCCATTAAACCCTAAAATCTATCTCAAAAATTTGGAGCTCCATGAATGGATTCCAAACCTCTATGACCTCTATTCTCACGATTCAAATCCCGAATCGAAGATCATCACCGATCCTACTAAGAGAATCATATCCCACTTAGTTTCCCATTTTTTTACTTCCCTCTACCTTTCTTTTTATGGATGTTATTCCTATTTGGGGTTATATATAGATTTAATATTATAGATATAGATCTATGATTTTTAATCTATATTTATATTTAATAGATCATGAATTTATATATCTTGATTTAGGTTTTTATATCTGGATCTCATTCTATTTGATTTTTGCTGCTCAAATTTTGGGGATTACAATTGGGTGGTTGTTTCTCAGCTAATTGAGGTAGTTTGAATAATATTAAATACCAATAGTTCTGATTTTTATTACGTGTATGAAAATTGTAGAATCGCAATAGTTTTTTAGAAAATGATGTTCTAAATTGAATAAATTAATTTAGTACATTAATAAACTAAGGAATTGTGGAATTATGGGATTTGGGGATAATAAAATATGGAATTAATTATGAGATATTGATATTGAGATGTAGATAATTATTTGTGGGATTAATTATGATATATTGGGATTGTGAAATGATAAATTATGTTTTTCATTAATTAATATACTATTTATGGTTATTTTATTGTTTAATTAATTAATTAAAGTGATGTGATTAATTAGTTTTGTGAATAAATTAATAGGATATGTATTATTGCATAAATGATGAAGTAATTAATGGAAAGTGTTTTGATTAATTATTTAATGAATTAATTAAGAAACATGGATTAATGAATTTTTAGAATTAATTAATGGAAGATTATAATATATAATTGTTATATGATGATTAATGTTTATTAATCATGATGGATACAGTATATTAATATAGGTGTCATGTGTGGGACATGGTCAACTACTTCCAAATTCCTTAGGTGCTGGACATGGTCTACTGCTTCCAATGCCCGTGTTGATGAATTGTATTATAAATATGTGTGGGACATGATTTTATACTTCCAAATCCCTGGTGTGTGGGACATTTTCTACTACATATAAATACCACAGTGATAAATATGTGTGGGACATGGTTATCAGCTTCCCAAGACCACAAGGTCCTTGGAATGATGACCTAGACCCAAATTCATAGAATTTCAAAATGGTTACAAATAGATGTTTAATAAATTTAAATTAAATGGATAATAAAGATCAATTATTTTAATGGACTGTGAATTTATAATGTGAACTGGTTCAGAATATGTCATGGGCCAAAGTAGGAATTTAGACTCAGGTGTCCTTGGGAACTCAGAGGGTCATATAGTTTAATAAATAATAAATGATAATGTGATAACTATTTACTTATGTGTCGTAATTATCTCATTATATAACTGCATATATTTTTATTGATTGGATATTGTTTTATACATTGTAGGTGGTTTCCCACTGAGTTGTACTCACACCCTAATCGAGCTTCCTGATCGGTACCCAAATAGATTTCATGTTTACATGACATGATATGGGAAAATTCACTATCTTAGATGGATGAGTTTGGGTAGAACATGTTAGGGTTACACGATGTCATTCATGGCCCTCATTGGAATCATTATATTCTTTAATTTTTGGTATGAATGTTGACACATGATAAGTACATTATCATGATTGATTTACAGTTAAATTTTGATATTGCACCTCTAGTTTTGGTTATCTTATGACCTTGGTACTATTTTGTTTCTAGTTATATGTTTTTTCGTTGTTGTTTCTTATTTTCCTCTACGCTATTACTATTACTATGAAAAAAAATTTGTATAATCTCCCCATGATCGATAATTTGACTATCACAACTAGTTGGAAGCCTCTGACATATAGGTAGGCATTCTTGAGGTCATGTGGGGGTCCGGTTTGGGGTATCGTGGTGAGAGACCCAGAATGAGATGTGACATCTGTGTCCGGTCACACTAGCTGTGAAGATGACCAGCCCAACCACATTGACGGTAGTATAGTCTATTACCACTATGAGCAACCAATCCTTCTCTATTGATTCTATATTTTCCACTTCCCTAGTCAATGTTCTCATAATGATGCTTTCTACCCTCAAATTCATACCTCTTGGTCATCAATTAGAAACAAACTCTACTCCACTAGAAGAATCCTTTAGGTTCTCACCATAAATAAGATACTGATTCCCCACCTCATAAAACTTCATCAACTAAATGTTACTACCAAGAGACTTAATCATAAATTTATGTTCATCCTAAAAATGTTTCTACACAATTTCTACTTCTCTTTCTATGTCTGGTTCAAAGAGATAAAATTTCGATAGGTTTCTAGAAAATTCAATCTTGGACATTATCCTTGGGGTAAACCACATAAAACCTTCTTCTATCTCTTGTATTATTCCCCTTGATATATGTTCTCCAAAATCTTCTCATAGAATTTCGTCCATACTGTGGCATTCAACTACGCATCCCAAGACTAAATATCACACCGATGCTTCTCTTGAACTTGTAACCTATAAGCTTCCAACCAGAATATTATCACTAAATGAGTCTCTAAATGGTCAATAATTTTCTAAATGTAATCAATCCAAAACTATACTTCCTCAGGTTCACCCACTCAAATGAATGTAAGAGGGTGCTGCAACTAGAACCCCTAGGTTATCTCAGAAATATTCTACAGAACACACCATAGTTCTGATTCGATGAACTACATAATATGAATGAATTTATCAAAACAAATTATCTTATGATCCTTCAACTAGAACTATTGAGGCCTCTGGTTCCACTACTTGGGGCACATTTCAAGCAAAGTCCTCCAATCATCGTACCAACAAATTTCTTCAAGGAGGTATGAATCTATAATTACATAAAAGAATATTAGGAAACATAACATATAATTAACACATTTTCAAAATAATGATTCACATAAACCTATATCATGTTTTCCCATATACACCTGTACATGGTTAAGACTGAGGTACTATCACTTTCCTCAACCAACACTAACCTAGGTCATGGATAACACCGGGTAAATAACATTTCTTATTGTAAGATTCTCATTAGATAACAAATTTTTAACCATATAAAATTTCCAAATTTCTCATAATTTAATATTATTAGTTCCATGTTATAAAAAATTTCAAATTTAAAATTACTTAAATAAAGAATTTATTTCAAATTTCTAAAACCCACTCATAAATTTCTTTTACATGTATGACTAAAATTATTCATGTCATATAATATCCCGAGTTCCATGAATGAATCATGAATAATTAACTTTCATTCCATATTGGCCCATGAGTAATATATCAGAAAAAAATAATGTCACACAACAAATGTACCACTCAAGGTGAAATTACATTGAACTGTACTTGAAAAAAACAAGACAGACTATCCCACCATAGGTACATGGGTTTTCCCTCACACATGGGTTTGCTATATCAATTCATGTTCTCATTTACATGTCATGAGTCATCCTCGTCTCCTATATACATATTCAAAATATAAAAACAACTAAAAATAAAAAATATTCCATTGATACCACCTCGAATCAACTTGGAAGGGGGTCCACATACTAGTTACCTAAACTAGTTTGCTAGATGATTTCAGGCACCCCCCGCCATGTATGATAGAGTTTTATGATGAGATGTGAGGGTCTGATATGTCTTGTGGTGAGACTATACCTTCTTTATCTAAGTGCGAAATCAACAGAAATAAATGAAAAACTCCTAAATATTAACAAACTATAATCAATAGAAAAAAATAACATGGATAAATCAAATATAGGGATAATGACAATAAAAAATGTAGTAAATATTTCATTTCATACAAGTGTCATGTTTTTAATAAAACCCCAAAATAATGACACACTAAAAAATCCCAAGATATTCATTACATCTGGTTCAATTCCTTCATCCATGCACCATCCAAAATTCCAACTCATTTATATAACATAGGACTCATAAAAATATCATGTCATGAAAAAATAATATCTATTCAGGTAAAAATTTCACGGTCTAATTAGGGTGTGAGTACAATATTATAGGACACTACCATTGGAATCTAAATAAATATATAGTTCAAAAAAGTGTACAAAGTTGTATAAATAATAAGGAGAAATAAAACTGTAAACATTATTCAAATTTATTATTCTTTAACCAACCATATTGGCCCAAAGGTTCAATGTAAAACAACAACCAATCATACTGCATTTGCCCAATATGAAGTCAAAACCATAAACCATGGTGATATCACAATTGATTATTTCATGGTATTTATTTCTTAATATGATTCTATATTATTTACGAATCCTGAATCGAGGTCCAATTAAAGTAGTATATGACCCATGGGTATTTAGAGCATCAATCCCTAACCCACACCACATTATTTCCATGCATATAATTATATAATAGGGTCTAGAGAAACATTCTGGAACCCCATAGGTATTTGGAGAATCTTTCGCTGACCTACACATCATTGTTCACATTCACACATGAAAACATAGTGTAATATATATATATATATATATATATTCTTCATTATTATATAATTTATCAACTATTCTCTACATGAAGTACAAATAAATTTATCAAAATCAAACTTGGGTTTTAACATTTACCATAAGGAACAACATGTACAATTTACCCATGAATATATTTATCATCATTTCTTTCACAACTCATTAACCCTTTGTGGTTAAGCTAATAAGACCTTTAAATCCCATTATGAAACTTTCAAAAAGGATTTATTTCAATTCCTTTAACCAATTATTTCCCTTTTAATGATAAAGAAATCATTATATCAAGGATATTGGCCCACCCCATCTGTTTCTTACCATCCCATATCAAATATCCAATGGGTCCAATAGTATCCATGAAGTGTTTCACAATCACAAGGTAATCAATTCATAATTTCAATTTAAAATTTATTTTCCCAATGAGAAAATGAAACGATACAAATACAATATTTATACCATGATAAATACTATGAGAATAAGAAATTATAACACAAACCTCAATATATTTGACAAACTATCAGGAACCCTTATCCATTAATTTAGTTTAGAATTAACAAATTCACAATGCTGGTGGGGATCAATGATCAAAACATAGGATCTAGATAGATTGAATCACGATATATTAAAACATAAATCTAAAACATCAACAATGGAGGAATTGAACCCTCTCTAATAGTGAATAAATACTCGAGAGAGACGAATCTAAATGAAGATGAAATTACATACATTATAGGGTTTAATTTATTCCACTAGATTTCCGATTCAAACTATAAGAGGTTTTATGAGACTATGAATCTTCTTATGTTCCTGATAGAGAGAATAAATGTCATATTATTTATATCATGGATTATTAGGGATAGGATTTTGGGGTTCAAAAAATTTTACATAAACTTTTGGGGGTTTAAAATCTAGTTTCCATGGTTCCTTGTCTATGGAAACATGGTCTAAAAAATCATGTTCCCCAAATATCTAGGGTGAAAATTTACTATTAGGTGGGTGACAAACTTGGAAATCATTTAGACAATCGTGAAAACCCCCACTTTCTAAGGGTGTATGGATTTCAGATGGTATCTGCATAGTTTGGTAAAACTATGTTCCCCCTTTATGCAACTCATAATGTGGCGAACAAATTCCTAAGGAAGACAACATAGTTTTCCCTATCCATGTTCTAACTATACAAAACCACATGTGATTCCAAAATTTTGAAAATTAACATGAAATAACCCAATGAATGACCCTACAAACATATAACAAAAATATGGGTAAAAGGTAACTAAAAGAGAGCACAAGATATCTCTAGAAAGATCATGATCTTATATCACATTGGGAAACTTATATTTTATTTTTTAGATGAAATAGGTTTCTATATGATTTTACGTTAATTATATAGAAGACAGTAATATTACTATCAAGGAAAATATCATTTCTATTGTATTTATGGCTTGCTTGATCATCTCTAGGGAGGTCAATAATTTTAATAGATTGACATCAGGTATGTATATCATCTTTTTTAGGTAAAACATGATGATATTACTATGATTTTTTGCATGAGGTATAATTACTACAAGTTTTTAATTATTCGATTTGGGTTAATGTATACACATTATTTATTAATTGATTTAATGAATAAAATATTCATAAAATATTAATAATAATTTGAGTTATTCTTTATTTCTGATATTCTATTATGTTGTGAAAGTTATGAGTGTCATGAGAAACATTTCATGATTATTCTACAAACATTAATAGAAGATATGTTAAGTGGATAATTCTATAAATGCATGTGTTTGGTAAAATAAATTTAATTCCACGAGAACATTATAATAAAATATGTTGTAACAGGGGATCCAACTAAAAAAGTGATGTTAGAATGACTAAGAATAAATAATATCATATATATTCATAGATTTACTAGACTAGTCAGTAATTACCTATGGTTTCTTGAAATATTTTCTTGGTTATCTAACCCATTAACCCAAATAACTGAAAGGGTATTAAATTCATTCACAAAAAGGAATGTGAGGAATGTTTGGGAAATTAAAAATAAGATTTTTTAATATTATAATATTATCCTTTATATTATGAAACAATGATTTTTTTATTTATTAAAATTCTTAATTAAAGGGTTTTAGTTTTTTCGATAAAAAAATTATAGAGTTTTAAAATCTATAGAATGATATTTGAAACCCAATGATAAAAATTATATTACACACTAACTTGATCTTAAAATGTTAATTTTATATTTCAAAATTTGGCAACATTATTTATATGGAAAAAATGTTATTTATATACGAATCATAAAATTTTAATGTGCATATTTGATAAATAAGAATTTAAAATGAATAAATGTAGGTGGTGGGAAGTGGAAAAATATTTTTATTGTATGATTCATTATCATATAGGTAAAGATACAAATTTACTGGATGGACAAATCTAAAAGGATAATGTATGATTAACCGTGTTACATTTAATGAATGATCCATTAGTTAATGATTTAATAACAATTTGTTTTTATATTTTGATGGTGTAAGCTTCTCAACATATGAAACAAGTGACAATATAAACATACTAATTTTCAGGAATAAAATATGCTCTAAAATAAGCTCATATATTGTAATAGAATATAATATTTATAAAGGAATGAATGTTATGCGGGTTGGACACTGATACAAAATGTGTTCTGATATATTTTAAGAGGTTATGTGTAATAAATAACACTTTTTTCTGAAAAAAGAATTATTGAGTGAGGCACATAGCTCTCAATATTCCATTTATCGAGGTAAAAAAATATTTATAGAGATATTTGAGAGTATTTTTTGGTGATGGAATGGAAAAATATCTTACCAATTTTACCATGAAATTTTATATTTTTCAATATGTTTAAAGAGAAATAAAACATATACAACAAATTAATTAGACATTATCAATTAAAAGATAGAAATAGGAACATATATCAATGGACTTATTCATGGGATTACCAAATACATTTAATGTTAATAATATAATATCAGTTATTGTTGATTTATTAAATGAATCATTAAATTTCTTAAAAAATGTCTTGTCAATACAATGATATGGGTTATTATTGATTGATTGAATGAATCTTTAAATATTCTTCTTATATAAAATAATATGTCTTTGGATTATCTTTCTCAACACTATCATAAATATATAGTAAAATTATATGTAGTTCCTCTTTCAAATGTGTCTAATAATTATCTATGGTTTAAATGCTGTTTATGAAAGTAATTTAGAATTAATTAGGTACAAAATTAATTCATTATAAAACCTTTCATCCATTAAATAATTGATTATGAGAGTAGATAATTAAAAATATAGAGGACATGATTCATGTTTGTTTGATGAGTCATCATTGAATATTTTATGTGTAATATTTTTATAAGTTTATTTTTCATTTATGTATACATAATAAATAATTTAAGTAATAGTATAAAAATTGGTGTTTAATTCTATCTTTTTGTGATAAATTTAGTTAAATAAATTTTTTGGGGTCTAAGATAGTGAATTGGATAGTTTAAAAAGATAAATTGATGAAAAATAATTTTAAATTTAGATCAACGTAGAAAAAAGTTGTATTTAGGTAATTTAAGGAAATTTGTTTATTTTGAAGTAGGAGATAATGTTTTTCATAAATTATCTCAATGGAAAGGTGTGATGCATTTCAATAAAAAAAGATGATTATTCACACAATTTAGTTCTATGTATTTAGTCTTGGTGAAAATAGGAATATTAGCTTGTTAAGTAACATAACCCTAATGTTGATCCAAATCACATAATGTGTTTTATGTTTCTTTATTATGGGTATATATGTATGATTGATCACATATATTGATGTTTTGATACAATAGTATAAGTATTCTTATAAAGAAATATGCAGTCATATTCTTTAATTTAAAGTCTATAGTATCTGAAATAAAGTTACTTATCTTGTTAATGTTTTAAGATAAAATCATATGGTTGAAAATGTAACACGGGAACCTAAAGAAGCTACGAAGAAAACAATTCCCAAATATTTTTCAATGATAAAAAATAATGAGGCTTTAATTTATTTAAGTGGGAGAATAAAGTGTCCATGCTTTTTAAAATAATATTTTTTTTTTGAACTAATATTACAAACTTATATTTGTTATAATTATAAATTAAAAATATTTATTTCATTACATATAAAAAATAAGAAGAGAGTGTTTATAATTTTATATAATTTACTATAAAATGTTATATATATATGGAATTATATTTTTTATAATTTTTTTATAAGGAATAATAATATTTTAAAAATATTAGTAAAATATTATTTCATGAAATGAATAAAAAATGTGTGTTTTGATTTAATATAAAATAATTTTTATAAAATGAATATATATATAATAATTATTTTTTATATTAAGTGTGTTATTTTAAAATAATATATGTAATAGGTAAATAATAATTTTAATAAAATTTATTATTTATTTTGAATCATTATGTTAAAAATAGATTAAATGTAATTTATAAAAAACATAAAAGAACAAGATATGAAAGTAACTAATAAATATGATGTTTAATCAATTTTTTGATTAAAAATTATTATAATAGATTATAAATTCAATTTTTATTCCATATTAGGATATTTAATTTTTTAAATTATTGATTTTAAAATTCAATATATTAATTTAATGTTGTTCTATCTTGTGCAAAATTGTGTAAGTCAACATTCAATTGAAAATACGAATTTGTGTTTCTATATATTTCAACTTATTATTATCATATTAATATATGAAATGAAATAAAATAGTATAGACACCTATATAATGATTCTTAATAGAAAATATAATAAATATTACATAAAACTATTATTCAATTAATATATATCAATTATCATTTTATGATAAATTTGTAAATAAATATTGATGTTGATTTTGTGATTACACAACATTTGAGAAGTCATCAATGGTGAATTTTAGGTATAATTTAAGAAAATTTAAATATATGATTTAATTTTTGATTAATTTCATTATAATTAATTTTTTTTTTATTTTTTATAATTTTTTTAAAATTTTATAACATGTTAATTATCCAAATTTGTACCAAATAATCATATAAGGTAAGAAAGTTAATCATTTTATGTTAGCAATGTTATCATGGTAAGGATGAGAATAAATCTATATTATGAATGATTTAATATGATATGAATGATTAATAATATATTACATATATGTGTGTATATTATTTTAAAAATTATATAACAGGATAATTATCCAAAAATACATATTTAGTGTTGATGTTCCATTTATTCAAAAAAGAGAAAATAAAAAATTGTTTCATCCAAATATTTAAAATGATAATGTCTAGATACATTAATGTGCTTCATAAATCATATATATATATATTTTTAAAATTTAAATATTTATATTCTGTTTCAGAGAAAGTTATTTATAATTTTATAGTTACTTGTAAACTAAAATAATTAAAATAACACAAAAAATCAATATAAATTATATTTTTGTTACAAAAAATTTATAATTTAATAATAAATAATAAAAAACTAAATTAAGTAAATTAGGGGTGATATATGGTTTTAAATACCTTCTATATTCTATTTAGGATCCACCTTACATTTGGAAAATATATTCTTGGTCCTTAAAGATTGAATATTTTCATAAATTTCATCTAGTATTTTTTGTAAAAGGGGGACATTCCACACTTTTTAAAATACATATCAATTTATTTTTTCTAAAAATATTATATTTAAGTACATATATGAACCAAAATTTCCATGTTTATATGGTTTTTTTCTTTCAAAAATTCCCTTACTCGAAGGCTTTTGATTCAATCCGAAGGAGAAAATATAAAGAGTAAGGTAAGGGTTCCAAACTCAGTATTTCCTTTCTTTTTAAAGAATATTTTAGTCTAAAACTAATTTAATCCATACATTATTTTACTGAAATTATTATTATCCATTTTTATAAACTTATATTTTATCTATTACTTATGTTATATCACTTATTCCCTTTATGTGAACCATTATTTATAAGATCTTATTATGTCAAAGTAAAATTTTCAAAATCAATGTCTTTTATTTTATATTCTCCTCTAACCAATTTCAAACTGTTGATATCATTTATAATTTATTTTGAAATAAAATTATTGTTATGCTAAAATAGTTTCACTAATCTTTAAAAAATAACCATTTCATCAATTTTAATATCATTTAGAAGACATCATCCCCCTGTGGCTATTTTACACTACCTATGTGAATAATAATGAGTAACTTTTGAATTTTACCTTACATGAATATTAAAAAAAATTATTTCATTACTTAATATAATATAAATAATTATATAACTTTTTATTATTACTTAATGATAAAATAGTAATGATAACCAATACATTGAAGGTGAAAAATAAAATTTATTTTTATGAAATTAAAACGAACATACCAAGGGATATTTTCTAAAACATTTATTACCTAACAAATATATTGAACTCATTTTCATCTTGAATGAATTAAAAAAATATACCATGAAAATTATATAGACTATGGTAACATCATAAATAGATCATTGACTATTAATATTATATCAATATTTTTTTAGAACTATATACATCAATAACTCAAAACCTCAAAATGAAAAATGCTAGTAAAATTAATCTAATATTTAATAAACGGTAATAAATGAATAAAAAACTAATTATAATAAAAATAGTTATAAATAAAGTAAATAATTAATATAATATTTTTGGTTTAGGTCTTTAGATGGGGTATGAAGTGAATCAGGACTCAAAAGAGATCTCTTTTAAACCTTTGCATAATTTTTTTGAATTGTTTTTAACCAAGTCTATTAATTTCTATGTATTAATATTTTAAACATTATATTTATCTTTTTATTTATTTTATGTTTGACTTTTATTTTCCTCTCAATAAATAATTATATAACTCATTATTTAAAATATATTTTATTTTCTTTGGTTAAATTTAATGTCTATACTAATTGTTTAAAATACCATATAAAATATGTTATACTCTTATTATAATACTTTTACATTCCATATTATGATGGTTGGGACTGGTATATATCCCTCCAATTCATTGGGAAATGATTTATTATCTAAGAAAATATAGTATATGTAACTAAAGGAGTTATTTCATTATAAGTGTGATTATGAATATGGTTTCGTAAAAACAATATTGAATATTATTTGACATGTATACATTATTAAAAGATAAATTTGTATAATATTTTAAAATGATAAGTTTATTTGATGATAAAATATAGATCTATACACGATCAATGATTATTATTTAAAGATTTTTTTTGTTTTTTATATATTTCAATAGACTAACAAGTTTTATTTCTTATTATACCCCTATTAATCTATCTATGTTCATCTTTAATTTTCAATATATTTTGCATGGTTTAAGGATGAGTAGGAATAATAACAAAGTAAACTTTATAGTTACACTTATTTTTCATTAATGAATCATGTGTGTCATTTTATTTTCATTTTCTGATAAATATATTTATTCATTGTAATCATGGAATAGGTTATGTAATGGGATTCCTATTAGTCTAAAACTCTAAAATAAATGGTCATGGTTTTCTATGTGATGAAATATTTTTATAAAAATATAAATTATATTTTTGTTATGTTGAAGGTTTTTTAGGGAGAACCACCAAATCTAGAATTCAAATTGATAGATGGAACAACTTTATGACTGTTTATTTAGGTAGGACCTCCAACGTTGAATATATTTTTTGACTTCATGGTGGAACTTTGTGTTTTTTTGAATAGATTTTATAATGGGGATAACCTCTATAGTTTATATTCTTATTAACATTGGGAATACCTCTACAAAGAGGTCTTTGAAAAGGACCTTCAAAGATACGTACCTTTCCTTGAAAATGGAGATTTCCTCTATGATTGATATTCATACTATTCTTAGGAGGATTTGTATAAAACATTAAATGGGAAGGACATGTAAGGTTTATGGATATTTTACAACAGTGATAACCCATAAAGTGTTTAATATCTTCCATCAGAAGATTGTGTTTTCATTAAGTTGTTAATAGTGACATACTCAATCATATTTGAGGATTCTCTTTGAGGGTTATTTAGAATCTCCATGTATTTATATTGATATATATTTTTAGGTATTAATAATTATTCTTAAAGTATGTTTGGGAATCTATTCATAAATTTCTATTGATGATTTTCTATGGTGAGTTTTATTCCTGGGTTTCCAGGTCTGGATGATTAGTGATGGAACAGTTTCTTGAGAATCTTCTAGGGTAACCTAGGTTGTATATCAGTGATGATGGCTATGGTGAATATGAGTCATCTTAATAATATTCTGGGTGGTTTTTTGAACTTTTTTTATATCCTCCTACACCTCCCTAATATAATAACTTTATTTATTTATATTCTCTAGGTAGAGTCACCTAAAGTGGTTAAATATAGTGATAGGTTCCACCTATATCTTATTACCCCATCATTAATATGGTAACCAATAAAGGTTTATCTCCATGAAGATTTCATGAGCCATATATAGATTGAAAAAGATAAAATTTGGAATTTACTATAATACTATGGCATTTATTTCCCTGAATAAACATTTTATGTGTGAGAAAATGATTTCCATGGGGTATGGACTGATGTAATTTTTGAGATCGTAACATATGTCTGGGTATTAATGGTTATTGGTTCCTTGCAAACAAGATTATTTTGTGGATTATCTTTTCTTGAAATTTGAATATAAATCATTGTAAAACAAAGATTTCATATTCCATTGGGATATTATTTTAGAGAAATAAAAGAAAACCATAAATACAATATCATAATTGAATATTCTTAATCAATCTATCTATTTATGAGGTAAATTATTATAGAATGAGGTCACCTTTTTATATGCCTTTGTAACAGGGATCTGATTTTCTTTATCACCACACATTATTTGTAAAGGAAAGTGAGCTCTCAATCTCATAGTGTTTAAAAGATGACACCTTTTATAAAATTTAAGGGTGTGGACAACTTATATATCTGTGGATCTTGTTTCCTAGTTCATGTAATGACAAATATTATAGTAAAATTTTCATACTTAAATAAATACTATGTTCCACATATTTTCTCACACAAAACACCAAAATTCAATAAATTAAAACTCTTTTTCGAATAAAATTGATATTGAATAATGTATAAAAACCTTTCAATAAGTGGGTACAAACATTTATAACAAACTAATATAATAATGTTCCCATTTAATAGTATTTGGAAATTGGGGACCAAGATACTTATTATTATTTTTTCTATTAATAAAATATACTTTAAAAAATGACAATTTTCTATGATTCATATTATTTATCATTCCTTTTCAAACATTTTCCAATATATTTTATTCATTGAATCTGAATCATACAACGTTTCCCGCATCCACGATGGATAATAAAGAAACATTCCGAAAGTGGGTGGTCATTGGGTGTACCAATGATGCTTAGAAACTCACATTGGTTGAGAAGATAGGAGGTCAGACTCAACATAGCCTTTTAGGTGGGATTATTACCTACCCTGAGACTCTATTATAGATTTAAGACATGTTAGTGAATCATTCCCAAATCCAAATAGTAGGATTAATCCCCCTCATGTTAAAAATCAATTATTGGAATGTGTTCCTATGAAACCATCTATACATATCAGAGTTTCTCTATCAATGGAGACATACGCATGTATTTTAGGTTCCTAATTATTATATCCACCTATACATGTTGGAGGACCCTGATTTAATCTTTTTATTTACGTGAAAATTCCCTATAAAAATAATTATTATTTAATGCTGCATTATTTTGTGTTTAGGGATTTATTACCATCTGAGGAGGTGGTAATTGTTTTGATGTTGGTATATTGCTAATGAAAAGGGTTTCCTATATATACTCATAAAAGGATTCATAAACAATGTAGTTTTTATCAACATAATAAGTTGTTCAATACCTGTTAATGTCAGGTTAAAAGGACCAAATCATGAAAATTAAGGCGATGTAGTAAGGAAATTTAGATAAAAGGTGGCTATAAATGTTTTATGTAGTGAATAGATATGAGAATCCATTCTTGGATGAACATTTGGAGAATATGTCTTGAAAAATTATACCTCACTAAGAATTTCAGCTAATGAATATGAGGTAAAACTACCTGGAAGTAATATATCCTCCTAGGTAGGGGGATTAATATATCATGAAACTGACCCAGTAATGATGGTGGTGTATTGAAGGTGATTTGTTTGATCCTCATAGAGACTTACAACGTATCTCATTGGTATGAGAATCATAGTCTAAGTAGTTCATAATTTATGGGGTTATACATACTAGGGATTCCCAAGATGGATAATTTTAATCTTCCAATAACATGCTCACAAAGGATCTATAATACCACATGAATAAATCTTGGTGTGAGAATAAAAGATAGTGGAAGATCATTATATAGAATAATCATGAATGGGAAGGAACATACACCTGAATTTGAAGCCAGTGTTGAATTTTTGTTCCTGTTTAATAGTGTAAATGGAGTGGATATGAAAGGTAGGATAAATTTAATGTTCTATAAGAAAGACTATAGGATTACTCCTTGAGGTACTTCCATGGGAACTATATACTCCACATCCACTGGTGGATAAGGGTATGGATAAGGTGGGGGAAATTAGTGGAAAGGATGGTTCATAACGACTCTCATCATATTGAACTCTTCCAAAACACAAAATTCGAATTACATATCCAATTATTGAATAAAATGAAGAATATATATGGATTTATTCACTTAATGTTTTAGATAGTAAGTACAGAGTGTTGTGGCCTTAACCATGACCACTTTCCATAAGGTTGGAATCCACATTACAATGGTAATGAATGATTATGAATATCCGGAAGACCATAGATACTAGAGAGGTTAAATTATGGACTCCCTTTACCGTGGGAATTCACGGTTGAGAGGAAACATTGTTGTTTCCTTGGATATGATCCTAAAAAACTAGTGGTTTTAGAGGAGGTATTGTTTTAGTTTTCCTCAGATAGAATACTTGGTTAAAGGAGTTTCCTATCATTTGTGGTATGAAAGGGACTTGGGATTAGAGTATTATTCACCGAAGTGTTATAATAGAAGACCAAGTTGTATCTCATCTGTGTGGTACTTGTGCAGACTAGGATATGACATTCAATGTGATACTCATGTAGACTGGTATATATCTCACCCAAGTGATACTTGGGTTTAATACGTGCACTTATACCCAATGATACATGGGAATACTAGATTTATAAAGCCGAAGTGATGAATTGTTGTAGAACAACTCGAGAGACATAACTTGGGTTATGCTAGGATATAATAACCCATGGTCCTCTCAGGTACTTATAAAAAATGGACACAAAAGTTCTAAGGTGGGTAATGAACCTTTTGCATATTATTGATGGTCTAGGGAAGAAGTGGTTTCTTATTAAGGTTATGAAATCCGGACCTTCAGGAACAAAAACCACTATTCATTTATCTAAATTCCATCTTATTTTAAAGCTTTATAAGATACCTAAGGGTTTTTAGACCTAGGTGAGGGAGTTTTGGAAATATATATTCAGAAGGATCTTTTATTTTTAATAGAGTAAAATGAAAATCCTATTGTTCATATTTATAGGAAAATTCACAACCCTTATTGAAGTGGGAAACACATGAAAGTGGATCATTCTGGTGAAATGCATAAGTTTTTTGTATATGGTGGACTTTTGAAGTGTGATGGGTCACACAAGTTGGACCTACATGATGTGACTGGTTGTGAAAGTACTCTATGAAAGTCATTATTCAGTGTACACCAATATATCTAGGGAGGTGTATTTCCTTCCCTATGGTCTTATTACCATTCATATCTTTTAGATATTTGACCATAAAATTTTATACCTTTATTCAAAATAAGAGTTCCAAAAAATTTGACCTAAGGATTGGATCCGTTTATAAAAAGTGTGATATAATCCTAGGGTTAGATTATTATTACCATGAATTATTCTTTTAGAAAATCCACTCATTTTTTTGGGCATGGATTAACATGAATTCTTCATTTTAACTTTCATCCATGGAAACAAATTCACATATATATCATCATAATTTTTACTTCTCACAAATTTATCACTCATGTATCTAATATAGGTAAAAAATATAGGTAATTAACATTAGAGGTTCATGCTGGTTATCAATGTAGGTGTTTAATTCTAGTCACAAGCTAACCTATAAATGGTGACATCTTCCTGGTGGTTCCATATTTAATTAAACTGTTCATCTTACTCTAGGTGAAGGAAACACTCTTCTCACTAAACTCTTTCACACAACCTTTATGTAACTGTTCACCTATAGGGTTATTTAATATGAATTGAATTCCACAAGGCATTTGGGTGAAGTGACCTATGTGAGGCAGTTCTACAAAGTGACCTCTGTGAGGCACTTGGTTGAAGTGACTATTTGAGGACCTTGACTGAATTTCTCATCTTTTCCAAATTCATCCCCATTGATGAGATAACCCCTTAGGTGGGAATTGACCAACCTTCCATAAAAGATTTCATTTACTCAAAGATAAACTATACTAATGATTTTGGAACTAAAAAAATATTTTATGCATCTTTATAGTCTTCCAATGGATGTGAAAATGGTTCTGGATTCCAATGAATAAGATGATGATCAAAATAAGGAGATGCATGAATAGATGTCCAAGTTTATAATTGATTATATAACCCCGACCTTTTGAACCTTCATAATCATTTGAAGAAGAACCATTTTGAGTATATTGAGACTAAAAAATTACTATTATAATACAATACACTTGTGATTAATATGGTAATTCCAAATATGAATAATTACACATTGTGTTCCAGGTTGAAGGAATATATAAATCTCACTACCACAAATATTTCTTCTATGTGGGCGTATATTAAAAAAGGGATGATACAAATATGGTGTTAGGTGCACTATTGAATGACCACTCTATATTTATGCCTCGTGCACTTATACTGAAAATGAGCAATTACTCATCCATATATAATTATTTCATTATGAACCAATCAATGTGATATAATAGGGAATAAGATTTCCAAGATAAAGGGAGGGCCATGGAAAAGTAGTTGTGGGATTATTGGATTATGAAAAAACCATGATAATTTTGATTTTGTTCTATAGGTGGTTGGTATTTATGAAACTAACTAGGTTTTGTAGATGTAAGTGTATAAGAATACTATTGTATTCTCAAAGCTACTCAACTAATGGAGTTTTTATAATAATACCTTCCACCCTTAATTTATTTGACATCTTAAACATATCGGGGTCTCCTATCATCATATCTATGTATTATGAGTTCATCCATCCAAACAAAATATGGTGTAGAGTTCAATGAAAATCCAAATTATCTCTGAAGCTATTGAAAATAATATTTCATGTCATAAAAAAATATCCTCACCTAATGGATAACATTCATTCTAATGTATGGATGGAATATCTCTTATATTCTTGAGGGAACATACCTAGATGCAAACTCCAAGGGGATGTCCTTAAATAAAAAAAAGTGAGATTCCTAATAAAATATTGGAATATATTAGAGAATAACCAATATAACACCTTATGGTATAAAAGTAAGTTTGACATCCTTACCAATACACACCTTGTTGGATTTATGGAAATGTATATGATAACTTACATATATCTGGTTCATGAGTCTAATGGTGGTGTGAGGTTAGGGGTATTTATCATGTAATCCATGTTTTCAGAATGGGGGTATATATTTTTTAGAGACCCGGACTTAGTGAATGTCTACTAGTTCTTGATGAAAATTTATATTAGGAAGGCACCCTTCTTAATTTAATGGACATTACCAGTGTTATGGGGATCAATATAGTCAATTTTCAACTATTACACAATACTAATAGATGTTGTAATTCCTTGAAGATGATTCATAAATTCATTTGATACATCTCTAGAATTAAGAATTGAAGTTTGAAATATGGGGAGGCATTGAAGATTCTAGAATTATCTACAGAATTTATATTCATACCATATGGGGATTTACAAACCGAGATGATTATTGATATGGGCTATGTGGATTATGAGATGATATTATATATGATATCCTTTAGGGACTGATTATTGGAATCATAATAGATGGAAAATTTATAAGTAACCCCTATGAAACAAAAGAAATTTCATGTAAATTCAATTCTATTCCAAAAACAAACCATATCCCCCACCAAAGATGTCTGACCAGATAATCACTTGATGGTGGCTTGGCATCTCTGGTTGCTCATGGGACCTGAGGAATCTATGTGTGTAATGAAGTTTGCCTCCCCTAAATACATCTATCAGGTCGAATATCATGTATTATAATTCTTCGGTCGTTTCATACCCTCATGGGGTGTTGTAGAAGTTTTTTCCTCGAGATAATACCGCTAAATTCTACAAAAGATGTAGGAATTGTAAGAGGGACAACCCTGAGAGTGATAAAGATAAATATTCCCTCTCACCATTATGCCATTACCATGGGTTTCTTAGCAATCCTATATGGAAAAGGCTGCACTTATTAATGCTATGATGGGGTGATCTAGACACCGTCATGAGAAAGAAACATAGGATATAGTTTTACCGCATCCTATTGGAATGAAGACTCCTCTAAATAATATAAATATGAGATTTTTTGTGTATTAATTATTTCATTCCAAGGAATCATTTTATTACATGATTGATATTGAGGCTCAATTCTCTCAAAATAAGACTTAAAACATCAAGGCCTTATAGAACTTTCATTAAGTCTAATTACGTATTCCACTTCATAGAGATGTTTGAACACTCTCTATCATTCATTTTAGTATAAATAATATTAATTTAAGAAAATATATTAGGTAAAAAAAATTATTATTTTAACGCCCCTACCATAGTTACCCGGAGTTGGTGCATTATTACATAACATTGGCATGATACAAGGAAATAATGTCCCAAAAGACTGATCATTTTAGTAGCCTCCGAAATACTAGATACATTCATAAGGTCAAAATTACTACATGAATAGAAAAAAACACTAAATTTTTCAATTGGAAACATCCAAGATTCCTATATTATTCTTCCAAGTCACTCATAACTAACTTCTTCATATCGTGGGAAAATAAAACATAAGAAAGGGGTGAGCTCAAATGCTTAGTAAGAGTACGCAATATAGTAAAAGATTACATAAACATTAGGCATGGTGAATTGTTGAAAACACATTCCTTTACAAATAATATAAACACTTTATGTCAGTAATATGAGATTAATAAATAATTCCATAATAAAACAAAGTCATGGGTATTCTACTTGTCTAATAACCACATGAAATATCAAATACTAATATCATAATGATGGAATTAATAATATCAGACATCATGACCAAATAGTCAAGTCCTTGTGCCAAGACTACAAATAAGATTTTGTCAAGGCCTTGTGCGAAGACACTAGTTTATCTCATGAGACCTAACGATGCATCGAGGAGAAATTGTGGGATCCACCCATCACTTACTATGTACAATGCATTATTCATATGAAAAGGATGAACCATAATCTGAACATTCGTATTAAAACTAGCATACGAAATTTCAATATTTTAACCACAAACCATGAATGGTATAAAAATAACACATCCACAGTCAAACATAACTCATTAAATACAATATGGAAGATTTCATTATTATAGATCAACCTCAATAGAGAATAATGAATTATATTGACATAGATGAAAATAATCATCAAAACTATTTAAGAGAAATATTCCCATTTTTCTTGAAAACATTTAAGAATCATACTATTTATCAAGAAGTCATTTAAAATAGATTTTTGAATAAAAGTGTTCTATACCACTGTGAAAATTTTAAAATGAATGTTAATTGTAAAACTTTAATGTCCATATAAATAAATTCCTAAAACCATTTTTAATACAGGGACATTAATTAGAACGATTTAGAATAATAAATCTTTAAAACATTTAAGATGATATTTTAGATAGAATTCATAACCAAAAAAGAGACACTGGAATACAAATAATTTAGGTAATAAAAACTTAATAATATCATGAGAATAAAGGGATTCATGATATACTATATCAAAGTACATTATATACACTATATAAAAGTGATTTGTTGTATAACAACAAAGAAGTCTCAATGGAATATAAATTGAGATGAAATCTCTTATAAAGACTGTATCCTTAGGTTAAGGATAAATTAGTGACATAATTACATGTGAAAAATATAAATACACTCAATATGATTGGATATTAAGTGTAAATCAATTAGAGGATAGTCACACATATTCTTGTAAAAAAACAACACCAATGATTCGGATGTTTAACTCAACAAATGGAGATTGAGTTAAAATTACTCTCATCAAGTTCATATCGCTGAATTGAGAATTCATAAATGGTTAGATTATGTGTATAAAAAGTATTTTAATATAAATGAGAGTGGAAATTATTTCATAAGTAAATGAATAGTGATTCCACACATAATCTTAGAGTAAAATAATCAATGAAGTATGCGTGATGTCGAATGAGTGGAAATCAAAAATTCAAATTCCCTTATTGATTTGGTAACTTTCGAAAAATACACCCACGAAATAAGGATCATAAAACGATGATGTGAATATCCATTAATTAATTTATATTACACAATGAATACAATCATGGGAAGTACACACAACACATGTAATAAATAAGTGGTGAACAATGGAAATCTCACAGAATTAAAAGTGAGATAAGAAACCCCTTACATCGTACTTTTCATTGGCCGAGGGTAGGTTAAACTCCTTTATAATGGTGAAATAATTCTTATTAAATTATAAAAGAGTCATATACATTAATATAATAACATATATGATATTTTAACACTGCTTTTTTAATAATATCTTAGTATTATCGTTGTTTTGGGTGTTAAAGGATTCGTTTTCCCTTATATTCATTATTATGTGTGTATTATTTGTTATGAATGGGTTGAATATTATTCATATACAGAATTATATCAAGTCTTTAAACAATATTTTTAATCATCTAATGGAAATTAGTTTTGAATAGATACGATGGGGAATGAACCTCATCGCGTTCGTATAGATTGTAATCTGTACGTACGCACGAGAAATAATATCATTCTTTTCAACATAAAATAAAATATAAATAAATGGTATATCATATATAAAGAATAATTATAATGTTGTATTTATTATTTAAGTAAATTAAAAATCATTATTATACCAATCCAAATAATAATGTATTGAATTACAGTTACACTGCGATGTGGAGACGGTAAGCCGTACGTATGCACGTATGGTGAAATTTCATTCAAAGGATTGATTGAATAATGAATTTGATTGTAAAATATTTATAATAACATCACATTATATATACGATACTGGAGTTATTGTTTTATAATGGAAATAATAAAGAAAAATGATGTGGAAGAAGAAAGGAACTTGAAAGAGGTGATGAAATATTTACCTCTTCTACGGGTTCTTCCTTTTGATTTGATCAAAAGGGCTTCTTAGGTTGGCTTTCTGAATAATGTAAGGCCTATAAGATTAAAAAAGGATAGTTTAGAGGGTATTTGGGCAGAGTTTGGCCAAGAAAAATGGCTTTCAAGGTGTGAATTGGAGAGAAGCAGGAGTTCTCTTTTATAAGAGTGGTGGGGGGATCCTTAGGAAAAACTAGAAATAATATTTTATAATAAAATCATTTTCGGTTTATAATGTCTCCAAAGTAGATTATTTGTTGGATAAGGAGGGGATGTGTTGAAAAAAACTCAACCAATAGGTTTTAGATAGGTTTGGGTCACTGTATTAACCTTATCATTTATATTTAACTCTTAGTTAAATAGTTTGACATCTACCATGTCTCTTTGTATTTTTATATTAAATGGTTAATAAACTTACTATATACATCCAAGAGAACCAAAAGTGGTTCATTAATGATATAACTATCATTATATAAGCTCTTTTTCCAATATTTATATTTTTAGGAATATAACATCAATGAACAATATAATATTTTATTTAAAAACTCTTTTATGTCAATTTTTGACACAATTTGGTATTTTGTTTTTTCTAAATTCAAAACATAATTATTACTTAACAAAAATTCATCTAACCAACCCTAATATGTCATATTAACCTTTAAAATTAGTGTAATTCATTAAAAGTCTCAAATTACATTTATTAGGATATTTATAATATCAATTATTTTAATATTTCATTAATTAGGTAATTAATGCATCATCATTGTGTCATAAATAAATTAAATTATTTAATGTCAAAAAAATATAAATAAAAAACAATTATGTAGGAAATATTTTTAGATTTCTAATGAATACTTAAAGTCAAATTTATCTTCTTTTTATCCCTATATTAAAAAATTTACTGTTATTAAACATTGATTTCAACTGTTTTAACTCTTATTTGAATTAAATAATAATAAGTGTCCTAACCAAATACAAGTGGACCAAAGAGGTTCTTATTTTATTACTAAGTTTGTTTTCATCATATTATAATTATCCAATTTAATTAGGACATCGTTTAGGGTAATAATAATATAATATTTACCCGTAATTACCCTATTTACATTTAACAGTTAAATAAAAGTAAAAAGTTTCTATTCACAAAAAAATATTTTCATCTTATTGAACCGCATTTTACATACTGATATCAACTGTGTCTCTCGTATTTTTGAAATTACAATCACATAAGTGTTGAAATTATGTTTTATGTGAATTTGAAAATTCTCCTAAGAGGTGGGTAAAAGACGGTGAATAGTTTTATAAAGTTTTAATATATCAATTTTTTTTTAAAAATGACTCTGAAGTATTACGTTGAAATTATACAGGTATTATGTATCTATTTTGAACTAAAATAAATTTAAATAAAATAAATAATTAGTTAAATAAAAATTCGGTTTTTAACTATTACTTAGTGTTTTTACTATTCGTCATAAATTGAATGTTTTCAGAAAAATAACAAAAATTCACCGTAAGATAATTTCAATATTCTGAATCCAAAAATGACTTCCATTTTGAAATATGAAATTTATAAAATTTTAAAAATTGGGTATTACTATTCATAATGGCAAGTTTGATTGGTCTCGTTGTGTTAGAATCTTGATGTTGCGTGTAATGAAAGTATTGAATTATTCAATGGGAAACACACCGTGGAAGCTTGGGGTGTTACATTGTTACCCCTTTTGGAAATTGCATCCTCGCAATTTTTAAAATTGGGCTTGGGAACATAATTGAAAGTCCCACATCGGAAAATGAGTCAATAAAACAATCACTTTAAAAGAAATAAAGAGAAGTACAAAGGTCACCTGAGATAACTTATACTAGAATTCCATGTAGAAAAACATGGATATGGAAGGTAAACTAAGTGTCATGTTCTGATGTAGAGGGATAGAAAACATGATCAGGAAAAGTTAACAATAAAAAAATCACAAACTTGTGACGGGACAAACATTCATTAGTTTCCAAGTAGGAAAAGTAAACGGTTAACATTTTTTTAAATTACATTTCATAAAGATGAGGAATTGATTTATTGATTGACCAAGAACAAAAAGAGATATACTTACTTTTTAAGTAGAGTTTAATTCTTTAATAAATTTCTACTCCTAACTTATTTTTTTTAACGATGAGTATTCAAGATGACTTGGTCACACAGGAAGAGCTAGAATCAACTTCTAGAGAATCTCATGACTCACAAAGGATAAAATATAGATTTACCTTAGAGATTAATCAAAACCAAAATAGTTATTACAAGATCCAATGATTCCCCAAAAGGATATTCCTATAAGGAAAGAAACACTAATCTTAATTTAAAAAATTAAACCAACAATACCCAAAAGTTAAATAAACACCATTCAATAAAAAATTGTTCTTAAAATCCTTTAATATAATCCAAACTAATATTGAAACCCAAAACTTATAAGAATTTGGTTATGTGGTCTTCCACGTTAAATTATATATCTAAATGACATTGACTACTCTTAAATTCACATACTTAAAAGTAATTAATATAATCACATATTCTCTATTATAGGTTAATCATTTACATAAACACCCCAAATCACTATAAATCCATAATAAAAACATAGATAAAAATCCACTATTACTCCTCAAAAGAAATCCCATAGTATTATATTTTCATTTGGCATTTAGTGTTCCCAACAAAGCGAACATCATCCAAAATAAAATTTATCACTTAATCACCAAATCATTTTCCTTTACTAAGGGTATTCATTTGATAGGACATAATATCCCAAATCAATTTATTATTGATCAATAAAATCATTTACCTAAAAATAATTAGTCACACTAACCAGGGACTTCACGAAGTCCAGTGGTTGGCTATAAATCCCAATCGTGCTCGAGTTGTGGGTTCGATTCCCACATCTTTGTCTGATGCGACAGGTTGTCACATGGTCTTCATGTTTTCCTTTTTCAAAAACAATAATTTTTAACATTACAAAAATGAGATAAATTACTCAAAATAACCATTATATAATTTAACCACAAATGTTATCTCATACCTATCATTTTCATCCCAAATTATTATAACTTGTAATTTCCTCAAACCAAATGATAATATACAACCAAATGGTTATTTATAACTATATCCACTGGAGAAAATATAATTCATCCTTAAATATAAATTTTAGATGAAAACTACAGGGTTACAAATACAAGGGAAAATTATTCAAAAGTAATCCCATCAACAAGGAGCACTAATAATTTTAAACATTTCTCTAACCGTTTATTTCCACATAGTTTCATCTTTGACCAAGAAAATATCCTATAGTATAGGGCATTCACTGGGGTAATGGATAGGTCCCCTACATTTATGGAAAATGACTATAAATGGATTCTTGGGACTATTTTTATTTTTTTCCATAGTACTTTTCATTTTTCCTCGGAAATTCTTCAGTTTATGTCCTTCTTTACCACACCTAAATCATTTCTTTGTTCCATTGAGACACATTCCTCGGTTTCTCCTTTCACTTTTTGGGCATGATGGAAATTGAGATTTCTTCTCTTCGTGGTCTCCAAAGCTGGAGCTCTTATCATTCATTGCCTTTCTATTCATTGTTGTGTCCGAGAGTTTGTTAATATATATGTTGTTGATCATATTTTTGGAAAACAGATTCGGCATGAAGACAATATCTTTTACACCTATCAAAATTCCATTTTGTTTCTCATTTTCACCGCTGTTCCCACCTTGTACATCATGTTCAATGTTACTATGATTTCATTGGAATCCAGCCATTAACTAAAACTAGAAAACATTTTTTGAGTATGAATAGTCATAAAATTATTTAGAAAATATCATCACACTATATTTTCAATTTTGAAACACCTTAGGATTAACGAATGTAATTTATTTTCATCTTATATTAAAATACTTCAAATCAGTTTGTAATGAAAATGTAAATTATCCTAAGCATATCCCCCAAGAGTGTCATAACCAAGAGTGCAGTAAGGACCATTATCGTGCACCAATTCTCATTCGAGTCTAGCTCAATGCAGTGTTTTTAGGTTTTACCCCTAGGTACATCTATACCATAGCCGCCTTTACCTGCACGTATCCAGACAGGGATGTATTGCTTGGAAAACTCACAAAATCTCTAAAATACCAAAATTTTGGGATATACATCTCTACTAATCCTCATGGTTTGTCTTAGGGTTATGTTCTATAATCATATTTTGTCTAAATCTTGCTTCCAAGGTTTGTACTAGTCTCACTCTGATACAAACTGTAACACCCCAACCCCAGTTTCACAGAGTCGGTACATTATTACATAACATTGGCATGATACAAGGAAATAATGTCCCTAAATACCAATAAATTTAGTAGCCTTGGAAATACTAGATACATTCATAAGGTCAACATTAGAACTTGAAAATAAAAACAACACTAAATTATTCCATTAGAAACATCCAAGCTTCCTAGATTATTCATGAAAGTCACTCATATCAAACATCTTCATATCCAGGGAAAAGAAAACATAATAAAGGGGTGAGCTCAAATTCTCAGTAAGATTAAGCAATACAGTGGAAGATAACATAAACATTAGGCATGGTGAATAATTGAAAACACACGCCTTTACAAATAATTAACATGAACACTTTATTTCAGGAATATGAGCTGAATAAATAATTCCATAATAAAATAGAGTCATGGGTATTACACTTATTGAATAAAAACATGAAATATCAAAATCTAATCTCATAATGATGGAATACATAATGTCAGAAATCATAACCACATAGTCAAAGCCTTGTGCCAAGACTAAAAATAAGATTTTTTCAAGGCCTTCTTCCAAGAAAATAGTCTATCTCATGAGACCTACCGATGCATCTAGGAGCTATAGCGGGATCCTCCTGTCACTTACTAAGTCCAATTAATTTCTCATATGAAAAGGTTGAAACATAATCTGAACTTTCATATTAAAACTAGCATAAAAAAGTTCAACATTTTATCCAAAAACCAAGACCAGTTTTAAAATAGCACATGCATAGTCAAACATAACTCATTCAATACAATATGGAAGATTGTATTATAATAGATCAACCTCAATAGAAAATAACGAATGATACTGACATAGATTAAAACAATCATCAAAACTATTTAAGATAAATATACCCCTTTTTCATGAAAACATTAAAGAGTCTCACTATTTATCAAGAAGCCATTTAAAATAGATTTTGGAATCAAAGTGTCCCATACCACTTTGATACTTATAAAATTAAATTTATTTTTAAAACTTTAATTTATAAATAAATAAATCCATAAAACATTTTTAAAACATGGACATTAATGAGAATTATTTAGAATAATAAATCATTAAAACATTTAAAATGATATTTTAGTTAGAGTTCATAACCAAAAAAGAGACACTTGAATAAAAATAATTGAGGTAATAAAATATTTATAATATCATGAGAATAAATTGATTCATGATATACTATTCCAAAGTACATTATATACACCATATAAAAGTGATTTGGTGTATAACAACAAAGAAGTCTCAATGGAATTTAAATTGAGATGAAATCACTTATGGAGACCGTATCCTTAGGTTAAGGACAAATAAATGACATAATTACATCTGAAAAATATAAATACACTCAATATGATTGGATATTCACTGTAAATCAATCAGAGGACATTCATGCATATTCTTGTAAAAATATAACACCAATGAATTGGATGTCTAACTCAACAAATGGAGATTGAGTTAAAATTACTCTTAGAAAGTTCATATCGATGACTAGAGAATTTATAAATGGAGTGATTATGTGTATCAAAAGTATATTCACAGAAAGGGGAGTGGAAATTATGAAATAATTAAATGAATAGTGATTACACACATAATCTTGGAGTAAAATAATCCATGAAGTATGCGTAAAGCCGAATGAGTGGAAATCAAAATTTCAAATTCCCTTATCGATTTGGTAACTTATGAATCATACACCCATGAAAGAAGGATCATACAATGATGATTTAAATATCCATAAATTAAATTATATTACACAATGAATACAATCATTGGCAGTACACACACCACATACAATAAATAAGTTGTGAACAATGGAAATCTCACCGAATTACAAGTGAGATAAGAAACCCCTTACATCGTACATTTCATTGGTCTAGGTTAGGCTAACCTTTTTTATAGTGGTGAAATAATTGTTATTAAATTATAAAATAGTCATATACATTAATATGATAACATATAAGATATTTTAACATTGCTTTGTCAATAATACCTTAGTATTATCATCATTTCAGGTGTAAATAGATTCGTTTTCCCTTATATTCTTTATTATGTGAGTCAAATTTGTTATGGATGGGATGTATATTGTTAATATCCATAATTATATCAATTCTTTAAACATTATTTTTAATCATATAATGGAAATTAGTCTTGAATGGATATGATGGGGAATGAATCTCATCGCGTTTGTGGAGACGGTAATCCGTGCGTACGCATGAGCGACAATATCATTCTTTTGAGATTAAAATTATATATAATTTGATGGTATATAATATATATTTAATAATTATCATGTTATATTTATTATCTAAATCAATTACACATCATTATTATACCCATCCAAATAATAGTGTATTGAATAACAGTTACACCACAATGTGGAGACGGTAAGCCGTATGTACGCATGTACGGTGACATGTCATTGAAAACATGGTTATAAAAATGAATTTGGTTGTAACATATTTATAATAACATCAAAATATATAGAATATACTGGAGTTATTATTTTACAATGGGAATAAAAAATAAAATGGAAGTGGAAGGAGAAAAGAACCTGAAAGAGGTGATGGAATATTTACCTCTTCTTCGGGTTCTTTCTTTTGATTTGATCAAATGGGCTCAATAGGTTAGCTTTATGACTAATGTAAGGAATCTAGGATTAAGGGAGGATAGTTGAGAGGGTATTGGGGTAGAGTTTGGCCGATCCAAATGGCTTTGATGTTGTGAATTAGAGAGAAGGAGGAGAGCCCTTTTATAAGAGGAGTGAGGGGCACCTTAGGAAAAGGTAGAAATATAATTTTATTATAAAATCATTTTCAATTTCTAATAGCTCAAAAGTAGATTATTTAACGGAGAAGGTGGATATGGGTCAAAACAACACTCAACCAATAGGTTTTAGATAGGTTTGGATCACTAAATAAACCTTAACTTTTAGATTTAACTCTTAGTTAAATAGTTTTACATTTACCATGTCTCTTAGTATTTTTATATTATATAGTTAATAAACATACTATATACATACATGCGACCCAAAAGTGGTTAATTAAAGATACACCTATCATTATATAAGTCCTTTGGCTGATCCTTAGATTTCTATGAACAGAATATCAATTAACAATATAATATTTCATTTAAAAACTATTTTATGTCAATTTTGACAATATTCGGTATTTTGTTTTTTCTAACTTCATAACAGCATTATTAATTCGAACTGAATTAATCTAACCACCCCTAATATGTCATAATAACCTATAAAATTAGTGGAATTCAGAAAAAGTCCAAAATTTTATTTTTTTTGTTATTTATAATATCAATTATTTTAATATTTCATTAATTATGTAATTACTGCATCATCATTGTGTTATAAATAAAGTAAATTATTTAATGTCTAAAAAATATAAATAAAATACCATTATGTATTAAATCTTCTTATATTTCTAATTAATATTTTTAGTTTAATATATCTTATATGTAGCAGTATAATAAAAATGTTTTACTTATTAAACATTGATTTTTACTCTTTTAACTCTTCTTTGAATTAAATAATAATAAGTGTCCTAATCTAATCCAAATGGACCAAAGAGGTTCATATTTTATTCCTAAGGTTTTTTTGGTCGAATTATACTTATCTAATTTAATTAGGACATGTGTTAGGGTAATAATAATATAATTTTTACCCTTAATTACCCTATTTACTTTTAACTGTGGTAAATAAAAGTAAAAAGTTACTATTCATCAAAAATTATTTTCATCTTATTGAACCAAATTTTATTTACTGATATTAACTGTGTCTCTTGGATTTATGAAATTCCACTCACAGAAGTGGTAAAATTATGTTTTATGTGAATTTTCAAATTCTCTTAGGAGGTGGGTAAAAGACGGTGAAAAGTTCAATAAAATTTTTATATATCTAAAAGTTTTATAAAATGACTCCAATGAATTACATTGAACTTATATAGGTATTATGTATCTATTTTGGCCTAAAATAAATTTAAATAACATAAATAATTATTTAAATTAAAATTTTGTTTTAAACTAAAAATCAATGTTTTTTAATATTCATCAAAAATTGAATGATTTCAGAAAAATATCAAAAATTTACCCTAAGCTAATTTCAATACTCTGAATCCGAAAATGAATTCCATTTTGAAAGATAAAATTTATACAATTTCAAAAATGGGTATTTCTATTCATAACGGCTAGTTTGATTAGTCGCGGTGTGTAAGAATCTCGAAGTTGCGTATAATGCAAGATATTACATTATTCAAAGGGAAATGTACCGTGGAAGATTGGGCTATTTCAATTATCAATGTCATTGATAGAAAGATACCCCCATGAATTAGGTAACTGATTTGATGGATCATGTTTCCTCAGAAGGCATGATTGATTATCCCACTATCGTGTGTAATTTTTATTGTTGATCTTGATGACTTGTTACATCCCCCAATCTCTATATTTTTTTAATAAAGTTATGTTACTGAGAAAATAAATAATTTTTTATTTGTATGGGGAATAAATAGGGTCACCGAAAACTATCCACACCAAGATATAATACAACTTGGATCACGTTCTTGACTAAGCAATTAACTCCTCCAATATGGGGGAATTATTCTCATTCTAATGTTTTTTGGGGTTGGAAATTCTTGGATTAAATTATCATATACAAACACAATTTCCTATATATAAGGAGAGATAATTAATTCTTCTACCATTCTATGTGAATTTCTTGTAGAAGAAAAAATAATTCTCCAAACAGGTTACCAGACATGGTATGTTTTTAGAACGACACTTATCCCGGATCTACCCAATATATATATATATGACCATAATTTATTATTATTGAATATGTTCTAATTTATACCATCAAAGGATATTAGATTGAACATTAAATAATTTAAGATGATTCAATAGATAAAGCATAGAATCTTGATGATGAGTCTCTTCATTCTATGGGAAAAGTGCTAAGGTGAATGAACTGAACAATTCCTATTACTATAGAGGGAGGATATAATTTTGCAAAAGAAATTTTTCCATAATAGGATTTTATTTATTAACTAATGAATTTTATCTTTGTCATATTTCTTGATTCAGAGAATATACTAGTGGACACTACAAAAACTGTGGTCGGCTCTATTGTACTCCCTGGTGGGGCTTATTAGGAGTTTCTAAAATATGATGATGTCATTGAAGCTGATTTCAATTCCACAAATCATGAAGAGGATGTTCCCACTAATAAAACGGTGGGTGGATTTTATGTTGGGATATATTTGTGTCCTGATTCCAGTCTATCATATACCCCTATTGGTAGGGACACTGTGAGACTTGAGTTATAATATAATTACACTATTATTATACACATAGAAACTTTTATTATATATTATTTATTAATAAATACCACAAATTGTGTGGCTTTTTTCTTGATAAAATATTTCCAAGGAGATCCTTTATCAGAGCTATGTGACTCCTCCTACTCCTGTAATAGTGGAAACACTATCTTATAATCCTATAGTGAGATATTCTCACGATCCTATTGTTCTAATCTCTGTGAAATCTCAAGAATTCTCTCCTCCTTAGGAGATCCCCATTAAAACTGATGAGGCATGGGATGTAAGGTTGTATTAAAATAGATAATATTATCCATAAATAGATTATTATGTTGAGTTGATTTGAATATATCTCTATCATACTATTTATTGTATACAAATATCGATGAAAAACTCCATATGACCTTCAGTTCCATCCGCCTCAATAGTTGAATTTGAAGAGGAAGTGTCCACTCTGATGCAACCCATGACATGAGTGGAGGCTGAAATCACTATGAAAATAATGACACAACCTGATTATCTAAGATAATAAATTAAATTTCATGTCTCCTCTTACAATAGTGGTTAAAAGGAAAAACAATAGGCCTAAAATTATTTCTAGGTATATCAATGATTCATGTTCAATGATATATGAATGTTAGTTACAGAGATTCCCTTAGATGACCTGCATCATAGCTTAATCAACTCAAAATAATATTCACCACAATAGGGTATGGCTCATTGGACTACCAAATTTTTTAGTATTTTTTAAAAGAGGCCTTTAGGTGATTGGAGAAAGAAAAAATGTCACAACAACTCTTAGTCAGGCGTGAAATCTTAAAAAATATGATGACCTCTATGTTAAATTATACTAGGGATATCTTAATCATGATAGGGAGAGTGGGTAATGAAAATGTTGAGGCGAATATAAGGTTATAGAAATGATAAACCTCCAAAAATATATGGATGATTCTAAGAGAGATATTCTATAGCTTCCCCAGTTGACAAAGGACATTCAAACTCTAGGAAAAGATTTTTCACCCTAGATAGGGAAAACCTTCATCATGCAGAAGAGGATAGTGCCAGAATGTTATCCAGGAATCAATAAAAATATTATGAGACTTAAACATAGATCAAATAGAAAAAATAGTTCTTTTTATGTGATCATGTAAATCATGTTAGTATGCTTCCACCTTTTGAATTCTCCTCTGACATTTTGATATTATAAATAATAATAAATTTTCCTCAATTTCATGTTTTTTGTTCATAATTTTACATACTAGAATTACAATAATTCTCAATCATATGTGCCTATAATTTCTTTATCAATGTACCTTATAGTGTATATGCATGTATATATCCTCATCATAACTTGATAACGCATTAATTTTCCATAGTCTATGAGACCTAGAAAGTGTAGTTTGACTATTGCTAGAGTCAAATGATATACCCTAAAAACTTCTTTTATTTTGTGTCAGTTCCCTAGATTTTATATATGACTAATATAAATAATTATAAGTTTAAAATACTATTATTTTTCATGGATTCCATTTATGGGTTTTTGAAATAATGTTTTTGTGCCTATTTTCCATAGTAGATTAGGTACTTGAAATAAGGACAATACAATTAATATTTTTGTTGAGTGGATTTAAACAATTTTTATAGGAATAATGATCCAAACTGGGCTTGAGGGGAAAGAATTATATATAATATTTTTCATACGATGTGCTAAAATATAAGTAATAATCTTGAAAATATTCGATTGAACATAATGGAATGCTACATCTGCATAAAAATGTATAGACACCATTCATCAATGGAGGCTTCCGTTATGATGCTATTGAGGTGCGTAACAATGAAATAAATTTCTCTCATGGGAGATGATGACATTGATTAAGGGACCACATAAGTGTCATATTACATACATCCATATTGGGAAGTAGTATATATAGTCAAAATAGAGTTTTCCATCATTGTCAAATACTTTCATTACTGATAGCCTAAGGAATATTATTGTGATATGAGTTTCATTCAACATGAAGGGTGATTGATAAATCGAATATTTATCCAAGAAGTATGATGGAAACCTTTAGACCTGCACTAGACATGGATGGCTAGAAAATTTCTTACATAGAAGTTGCTCATATGTTTGATGACACGGATTGGTATTTATTTGTGGCTAGGTCTAGTGTAGAAAATCTAGATATCACAACACATCTCATTGGGATTAGTTCCAATATGCTAATAGTTTTAAGATATGATAAGGTCCCTACAAAGATATGACTTATATGTAGGCGTGGGAATTTTTTTCTATGGTCGGGGCAAGAATTAGAGATTCATGCATCACTATGTACGTCATTAGAATAATAATCAGGCCTCACATAGTTCTTTAAAATAAAGAGGATGGCTTGGTAAGAGGATAACACTGAGAACATGGGTTCTCTAAAAAAGGTCTAAAGTATCACATAGTTTATTTTTGTTTGATAGGGACATGAATAATGTAGTTTGACATTGTATAGAGGGGGAATTATGCATTTATTTTATCATCATATGGAATAGGCTATCTTGCCTACGTTTTATCATCTTATGAAATTCATGTATTATATTAGTTTAACACTATGAAACTAATATGAGAGTTTCATACATTTATTTTAGTATTTATTTGATCAGTGGTGTACCTTTTATTATCTTGCATCGGGGAAAATTTAAGCAATATAATGTTATTTCATCTATTACTAATGTTTAGTTATATGGTATACAATAAGGATCAGACCATGCATTTTAATGTATTATTCTATGGATTTTGGGGTACCCTATTATGGTCTTGAATCTTGGACCAAACATTTCTTAAATCTATTTATATCATAGTTTAATCATTAGAAAATGAATAATTTTCCAAAATTTATAAGCGCATGTGATTCATACATTTGTAAGGAAAAAAATTAACTTAGAGGGTTATCTAGATTGTGTGATGATTTCATTAGAGTATTGTCTCTAATAGACATGACATGATTTTTTTCCTTATGAGTGGGAAGTTTTTTCATAGTTTTATATTGTGTACCTAAGGAAAATTGATGTTTTACTTTAGCATATCGGATCCATGACCACATGGTTTAGGGTAAAATGGTAAACATATGGGTTTCCAAGATAAGAATATTCAATCATAAACTTGATGTGATGAGGGGAGTTGTAAATCATGATCATATGGTTTTCAGATAGAAAGAAATGACATGGGACATTCATAAATGAGGTTAACATAGACTATACCGGAATGGAGACTTATGTTATGGTAATTTCAAACCATATGATGCTAAGATATTTTTTTGGAAAATGATTCCTTTTTTTAATTAAGAAATATTTTGTGTCTTTATTCAAATGCATATTTGGGGCCTATTATGTGTGGTGAAAACAAATATTTCTTTCGAATCATATGATCACATCACTTATTTCCAAGGGAGGTTTAAGGGATGCAGGTTTCATGATATGTGGAGGGTCATTTTTTAATATAACATGTATGAGTTTGAAAGAATAATTTAGAATGGGAATATTATTGGATGTGGAATTACCTACATAGATTTTTCTTGTATGTAAGGAAGGGGAATTGTTTTAATCATGAATTTAAAAATGAGGTGTCCCTTACTGGGAAAGTATTTAATAATAATGGTTATATTTAGAATAAATTGGTAATTTTTCTATTTTTCATGGTTAATAACATAATAAGGAATATATGAGTCACTATGTTTCTTATTAGAGTGAGTATCAAGATAAATTTAGTTCTAAGGAAGAATGTTCCCTACATTTATCATGTTCCTATGTGTTGAGTGTTTTTTTTTCCATATTTTGGTTTGCACAAGATATAATATATGAGAATCAATATATATCCTATATATAGTGGATTCGAGACACATGTAGTTCTAGGGTACAGGTGTTATAAGAGATAGACACCATAAATAGTTGTCCTCTCAGGTGAGGGATATAACATACTCTATTCTATGTTATATAAAAAGGACCTGAACCATACTACTTAACATATTAGGGTGAGGATATTTCAATATAGTTGAAAATTATGTTGGAAAAAGGGTTTTAATTTAGTTTTGTATCATGGAAAATTGATGAATAGTCTTCCATTTAAGGTCATACATCTAGGATTTTTAGAAAGTAAATGGTTTATATAAGGGTTCATATAGTGCTTGAGAGGTTTAAACATGATATGAAAAGATTTATATGGAGGAATTACACAACATATGAATCATTAGAATGATTTAAACATTGTTTATAGTCATAATTATTTTACCATAAGGTGGATCGATTCGTCTTGACCATCTTATGAGGCCTATATTGATATTCCTAATTCCCCATGAGTCATGATTGGTGTGATAAACAATGAATATAAGGGGTTCACATTGTTTTATGTAAGTGAGTTAATACATCTAGTGTGGTAGGAGACTCAAAAAATAATAATTTTTTCTCTATGGTGAGGTCCATAGAAACACATAGTTTTAAGTCTAGTGAAAGATATTTAAACCATACATTTAAACATATTGCATATTATACATTGTTCTTTAGTTTAGTTTCATGAAACCAACATGTGCGTTGTGAATTTTATGTCCATGAGATAAGTACCAATATGTAGTTTATTTTCATATATTAGGGATAATAATTTTATGAATCAATATATGATAATTATTTCTCTAGAAACCTTACATTTTTTTGGGGCATGGTATTCTCACCATCCAAGGAAATCAATGAATATTCACCATTGTAGTAATAATTGTGGATGTAAAAAGGTTATTAATATTGTGGTACTATCATCAAAGGTTTTTTCTTGATTATTAGTGGGGTTTTGATATCTAAAACTAGTTCTCCATGGAAGAATGAATAAATAGAACCCTTTTTTAAGGCTCATGCTATTCGATTTTGGTGAACCTCTAAACGATGTAAGGTAGATAGTCTATTCTCATCGAGTTATCCTAACTCATCCAATAACTTTTAATATTTATCATATGTAGAGAAATTATTATTAATGGATGTATATAGTAAGGTATGTTATACCTCAATAGGTAGGACTACCTCTAACTAGTATATAAGTGACCAACGGGTTCCATGTGTAGTAGTATGAGTTCTGGTTCGATAGTCCCTTAAGACATGAAACATCTTGTTGGCTGAAGAATTTATGTCTTTTTCAACAACTTTTTTGTGTATAAATGATTGGTTCTTATTAAAAGAAATTATATATCTATTTGATGCTACATTATACAATGAGAAATGGTTAGATTCAATGTAGTACTACTAGAATAGAATTTTCAATTCGAATGAAAAAAAATTGTGCCATATTATATCATTATAGTGCGAAGGAGAACAAATCTTATTATTATATAGGAAATAATAAAATTGAAAAATTTTATTTGTCCCCAATTCCCTGAGGGGTACAACAATGTTCCATTTGGAGAAAAAATTGGTGGAAATCTGAATTTTTATGAACATCTGGAATGTGGTTGATTGGAATGCCACATTTTGGTAAATTTTGTAGCATCCTATATCTTCATAGGTGAGAAATACCCCATCCTACAATATGATTAAAAATAATGACCCATAACTAATTAGTGCGATAAGATCTCATATGGAATTCTTACATGATAGATATAGTTACCTCTCCATCAATTCATATAATGATAACTCTATAAAAGACATTTTTATAGATGTACTTCTGGTGATTTGGGATTTTATAAAGAGTGATGTCAAGTTATCATTATTAGATTATATATTTAATTAATATTTTTGATATAAGAACCCCATTTTAAATGAATTTTAATATGGGAATCATCTAACCATTTTTAGTATTATTTGGTTCAATGATGGAATTGATCTGGTTTATTTTTTCCTTGTTTTGATAAATGAATGTACATACCATTCACTATGCACAATGCTAATGAGTGTTTCATCAAGATCCTGAATGTCCCATGATATATATACATTAGATAATGAATCATTGTAAGATTTTTCTAAATGTAATACATGATTTAGTGTTGGTTCTATAGATAATTACTCCATCAATCCTCCCACATAGTAATGTGGGGGGGGGGTCATATATTCTATTCTGATAGAATTATCACCCATAATCTACCTGATCACAAACTATGAATATCCTTTTAGAATTATAGGTTCTAATTGTACTTGAAGTACCAATTTAAGACTTTTATTAATGGATTGATATTTCACCTCACTATTGGTGCAGCCATATAATAAAATGACAGAATAATGTAGGATTTCCATTACTGGGGAGATGAGAATTAAAATTGGATAGAATCGAATGAGTTTGGTATTATCCATTTCAATTCCTATCAGACTTATATAATAATCATCCAAGTAAATCTCTCAGTTATAGAGGTGTTCATGGATAGGGAATACCTATTTATTCAAAAGATAGGTTTCAATGTAATTCTTTCTTTAGAAGGATGTTATATAAGACAATCAATCGATACATGATAATTAATTTTATTTTTTAGTAAGAAAAAATATAAAACTAATACAATATGACTTCCCACCTTGACATGTTCATTATCAACAAAATATGTTTGAGAATGTATTTGTGTGGCTTGTTATGAGAGATAAAGTTGAACTTGTGGTTCTAAAGACAGAGCCTATATTTCTAAAGTGAAAATCATAGCACAAGGAAACTTTTAATGATATATGAATATGGATTATCATCATCGAGCATGGTTTTACAAAGATAGTATAGGATGTTATAAATTTTTTAATAATTTTATTTATCTTGGAAAGGACCTAGAGATCTCATTAGTGATATCACTTATATAACGAGTGGCCTTCCTTTAATGGGGGAATTATCACTATTGGACTTAGGAGACATGTCTTTGGGATAAAAAAGGCCTCATCATAATCATCTGTACACTAATAAATTGATCCCATTTATATTATCCCAGTGAAGTGTAATAATTTTCATGTAATAATCTATATGAAGGATCAAATATAGCGAATTATCAATTTATTCCACGCAGATATTTGTGGTTTTCCAAAGGTGGAATATTTAGGGTAGACACAATATTATTAAAATAAACATTGAGTTTATGATGTTCTACTAAAAATCCAAGACATTTTCCCTGGGAAACAACAAAAGCACATTTTGAAGGGTTCATTTGCAATATATATTTTTCTAGTTTGTTTAAAATGATATCAAAATTATAAACATGTAGAAACTGCTAAAAGAACATCACTATAATGTCATTGAAGTATAGTTTGATGTATTTCACAATTAAGGGCTTGGAAATGTGATGAATGACACATTGAAATGTGGCACTAACATTCTTCAAACAAAAAGAATTACCAGATAGAAGTATATTCCTTTGGGTGACGTAAAAATATTGTATTTTTCATATTTAGGGTCCATATATATTTGTTTATATCTTGAATAACCATATATAAATGAAAGATACTGATATTCTGCCATCACATTGATTAAATAATCCATGATTAGAACTAGGAAATCGTCATTTAGACAATTCTAATTTAGGTATCTAATGTTGTTGAAAAATATGATTTCCCATTATTGTTATTGAATATGGAAATATTGTTGAGCCACTACAGGTATTGGCCTAAATGAGATTATTGAAATAATCTTTGACTTCAAAAATGTGAGTTGGATTCATCCTTACGGATTCTTTATTTTAATAGTGATGATCGTCCCAAAAACCAAAGTGGTGGGTGGCTATATTAGGGTTGAGGATAGAAATTTATAGGTAATTCTAATAGATAAATACCATTTATTCATTATAAAAGAGGAATATACCTATTCTTTATTAGTAGAAATGTTATCACTATTCAGTATAGGTCACATATCCTCTTATATGCCCAAATTCATATATTAAAGTACATCAATCATAGTATAGATTCCTTCTTCAAATGATTTAGGGGTATCATTATGGTCAACCTATTTTTCCAATTCCCCCATACCATCCACAATAAGGATGAGTGATGAATGGAAATTGTTAAATTTAGAAGAATGGTCAACACTTTGACATCGGGATAGTGATGTAGGGATATACCAACTCTCCAAAAAGTATACAATTGTCCCTTATGATTCCGCTAAAAATTTAGTTGTCTTTTTTTTCTCAGGGTGAAGTACGATGACAATTTTAGGAGGAGTGTTTTTACCACTCTAAGAACATGAGACCACTTTTATACTACAGGGTATTGTTATTGCAAGAGATAACATAAGGGTCAATGTGTACATACTCACAATTAAACTCATGTTTTCAATATAGTTGATTGAAGGTACATTTTAATCATAGAGTTCTTGAAATGGTTCAACCTAAGTCATTTCTAAACCATTTGGGGGAGTAACTCGAGCGTCAATATGGATAAGGGGATATTTACCATTTATATATTAAAATAATGTCATGATATATTGAGATTCACAAAACTCATACAAATATTTTTCATTGTGAAATATTCTAATTTATCCATTAACATAGTATTTGATACCTCAGTGGAATAATGAAGGGATTCTTATATGATGATTAAACTAAGGAATTCCTAACTAGAAATTAAAGCATCCATATTATCAAATATCTATGAATTCATAATTAGATACAAGGTCCCAAAATTGATCTTTGAGCATGATTTTGATAAAGGTATTGTTCTAACTTTTTCATAACCTTTAATTGTTAAAGAGGAAAGGGATAGTATAACTTCACTATAATGTAAGTGATAATGAATTATAGCTAAAATTATATTGATCATTGTTCCATTATGAATGAAATATTTTCCGATGTTGATGTCATCTATTTTAGTAGACACGTATAAGGCTTAATGTTTCCCTATAAATAAATATTCAAGTCATATTATATTAAATATACAACCACATGAAATAATATAGGACTAACCATAGAACGATAATCCTTAATAACATTGACAAAAACATTGAACTCTTGAGAGCCTACCATGGCATATAAAAGCATTTCCCAAATATCTTATTATAAAATTAGTACATCTTGAATTTAAATCTTGGTCAGTACTAAGGGAATTGTTTTCAAGTTGATATATTTTATAACCAATTATCTAATATTCAAAACATGATACAACTCATAAGTCAAAGTATAATGGGATGAATTATAAGATGTATCTAGGTCAATCCTCTAAAACAAGCAGAGGGAACTCATATCACTAGAACATTAGGCTTACATATTCCTACATAATATCTTGGGTTTGTTAGATAGTTGTTCCCCCTATACTGGCCTTCCAGCACAACTGGTTTTGGAAGACTCCTATAAAAAATTGGGGTATTTCTATTCACTTTTTAGAATGATAATGGTTTCCCATGAGTTTTCGAAGTATAGATGACTCTACTAGGGATATGGAAATAATGTGGAGTTCATCCAAATCCATGTTTTCCCATACCACCTCATCTCCTTAGACTCTAACTATTTTAAACAATTCATGCATGTGGAACTCTGATACATAACTAGAGTCATCATTGGAGAAGAGGTCCATTAAATTATTAATATTAATGGAACTGATGACTAATTATTCATCCATAGAGGATACAATTTGATGGGATGATGAATATCCCATCGGGCTAGGGGAATGAAGTCTGTAAGTGTTAGTATTGGAGTTAGATTCTACATGGTCTCATCATCCAAAAAATGATTTTGGTTTTTAATCATCCCGTTTATTAGAATATCATACCTTAAAGGATTGAATTTCTAATGAATTAGGTCATAAAACGGTAGAAGAAACATAGAACATAGGCGGTTGGATTAACTATTCTACTAGGATAACATGAGTCTAATTGATCATTTTTGATGTTTTCAAATCATGGGACTCTTGTGAACCCTTTATGGTAAACTCCTTCCATTCACATTCTTATTCAAGGGACATATTAGAAAAACATTCTACATATCTTAATGGGTTTCACATCATTACCTACCTAAAATCAATAATATTTTGTAGAATATTAAAGAAAATAAATATTTGATGGTGTATCCCAGTGTTTGTTGAAAGGGGGAATAATTTTTAGTTATTTATTGTTGAAAAATGATCTAGGACCTTTATTATAGGATTTTATTTTTATCTTTTTTAATAGATTCTATAAAGGATCCATGACCATTTTCATCATAGAAATAATTAATATTATTATTTATATCATCAAATAAAAGATGATTTTCTTCCATTATGTTATCCTAATTTGGGTATTTTTTCATTTAGGATATTCCAGGTTGAATGTCATCGGATTTGGATATGGAGGTAGTGTAGGATCATTCTTTAGGAATAAGGTTGTAGTTTTCATCGTACCTTTTGTCCTTACATGAGCTATCATTATTAGTTGATACATGATTTTTTATGAGATCATGAAATCCAATATTTGAGAAACTACATTATGGTTCTAAAACTTATGTGAATATTTCAATAGAATAATCAGTGTTTGTAACTCATCATATAAGTTCTCTATAACTAGACCCAACAAGATGCTTTGAATAAGTTGTATTTTTGTTGAGTAAGTTAGGCTCTACAACCAAGAAATAAATTCCGAGACCCTATCATTATCCCATGGATTAAAATGTGAGAGGTTGAGTATCATTGTATCACATTGTGTTTTTATAAATTAATAGTGAAAATATAAATAGATATCTTCCCATCCTTTGATTGACTGAGATGGTAAACTAGTACACCAAACTAAGGTGGGTTCTTCCAAGGTCTATATGAAGGACCTGAGTTTGGAAACCTGTTTCTATTCAGGTGCCCCCAATATAAGTCATCATTGTGATACAAAATATTTTAGGAGATTTTATGGATCCCATAATCCATTGAATGTCAAAAGCATCATATTCCTAATGTTTAGTGGGGGATAATTTTCATCAACCCGTTCATATTAATGATTTCTATCTACAAAAACTATAGCACATTGTCCCTTTATAGAATCAAAATCGGTTGATGATGAATTGATAGTGTTAAAAAGATTTGATGGGATGACCGACTATAAATGTGATTAAATTGGGTTTCAAACTTGTTGGAAAAAATATGGAAAATATTCTTTTACTTGTGGTTGATATCATCCATAGCATGACCTATGATGATACATTTTACATGGTTATAATTTCTTCTATAATGGGGATAGTTACTAATATCCCACTACAATTTTATCCATGTATTTTTTAGAGATTCTAGGTTGAGTAGATGTTCTATATCTACTCTCATTGGAAGTATGATCCTCTCTTATTGAGGGACATCAGATCAGAGAGTGATTTGATGCTCTTTTTTGATAAACACAACTAGTAGGGGTTTTTACTATAAGAATTTCATAAATTATTTTTCTAAATTATTTAATTTTTACTTATACTAACAAAATATTCCCCCAATCATGATAGGTTCAACCTACTCAGGTTATGGGTGGGATATGCCAACATGTTTACCATTTTATTGGGATGTTATCCTATGATATCTCAATGTTCCATTACATCTGAAAGGTCTATTTTAATGAATTCTACATACACATGATCAATTGAAAGTTTCCATTCAATAAAATATTTATAGGATGGTTATCTTACCATAAGATACTAATCAAAAGGTATATCATCATTAGAAGGAACATTACCCTTGATAGGTATCTTTTTTTATGAAAAAACTATGGGGCCTCCTCCTATTCTTCATGGATTACCCTAGATCCTTCAAAAAAAATGAGTTATATGAGGAGAGTCTTTGATAAATTTCATTATTTTTAATCCCAATGGGGAGGCTGGTTCACTAGATGATGTGAAAAGGGAAGAATTACATTGATATTATCTTCATAAATTTGGAAAGATTTATTTTCATTGCTTGGGGATTGAGGTAATAATTCTTTCAGCCTTGTGGGATGTTGATTTTCTTGTTTCATTACTACAACTTCTTGTTTTTTATATGAAGGCCTCAAAATAATTAGATATATTCAAAATTCCTCCATCCTTGTGGGCTAGTGATACTGCATTTCATCCATGGGTATGAATATTATAATAAATATATTCATTTAGAATATATTTAATTAAAAATGATCTTGGTGAAATGTATGATCTTAATATGAGTTACATGCTTCTAAAGATATTGTTTTTCACTCAATGGTTAGCCTTACTCTAGAGGGAATCATGCTCACTATTTTCAAATTCATAGTGAAAGGGTTTTTAAATGAATTTATCTCATTAAAATTGATGATTTTGAGATCCATTATATACTATTTCCTACTAAGGATATCATCTTCAGAGGGACGAGATCAGTTATTTGACTAAGATTGAAGTAGTGATATTTTATGATATCATTTTTGGCAGGACATGTTGATTTTTGACGGAGCTAAAATGAAATGATTTATGTTCCACCCATCCAATTATATGGATTCTAGATGAGGTTTTGGTGATCAATTGATATATCATGCACATGTATTTAAGACATACACATTGGAGAACCTCCCAACAAATTCATAATTTTGGGAATTGTATAGATTAAAGGGTGTTAAATTTAATTTTATGATGACATTATTATATTTACATCATGAAACTTGAATATACTTCATAAGGTAAATAATTTAATTTCCGAATTGTGAAGACTTTTCTATAAATTGAGAGATATTTTACTTAGAAATTATTCTGAAAATTTCTCTGAAATACTATAATGATTTGGGACAAAACATGAATGTTACATTATCATTAGCTAGTTTCATCTTCAAAAGGAATGTATCCTATCCATATTTTCTATAAGATTCATCCACCAGATATGACTATATAGACTATTTCCAATCTTATTTTTTGTATTAAATGAGATCCTCATAGATCACCTCTATGCTACTATATGGAATACCATTCAAGGGTGTTTCAGATAAAGAGTATTGCCTCAATATTTCTTCTTATTGAGAAATAATGTCAAACGTCAATGATAAGGAATAAAAATTATAGTTCTTATCATCCCAAGAACCTCATTATATAAGGGCTTCATTGTAATTTATTTAGTATGGGGAGAAATTTCTTATAGAAATGATACATCACTATGTAGAAGAATATTTTAGTGAACACCATCACGAGGAGTAATACCATAATGGATTAATTTCTATCCATAGAGTAGACTCTTATGGCATATACCATGGGGAGGACCATCAGAGTGGACAATAGAAAGGGGATGACCTTCTTGTTTTTTTATCTTATGACTGCAAGGAGGGTTTTTGAGACACTCATTATGTGTCTAGTTTTTAGGACCAATTTTGAAAAGGATACAATGGAGGTATTCATGGTATGATATCTATGGTGGAACTCTAGTCTTTTAAGTCAAAAAGAATATGGAGAGGGCCTTCTCTAAAAAACTACTGCTTCTTTGACCTGCTCCATGGGATACCATTGATTAATGTTTGAGGGCCCCAATGACACCATCTATGAGTAGATGAGGATTATGGGACTACTCATGAATTTTTAATTTCCATTGGTTCTAAATATTTTTGGGTGCTCTACTATTGGTAGAAAGAGTGGTATATTGTTGACAAGAAATTTCAAACATGGAATCCAACCTGAGATACTATCATGTTGTTTCCATAATGTGATGGAAGGATTCTTGATTTTTTGGAAGGATATATTTCTTACCTAAAGTGGAAACCAAAATATACCAATGATCTCCAGTTAGAATGAATATATATGGTCAATCATATTATCCATTTATCACTAGTGTGGCAATGACCCTGTTGGATAGAAAGAGTAGTTTTTTCCTATTCATGAGTTAAATTTTCATTATACTGACAAGACACAAATATTGTGGGGTAGGGGTTGTATTCCTAGCCCATAATTGTTACTGATTCTATAATTATATCTAAATAGATTAGTAGAATGTATATAGGGATATATGATTTCCCTTCCAATTCTTCTATGATTTGTTGAGTGGCATCAGTGGTTGGAAAATGAATATATGACAATTCTCTAGTTGGATCATGATGTATACATGATCCTATCCTATATTCTCTACCAAGAGAAACTACCGGTCAACATGTGTAGGAGTTGAGATATGGGTATTCCCCCTATATGTGGTCGTGGTGTATCGACAACCTTCTTTGTATATTTCTAATTTATTTTGTAAAATGATATGGGTCTAGGTAGGTATATGTTCTTTTATATAGACTGATACCATAGTACATTATTAGGCTTCTATAGTAGGAATGTGGTTATGGTATTATTAATAGTTCATTTATTTTTGGCCATGGTGGGCCCTCCTATGAACGTGATCTGAGTTGGCATGGGCTGAGGCTTGTGGGGTGGCCTCTTCACTAGTATGAGTACTTGACACCACATGGAATTGGTGGTCACAACCCTCGGTATGTGCCCCTTAGGGGAAATACAATTCTAAGTTGATGGGGGGGGGGGGTTTAACCACGTGACCCTTCTACCACAAAAAATGGAGTAATTGTTTTTATTTTTTATGGGGAGAGACTCTCGAAATTATTAGAAATGAGGATGGGTGTTTCTTTTTTCCTTTCCCATAACCATCATTGTGTAGATGATTGGTGGAGCTTCTTGTCCTGAATGGATTCACATTCAACCTATATGCTCGAGATATTATTATTGAAATTGTATTAATAAATCATGTTATTATATACCCGATGATGAAGGAACTAAAGGGGCGAAAATATCATATAATTAGATAAGGGTTTGGATCATATGAAAACAGATGCATATATTTGTTTGTTAATTTTAATATGTTAATTATGATTGAAGGATGTTAGGATGAATGAACATTTATGTACATAAAAAATACTAAAAATGTGATCCTTCAATGTAACATCACAAATAAACATGCATGTATTATTGATTTTTCAAAATGATACATATTGGTCCAATAAAAACATAGTAAAAATATATTATCTAAAATAGCATGTAATGTGGGTGGCATAGTTTAATCTTTCACATCATGTTCACAATTTTTTATAAAAATCATTTTTGAGTGGTTTCCAATGGGGCTTTATTCATGTAACTACAAACACCCAACATCTCATGCATCCTTGAGGGGTTACAAACTTACTTTCCAAAGTAGGTGATCACTGGTTGTTTTACCAACGATGCTTAGAATCTCACATGGGTTCAAAGGATTGGAGTTCAGGATTACCACACCCTTTTAGTGGGGTATTATTTCTTAATTTAGGGCACTCTTATATATTTAACACATGTTCTTGAATCTTTCTCAAATAATATGTGTAGGACTTGTTTATCTCATGTTAATAATCAATTATTGGAATGGTTGAAATGGAACCATATGCATGTATCTGAGGATATCCATCAATGGAACCATATATATATATGTCTTGTTACTCCATCTTTTAATCAACCTAAACATGACTTATGTTCCCTATATCATTTTTTATTAACATTCTAAGGTATTTTTTAAGTAATTATTATTTAAAGCCTCATAATTGGGTGTTATGGGATTTATTTCCATACCGGGTGGTGGTTGTCATTATAATATTGTAACTGGGCCGACGATAAGTGTTTTTTATATATCCTCACGAAATAAATTATGAACCATGTGGTTTTGTGAAAAATAAAGGTAAAGACCACATAATTTGAAGTCATGTAGAATGAAATAGATAACTAAATTTAATGTCGTGTGGTAAAAATGTCTTGTAGAAGGTTCCTAGAAATGGTTGGTGTTTGGATAATGCATAATCAACCCTTGATGGTTAAACCTGTTGGGAATATGTCCAAATTAGGTAGTCCCCATAAAGAATTTGGACTCATGAGGCTGATATGAAAAGGAATTGGAAGGAATATGGAATCCCATGTTAGGGAATGATCTTATTCGGAATATGACCCAATAAGGATGGTGGCAGGTTGAATTTGCTAAGATGGAAGCTCAAAGAGTATTTCTACTTATCTCAATGGGATTGGAGTCAAATCCCAAATAGTTTAAATGTGTTATGTATTGCACTTATTGGGGATTTCCCATGATGGATATTTTAATCATGCTAGTGATATGATCAGCACTAATATCTAACAACATATTATTCATGCTTGGAGTGATAGACTAGAGATAGTGAAGGATTATTATATTGCGCAATCATGTATGGGAATATAATTACAACTTAATTAATTACCCATGTGTATTTTTCCTCCACTTATACTAGTAGATGAGGGTAGGGACATATAAGTATTATGAAATGTGATGTCCTTAAAGAAAGGCTAGGGGATTACTTGTAACGCCCCGACCCCAGTTACCCAGAGTCGGTGCATTATTACATAACATTGGCATGATCACAAAAGATTAAGTCTCGAAAGACCTATTAGTTTAGTAGCCTTGTAATCACTGGAAACATTCATAAAGTTTTCATTACATCATAAAGTGAAAACTATTACAACATCTTGTCTCCACACTCATATCCCCTTATACTATCCCTGAAGGTCATTCATAAAATACTTATTCACATCCTCGAAAAAATAAAACATAGAAAGGGGTGAGTTTAGGTGCTCAGTAAGGATAACAATATAGTGGAAACATTCATAAATAAGTAGACACGTTTAAGACAATGTATAACTAAAAAAAGATTTTTAAACTTGAACATTAGCATAATATGGAAAAAATAAAATGAAATAATTCCATTTCATTATTCACATAGATATTCTACTAGACTAATAATCACATACAATATCAATAACCACTTTCATAATGATGGAATGCATAATGCCAGACTATCGTAACCACATAGTCAAGGCCTTGTGCCAAAACTACAAGTATGTTTTTATCAAGGCCTTGTGCCAAGACACTAGTTTGTCTCATGAGACCTACCGATGCATCGATGAGCTATAGCGGGCTCCACCCATCACTTACTAAGTCCAATGCATTCCTCATATAAATAGGTTTAAACATAACCTAATCATTCGTATTAAAACTAGCATACAAAATGTCAATACATTCTCTATAAACCATGAATGGTATAAAAATAACACATCCACATTAAGACATATCAAAAATCCTTCAATACAATATGGGCATTTTTTATCATAATAATTCAACTTCAAATAAGCTTAAAATCTATCAAATGATGTTGACATAGATGAAATAAAAACTATTTGGGAGGAATATATATTTTTTGAAATCATTTAAAAGTCACATAATTGTAAAATAAAAAATTTTCTATGAAAATATTCTTATAATATTCTAAGGGAATCTTGGATGATTTTATAACAGCAGAAAATAGACACACCCTCCGTATAAGTAAAAAAAGAAAATCTTACCTTAATTTTGTCGAAAAGGAAAAAATGAAATTGTTTGGAAAACGACAAGATTATTACTTTAAAACCATTTTATAAGAAGACTAACAAGGGTATAAATGACTTTAAACCATATTCTAGTAAGTAGTAAAAATGATTTTAAATACATTTTTATGAAATATGGATGTGGATGATAAAGAAGTCCCAGTAGATAATCACGTATAAACAACCTCGGATAATGAAAAGGATTGTGAAATAAACTCTTACCTTGTAATTTTCCTTGGATGAGGGTAGTTTAACCTCCTTTATAATGGTGAAATAATTGTTTTTAAATTATAAAAGAATCATATACCTTAATATGATATCATATACAATCTTTTAACATTGCTTTGTTAATAATATCTTAGTATTATCGTCGTTTCGGGTGTCAACTTACTCATGTTATTATATATGTTTTGTTACATAAGCCATTTTTGTTATGTATAGGTTCTATATTATTCACATCTAGAACAATATCACATCATTAATCATTATTTGTAATCATAAAATGATAATTATACTTGAATGGATACGATGGGGAATTAATCTCATCACGTTCGTGGAGACGGTAGTCCGTACGTACGCACGAACGCTACTCCCATTTCATTTTTCATTTTAAAATGAATAAAAACCAAATGATACCTGGGTATATTATTATTCCAGTATAATATAATATATTATATGTGTTACTTATGTTCATTAATACCATTTTTTATAGGTTATATGTATGGTATGAACGAGTCATATCACTTTGAGGGGGCGGTAGACCACACTTCCTCAATTAAAATTATCGTATATATATACAACATGAAATGAAGAATGGTTTGCTATAAAATGGAATTAAATAAGCTTATATATAAAATAAATATCATAAATATCATATTTAATTATAGTGCCATTATAATGGCCACCATGAGAGGTGTTATGAGATAACTGAACAATCATCATTTTGTGAGGCGTTTGGTTTCCATCCACAAAAAACATTATGTTATTCACCCATTAGATGGATATGTGTGTAAGTATAGTTAGAATAATTCTCATAAAAATATCCTAGTATATTTAAGGTACTTTTTTTGTTACAAAATAAAATAATATGAAGAGTTTAGCGGTTTGAGAAGTAAAATAAAAGAAAAGAAGCTAAGAGAAATCGTTACCTTTAATTTTGGTAAGCCCCTTTGGTTTTAACGAAAAAAGGACTCTAAAAGTTCCATATGCATAAGGTAAGGCATCTAAGAAGAGGATACAGATTTAGGGACATTTATTGGGAAGATTTTGGATGACCCAAAAGGCTTTAGAGGTGTGAGGAATTGGTTAGAATTGATGTCCTTTTATAAGGGGGAGGAGGGCCTCTTTAGGAAAAACTTAAATTATTATTTTATAATAAATTCATATTCGGTTTATAATGCCTAAAAACTATATTATTTAAAGTCTAAGGTGGGGATTGGTCGAAAACCACTCAACCAATAGGTTTTAGACAACTTTGGGTCTCTATTTTACCCTTATCCTTTAGATTTAACTCTTAGTAAAATAGTTTGACATTTACCATGTCTCTTTGTATTTTTATATTATAGAGTTAATAAAAATACTATAAACTGCCAAGAGAACCCCAAGTTGTTCATTAATGACATAAATATAATCATATAAGTCCTTTGGCATAACCTTATATTTTTAATAATATTATATCAATTAATAATATAATATTTGTTTTAAAAAATCCTTTAGGTCAATTTTGACACTATTTAATAATTTTTTTTAAGGTCTTAATAACTTTATTAATTCTCAAAAAAACTCATTTAATCAATCCTAAAATGTCATATTAACCAATAAAATTCGTGGTATTTATTAAAAGTCTCAAATTATATTTATTTGGGTATTTATATTATCAATTATTTTAATATTTCATTATTAAGGTTATTACTACATCATCATTATGTCATAAATAAATTAAACTATTTAATGTCTAAAAATTATAAATAAAATCCAATTATTAAATATATATTTTTATATTTATAATGAATATTTATAGTCAAAAATATAACTTATATAACCCTATGTAAAAATTGTTTTTCTAAAAGATATATGCTTATGTCATATATGTATTTACTTTAACTTAAAAAATATAAATTGTCATTATCAATTAAAAGTGGATCTATGGGGTCCCAAAATCGACCCAAAGATGTCCATGCCAGGACATCTATCAACCAATAGGGTCAGGACACATTTTAGGGTAATTTAGTATTATTATAAGATTATTATTTACCCTTTTTACCGAATTTTCCCTTTATCCATGGTAAATAAAATATTGACCGAAATAATTATTCAAAATGTTTAAAAATAAAAGATACCTATTGAAAAAATTTGGACGTCCTAATTCTAAAAATGGAATAAATTTTTCTAAATTCAAAACACATAATTGACATAATCTAATTTATAATTAATTCCCGTTGTCGAAACAAACAACGTGTTTTTAAAAAATAATAACTATCAAAAGATTGACACTTTCTTATGTCCAGTTTAAAAATGAAATTATATCAAATGACCAACATTAGATTAAATGGTAAAATTATAATATATTTATACTTTAAAATCACTCAAATTCATAATTATCACTCTTAATTATTTTGATTAAAAAAGTTGTTTTTTAAATAAAATTTATTAATTTTCACTATTCATCAAAATATGAAACTTATCAGAAAAGTACCAAAGTTTCACCCTAATCTAATTTAAATATTCTAAATCCAAAAATTAATTCTATTTTACCATATTAAAAACATAAAAGTTGAATTTGTTAATTTAAAATTAATTCTCGCTGTCAAAACCAAAAGCCGTATTTTTAAGAAATAATAACTACTAAAATTTTGACAATTGTTTATGTCCAATTTCAAATTGAAATTACTTACAATGACCATAATAGGATTAAATGGTTGAAATATAATCTACAAATACCTCCAAACCATTAATATTTATAATTTAACAATATAAATTATTTTGATTTAAAAATTTGTTTTCAGTTAAAATATAGTATTTTTCACTATTCACCCAAATATGAAAGTTATCATAAAAAAATCTAAACATTATTGAAACTAAATTATTATGTACCGATTATAAAGAAGAAGTTCATTTTTCCAAATTGAATATATAAAAGTTTCAAATATTGGATTTAAAAAGGCTTCTCCATTAAAAAGCGGCAAAATTGCTTTTTTGAAAAATACTTATTTTATAAGAAAAAAATGTATTTGTTCTTAAATTATGTCTAATAAACTCATAATATGGATTCTTAAATTATAAGTATTATATAAAGTTCAAAATTCAGATAATACTATTCATAACGGCTTTTGAACGGCTTGTTTGGTATGTCATGGTGCGCTAAAACTCGGTGTTGCGTGTAGTGAAAGTTATTAAATTACTTTGAAGAAATAACGTACTATGAAATCGTGGGGTGTTACATTCTTCCCTCATTCAATAAATTGCATCCTCAGAATTTGAAATTTTTTTTTAAAAAAATGGTTGAAAATAGAAAATACCTTTGGGAAAACCCACATCGGAAATTAGGTTAATAAAATTTAGTCTTAATAAGAGGAAAAGGGAAATGAAAGGGTCACCACCAAATTATGATCTCGATTTGGATAACATTGGTGTCAATTAAAGATATATAATTGGAGGAAAAATGTAAATATTTATAGGTAGTGGTTGAGGTCATCAATCACAAACAAGTGTAAAATTGAGGGCCTGAAATTCATCAATCTATGGGGATTTAAAAAAACATCAGTTAAAAAAAACATATAGTATTAGGATAACACATTTTTTGTTTTATGATCCCTTCACTAAAGTATAAGAATTAATTTATTCATAGAATAAGAGTAGAAGAAACATATATACTTGACAAGTAGAGTTCCATGCTTCAATTAATTTCTACCACAAACTTATCTTTCACTTTAAAAGATAATAGAACTTAAAAATAATATTCTATTTATCCTATTTGTATAGAGTTCAAAAATATTAATTTATAATTAATCTACTATATTTTTTTTAAAAAAAGTCTACATTATTCAATCCAGGACATCACGTGGGCCAGTGGTAGGTGATAGATCCTTGTCGCCCTTCGGTTGCAGGTTCAAGTCTCATGGACTTTCCGAACGTGACAGGTTGCCTCCCGACCTCCAGGTTTTCCTTTTATGTAAATCCAAAAATAATCTCAAACTAGAATTATCCAAAATACTTCTATCCAAAATCACAATCCAAAATTAATAAGAAAGGTAAAAAAATAGATATCCTTTATGTCGCATAATAACATGTGAACACCTTCATCATGTATTCTTTTAAAACACTGCAACATCCTGAATTACGATAAAACCTTATTGATTAGATTAATGATCCCTTATTCCTTATAGAATATTGGATATACTCATTCTATCCAAAAATGTTGTAAACTCCAACAGTGATGGAATATACAAATCATTAATCAATTTCAAGGTAATAAAGAATATCCAATATAATGTATCCAAATCAATCATTTATTATTCCAAAATCACTACCTCAGTATCAAAAACATATTATTGTTTATTTTTCTCTCAACCATATATTTTCCAAAAATTTAACGTTCTACTGAGTTACTTTTCTTCATTCCACACAATCTCAAGTCATTAATGAAATTGTATTCTAGTACAATCTATATATACTCCACAATTATTTTAACCAGTAAATTATTGATACAACACTCAAATGACATAAGTCTCTAATAAAAAAAATAACTCTAATCACACCTCCTCATCTGTGGTAGTATCATAATATGATTATTATCAAATAGCATCATTTGTGGAATAATCTGATGACATGGAAATTGGTTTGCGTAGTGTCCCAAATCCGTGCAGATGAAGCATTGTACATTTGAATCCTTTTTATTACCCTTACATTCACATACTTGGTGTCCTTTTTCTCGACACTTATAACAAACTCCCATTCACTTCAGGCTAATTCCAGGGTGTTTCTTCCCACATTTATCACATATGAGAAAATTCTTTTTTTCCCTCTTCCCTTTATCCATCTTTCTCTCTTCCATCCTTTTCTTCTATTTCTTCCCTTCAAATCCATAGGACTCAGAGAATTCTTTAATTTTATTATTAACACGTGATAATATTTATTCATATGTTGATAATACATGGGATACTATTTTCCTTCTATATTTTAGCTTAATACCATGAAAAATATGATCCTTCTTACTCTTTAAATCATACGTATTACTGGAGTTCACATTCCATCCACTAGGCACCATTTCTATATAATGGCATTAACTAGGTCAGTTTATGAATTGCAATGAATAATTCCAAACCTGTAAAATACCTAATGTAAATTGAACCATATATAGATATAATCCATAATTATAATGATGTTTTCTTTGAGTATGTATATACTCATAAACCCTTCATAATGATTTGTAAAGAAAATGATAATTATCCTAAGCATATCCCCCGGGAGTGTCGTAACCAAGAGTGAAGCATGGCCCATTATCATGCACCAGTTCTAATTTGAGTCTATCTCAAAGAGGTGTTTTTGGGTTTTACCACTAGGTACATCTATGCCAGAGCCGCCTCTACATGCTCGTATCCAGACAGGGATGTATTGCTCAGAAAACTCACAAAATCTCTGCAATACCAAAATTCTAGGATGTTCTTCTATACAAATCCTCTAAATCAATCTTTGGTCTATGTTCTCTAATCAGAGTTTATGTAAATCTAGTTTCCAAGGTTTGTACTAATATTCCTATGATACCAACTGTAATTCCCCAACCCCAGTTACCTAGAGTCAGTGAATTTTTACATAACATTGGCATGGTCACAAAAGATCAAGTCTCGAAAGACTGAATAGTTTTGTAGCCTTGGAATCACTAGATACATTAATAAAGTTTAAAGTACATCATAAAGTGAAAAATACAATGACATCATGTCTCCACACTCATATCCCCTTATACTATCCCTGTAGGTCATTCGTAAAATACTTCTTCACATCCTAGGAAAAATAAAACATAGAAAGGGCTGAGCTCAGATTTTCAGTAAGAATAACAATATACCAGAAACTTTCATAAATAAGAACAAACATTTAAGAAAATGTATAACTAAAACAAAATCCATTTAAACATGAACTTCAACATAATATGAAATAAATAAAATGAAATAATGCCATTTAATTATTCACATGGATATTCTACTAGTATAATAATCACATGCAAAATCAATAACCACTTTTATAATGATGGAATGTATAATCCAAGACTATCATACCCACATAGTCAAGGCCTTGTGCCAATAATACATGTATGTTTTTGTCAATTCCTTGTGCCAAGACACTAGTTTGTCTCATGATACCTACCGATGCATTGAGGAGCTATAGCGGGCTCCACCCGTCACTTACTAAGTCAAATGCATTCCACATATGAATAGGTTTAAACATAACCTAAACATTCGTATTAAAATTGGCCTACGAAATGTCAATAGTTTCTCCATAAACCATGAATAGTATAAAAATAAAACATCCACATTAAAAAATATTACAAATCCTTCAATACAATATGGATGTTTTTTATCATAATAAATCTACTTCAAATAAGATTACAATCCATCAAAGGATGTTGACATAGATGAAATAAAAACTATTTGAGAGAAATTTTTTTTTTGAAATCATTTAAAAGTCACATAATTGTAAAGGAAAACATTTACTATGAAAATATTCTTATAAGATTTTAAGGGAAGCTTCGATGATTTTATAATTGTGGAAAATAGATGCAACCTCTATATAAGTTAAAAAAAAATACATTCTTACCTTAATTTTTTCGAAAAGGTTAAAAATGACCCTTTTGGAAAACGACGGAAAGATTCCTTTAAAAAAATTTATAAAAAGTTTAAAAAGGGTATAAATTACTTTAACCCATAGTCTAGTAAAAGGTAAAAATATTTTGAAATACATTTTTAAGAAAAACGGATGTGGATGATAAATAAGTCCAAGTAGATAATCACGTATAAACACCTCAGATAATGAAGAGATTTTGAAATAAACCCTTACCTTGTACTTTTACATGGTTGAGTGTAGTTTAGCCTCCTGTATAATGGTGAAATAATTGTTATTATATTATACAAGAATAATATATGTTAATATGATATCATGTATGATCTTTTAACATTTCTTTGTTAATACTATCTTATTATTATCGTCGTTTTGGGTGTTAACATACTTGTTTTATTTTATATGTTTTGTTACATAAGTCATGTTTGTTATGGATAAGTTTTATATTATTCATATCCAGAAAGATATCAAGTCCTTAAACATTATTTTTAATCAAATAATGAGAATTATACTTTAATGGATACGATGGGGAATGAATCTCATCGCGTTCGTGGAGCCGGTAGTCCATACGTACGCACGAACGCTACTTCCATTTCATTTTTTAATTTAAAAGGAATCAAAACCAAATTATACATAGGAATATTAATATTCTAGTATTATATAATATCTTATATGTGTTACTTATGTTCATTAATAAAATCTTTTATAGGTTCCATGTATGGTATGAACGAGTCATATCACTTTGAGGGGGAGGTAGTCCGCACTTTCTCAAATGAAATTATCATATATATATATATACAACATGAAACGAATAATGGTATGATATAAAATGTAATTAAAGAACCTTATATATAAAATGAATATAACTAATATCATATTTAATTATAGTTCTATCATAATGTACTCCATGAGAGGCAGTAGGAGATTATTGAACAATCATCGTTTCATCAGTGGTTTGGTTGCCATCCACAAAAACATTATGTCCTTCACCCATTAGATGACGTTGTGTGTAAGTGGAGTTCTAATTTTTCTCAAATAATATCCTAGTACTTTTTGGATACTGGTTTTGTTACAAAAGAAAATAATAAGAAGTGTTTTGGGGTTGGATAAGTAAAATAAAAGAAAAGAAGCTAAGAGAAATCATTAGCATTCATTTTGGTAACTCCCTTTGGTTTGAACAAAAAAGGACTCTTGAAGTGCCTTCTTCCTAAGGTAAGGCTTCTAGGAGGTGGAGATAGATTTTGGGAGCTTAATTGGGTAGTGTTTTGATGATCCAAAAGGATTGAGAGTTTTGAGGAATTGGTTAGAAGTGGTGTCCTTTTATATGGGGGAGGAGGGGCTCTTTAGGAAAAACTTAAAGTGTTATTTTATAATAAATTCATATTCGGTTTATAATGGCTCCAAAATATATTATTTAAAGTCTAAGGTGGGGATGGGTCTAAAACCACTCAACCAATAGGTTTTAGAAAAGTTTGGGTCCCTATTTTACCCTTATATATTAGATTTAACTCTTAGTTAAATAGTTTGACATTTACGATATCTCTTTGTATTTTTATATTATATTGTTAATATTCATACTATAAAATTTCCAGAGAACCCCAAGTGGTTCATTAATGACATAACTATCATCAAATAAGTACTTTGGCTGAAACATATATTTTTAAGAATATTATATTAATTAATAATATAATATTTTTTTAAAAAACTCCTTTATGTCAGTTTTGACACTATTTAGTAATTGGTATTTTTAAAGTCTTAATAACTTTCTTAATTAGAAACAAATTACTTTAATCAATCCTAACATGTCATATTAACCAATAAAATTCGTGGTATTTATTAAAAGTCTCAAATTATAATTATTTGGGTATTTATAATATCTATTATTTTAATATTTCACTAATAAGGTAATAACTACATCATCATTGTGTCATAAATAAATTAAATTAATTAATTTCTAAAAATTATAAATAAAATACCATTATGTAGGAAATATTTTTATATTTCTAATGAATATTTATAGTAAAAAAATATAACATATATAACTCTATGTAAATTTTTTTTTTCTAAAAGATATATTCTTATGTCATTTTTGTATTTACTATAACTTTATTGATATAAAGTGTCATTATCCCTTACAAGTGGCTCCATGGGGTCCCAAAATCTACCTAAATATTCCCATGGTTGGACATGTATCAACCAATAGGGTTTGGACATGTTTTTTCGTAATTTAATATTATTATAATATTATTTTTACCCTTATTTACCGGATTTACCCTTTAACCATGGTAAATAAAATATTTACTAAAGTAATTATTCAAAATGTTTACAAATAAAAGTTACATATTTATACAATTTGTACCACCATATTATAAATATGGAATCCATTTTTCTAAATTAAAAACACATAAGTGGAAATGTTTAATTTAAAATTAATTCCTATTGTCTGAAGCAAAAGCGTATTTTTAACAAATAATAACTATCAAAAGATTGACACTTTCTTATATCCAGTTTAAATATAAAATTATATCTAATTACCAACATTGGATTAAATGGTAAAATTATAATCTATTTATACTTTAAAATCACTCAAATTAATAATTTATCACTATTAATTATTTCGATTAAAAAAGGTGTTTTTAATTAAAATGTAGTAATTTTCACTATTCATCAAAATATGAAACTTATCAAAAAAGTACAAAAATTTAACCCTATGATAATTTTGATATTCAGAATCCTAAACTGAATTATATTTTACCAAATTAAAAATAGAAAAGTTTAATTATTTAATTTAAAATTAATTCCCGCTGTCAAAACCAAAAGGTGTATTTTTATGAAATAATAACTACCAAACGTTTGACACTTGTTTTTGTCCAATTTCAAAGTGAAATTACTTACAATGAACATCATTGGATTAAATGGTAGAAATATATTCTATTTATAATTACAAAACATTAAAATGTATAATTTATCAATATAAATATTTTTGATTTAAAAAGTTGTTTTAAGTTAAAATATAGTATTTTTCACTATTCACCCAAATATGAATGTTATCAGAAAAACACCAAAACATTATTGAAACTAAATTATTATGTCCCGATATTAAAGAAGAAGTTTATTTTTCCAAATTTTATATATAAAAGTTTCAAATATTGGATTTAAAAAGGCTTCTCACTTAAAAGGCGGTAAAATTGAATTTCATAAAAAATACTTCTTTTATCTGAAAAATGTATTTGTTCTCAAATTAATTATAATAAACTCATAGTATGGATTCTAAAATTATATGTATTATATAAAGTTCAGAATTCAGTTAATACTATTCATAAATGCTTTAGAAAAACTTGTTTGGTATGTCATGGTGCACTAGAACTCGGTGTTGCATGTAGTGCAAGTTATTGAATTACTTTGAAGAAATAACGTACTATGAAATCTTGTGGTGTTACATTACTTTAGGAAGGAAGCCTATATGTATGATTTCTACATGTGTGATGTTGGATGAGGGAAATGCTATATCAGGGCCAGTAAGAAATAAATACTAGTCTTACACAATATTTTAATACAAAATGTTTCTATACCCTAAACTGGGTCTTATGTTTCTATTTATTTGAAAACAATATGTGTCAATACATCTAGAATCACTTTATATTTCATAAAACATGTAGGATGTGAGTGATACTTTATGAATTACTATCACTCTCTATATGGTTGGGAACATTCTTAACCTAGGAATTCATGATTGTGAAAATTTCAATAAACCTATATAATATGGCGATTGAATGTAGGAATTACATCACCCTGATAATGTGTGATCAAGACGATAGAAAGGTGTTCCCCTTTCCCTTATCATAAATATCTGGCGATTAGGGAAAATTTTATCTTTTGGTTTCCCTCATATATTGGAACTAGATAATGGAGTTCCCTATAATTAGTGGCATGAAAGAGTCTTATTATTAGAGGGTTATATTCCTATTTTGTTCATGGGGGGATAAAGATATTTCTCTCCCAAGTGATACTTAAGTGGACTGGGATGTATCTCGCTGAAGTGAAATTTGGGTAGAGTGTGTTTATTTCATCCAAGTGATTCTTTGGTAAGATTGGATATACTTATCCCAAGTTATAATTCAGAAGAGAACAACCCAAATGATATAAAATTAGAGAGGCTAGGCTCTAATGACCAAGGGACTCCTAAGGTTCTTGTGAAAAAGGTTCTTTCAAACTTTGCGGTGAGTAATGGACTTTAAAGCTATTGTTGTTAGACTATGGATGAATTGGTTCCCCCTTACGGTTGATGTATTCAGACATTTGGGAAATAAATTCACTCTTTATATCTAAAAAATATCTTCTATTTAAATGAATTATAAGCTGGCTGAGGGTTTTGAAGACATAGGCTAGGGTGTTTTGTCAGTAGAGCATCAACTATTTTTCTGGATTTTAAATGTGTAAAATGATTATCCCAGGGGTCCTATTTATAGGACAAATTCGGAACCTGGGAAAAGTAGTAAAATAATGAAAGTGATTCAAATAGGTTTATCACGCAAGTGGGTTTCATTCGTTTTACCTACATAATGTGATTGGTCATGAAAGTACCATGTACAAGTCCTAATTGTTCTTACTCCAATGAATTCAAAGGAGGTGTGTCACCTTATATATTACCATCTTCTCACTCATATATTTGATATATTATACCATCAAATTTAATTTCATGATTCAAAATGGGAGAACCAATATATAAATTTATTATTAACACAAATTTTATAAGAATAGTTATTGTAAAAAAATTAATACCTAAATAAATATATTTTGTACAATATTTTATGATTATATTTTAAATATAAGTATATAAGTTTTCGAAATAAATATTTAAAAAATAAAATTTATCATTCAACTTATCATAACAATATTAAATTTAGTCTATTTTGTTAATTTTGAAGAATTATTTTTTAGGTGAATATTATAAAATATCATTTTTATAAATGAAATAAATTTTATGACATTATAATTTTATTAGTATGATTTTGATGTTCATGAAAAAAATTTCTAAGACAAATAATGAGTATTATATATGAATTTATAACTCAAAAAACCTTTGTTTTAATTTACAAACAGATATATGAAATTTCAAAACATCATTTATTGTTTCATTGAACTTTTTTTTAATACATTGCACATTAAAATCTTAAAATTAATTTTTATCACTTTTATAAAATTGTTATAATAAAATATAATTATAATTTGGAATCATTAGACAAAAATTTTGTAATAATGACCAATTTATTTTAAAGCTTAATTGATAAATTACATTGGTTAAAAATAGTTACCTCTATGAAACGAAATATAGGTAAAATGTTTTAACAAATAGAAAAAAACATAATTTTTTTAGTATATTTATGAGAATGAGTGGTTGTGGATTTTATAGAAAATAACCATTAAAATATAAATTATTTCCATATTTTGAAGAAATGTAATCTGAGGGTGACATAACAATATTAAAAATGTTTTATATTTTTAAAAACACCCTCTCATTTCACTTAAAAAGGTGGCACTAATATCCTCACTTCCCTTAATAACACAAACATATTAGTTAATTTACAACAATACCCAACCACATCCTCAACAATAATATCCAAATTCAAGATGTTTTTGTCTTCTCAAAAATCCACCCCTTAAAGGTTTAACCACCCCTTCAAACAGGATAATCCAAGAAGTGATATATAAATTTCTATCTTCTTCTTTATTATTTATTTTTATTTTGTGCACTAATTCTAACAAAAATTTCATAAAAAATATTAAAATTGTAACTAAATTTCATTATTATAATGGTGTTTTTTGATGATGATATTAAAATCATTAACCATATTTCAATATTATTTAAAATAAAAAAAATGTGAATAATGGGTACGTGCGGACTACCACCTCCATAAAGAAATGTGTTTCATTATCCTTCACCACCATCAATGGATCATCCATAATGATAATTAATTAAATATATTAGATATATATATATATATATATATATATATCTATGTGTGTCTGTGTGTGTGGGTCATATTTATGTTCTTGAAATTATAAATCATTTTACTTATATCTTCCCCCTTCAATGAATAAAATCATTATCCATGTGTTTGTGCCACCACCATGGAATGATATATTCTGTTTTTCACTAACACCATAATTGATGGTATTAGTATATATTTTATATGTATATGTGATATATAAAATTGATATATATGATGAATATGTTTCTTTATGGATAACAACAAATTTGATGACTACTATAAGGTAATCAATCAGTATTGCTGAATTACATGAAACTAGTTCATAATCATTTTTTTCCATCTTGAAATGTAAAAAACCCCATGAAATTGAATTATAATATTATGGGTCTTTATTAAAATTCAATTGTAGTACCTTTCATGGTTTTCAAATGGTGAAATATTTTAGAATAAAGAAGATCCACAACGTTTTATTATCATTGTTCCAAATAGTCGTGATTATTAACACCTGATGTTATAGTGATAGTATAAAAATATAATATTTAATGATAATTGTTATTAATTTTACCATTAATATATTTTTACATATATTTATCCTTTAATGCAATATATTTTTTATATCATTAACCACACTCAATACCGATCTCAATTGATTGGCAATATATTATAGAAATATTATTACTCAAATATAATTGTTAAAAGATAGGAATTAGTTTTTTGGGTATTGTGTAAAATGACCCCCACTGACTGCACATACACCCCATGTTAAGATGGTCAATGGGCCCTGGCCCACTAGGTACAACCAATTTCTCAAGAATCATGTTGTCACCACCTTGGGGACCAACATGTGCCCGAAGGGGTCATCCAAAAAATGATTATCCTCATTGGCCAACATAAGTTCTTTCATGTGTGCTTTTTCGTCACTCACACACAACATGAGAAACTTACCTGAAGGTAACCCATCATAGTTCAAAACAGTCATGATTATTAACACCAAATTTTGATAAGAGAGTATAAAAATATAATATACGAAGAGAATTGTTATTAATTTTTTCACCAAAATATTTTATTCTATATTAATCTTTTAAATGAAGACTAATTTTTATAGTATCAACCACAAACAATACTGCTATCAAATTAACACCAATATATTATAGAAATATTTTTATTATAGTATTATTTTTATAAGATATACATTGGTTCGGTGGGTATTGTATTAAGTGAGCTGCATTGACAGTAAAAACCACCATCTTAAGATGTTTATCGGGTCCTGGACCACCAGGTACAACAAGTTTCCTGATAGACATTTGGTCCACACCCTAGGGCCCAAACACATTCCTGAACGGGTCATCCAACCAATGAATATCCTCACAGGACAACACGTGTTCTTTCTTGTGTGCTTTATCCTCACTCTCACACACCATTTGAATCTTCCCATAAGATCGTGTATCCTGATATCTACTCTAAGGAAAGAATGAGTAACTTTGGAGTTCTAATCAATAAGGATCTCAAAAATAAATGTTCAACTTGATGAAATGAGTAATATAATTTAGTCATTTAACCCTTTATCATTTTGGGTTGTTACATTCACCCGCATTTAGAGAAAAACATCCATATAGTGGACCCTAAATCATAACCCAGGCATTGAACTAGAGTTAAGGATGGGTTCTTTGATACTAATGTAACAAATGGTCCCTACTAATACCATAGACCCCCACCATAACATGTTCACAAGGTCTTGGCCCACTAGGTACCACCAGTTCTTCCGTAGACATGTGGTCCCATATATGAGGCCCACCCACATGCTCGAACGAGTCATCCAACTAATTACTATCCCCCCATGACAACACATTTTCTTTCTAGTGTGTTTTTCCCCACTCAGACATGCCCTATGTTACCTCCTAGAAGGTCACCCATCTTGATCACTACTTTAGTACAGGCATACCTAACTGTGGAGTTCTAATCAGTTGGGCTCTAGAAAGGTGAACCTTATTGACATGAGTCATATCATTTAGTTATTTAACATTTTATCATTCTAGGTAGTTATAGGTATTTATAGAAATTACTATATTATAAAATATATGTCAAAAAGTTTACATAAAAATGAAAAATCACACTTACATTTATTATCAATTGGTTTAAAAAATGTAAAATATTTTTTACGTGAAGGATATGATTTCATAAAACTATTTTTATGTTTGTAATTTATTTTTCACATAATAGATTAAATTAATAATTGTTGATAAATGATTATAATTAAATTATTAGATTATATATCCTGTAAAATTAATTATCATTCATTTATTTATGGTTATTATGTAGGAAATTATGATGAAGTCATTTTATTAATCAATAACACATTTTTGTCAAAAATGTTTTTTATTGACTTATGATATTTGTTGTTATATTTAATTTATAAAACTCGTTAAAAATTGACTTGAAAAAGTTGGCATATATTTTTGAATCATAATGTAAAAAATATCATAAAGTGAATTTTTTGGATTTGTATGAAAATATTTCTTTTTAAGAGAATTGTTAAAATGTTGATTTTTGAAAATTTTAATTTCTTCTATTTATATTATGTATTTTAAATATTCATTTATCATCTGAATTAGTTTTAAATTAACATAATATTTTTTATTAATAATAATGTAAATAATTTTTAATGAATCCACTAGATATTTGATTTTGGAAAGAAGATTATTTTATGCTTAAAATGCACTTTTCTAAAAAAATCAGTACATTTTGAAAATTTATATTAAAATTAATATTGGAATATTCCAAAATTTTAAAATTGAGAAATATATTTTATATTATGAATTAGGTGCTTAAAATTTATTAATTAGTTCAACTTCATATTTTGGTCATTATGAATAGTAACCATGATAAAAAATTCTTCACATTAAATGGTGAAATTAGCTAAAAGAGATTACAACTATGTTATAAGGCCTTGAAATTAATCTAAAAATTGGACTTTTTATTTAATAAAAAAGTGATTTTTTCTGGATGTAACATCTTGTTACAATGTTTCATGTATTTCTCTTCTCTTTAGTTATTTTTATTTTTAATTGGGTGTGTATTAGGACTCCCAATGTTCTGAGATGTAGGTTTTTATGAATTAATAGAGTCTATATATAATTGTGTTAATTAAGTGTTATTATTCTCACCGTGCTTGGAGAATGTTGAGTTAGGTTTTTGTTTTCTACTAAAAATAAGAATTTTTGTATAATAGAGGAGATATATATGACATGTAACTGGATTACACAATGTGTAAGTACTATAGAGAAGATTCTATGAAATTGGTACACAACATGAATGGTTACACATTGTGTAGGAATTTCCCATCCTGGAAATGCTAAAGATTATTTTTTATTGGAATTGTGTTTTTCGATGTATATAGACTCCGTAGATTATCCGACATATAAATGGGTTACACACCTTGAAATCATAATGGGTTGGGATTTTAGGGTGCTGCAGGGATGATTTATATTTCAATTTTCTCCGTCCTTCTTCTCTCCCAACCTAGAAGCACTACTGGTGGATTTCGAAAACCTATACCCCTTATAAATTGATTAACTATGTGTTTGATCATAATGGTTGTGCATGATGTCTCCCAAAGTGATTAATCATTTATAATTCTTCATTGTTTTTGACCATGATAGTGTCATTTCATTGTTTTATCAAATTTATTGATATATGGTGTGGTTTTTTCATGATTATTTTAAGATCCTCTTTGAGCTCTTCCCTTGTGTTTTTTCTATTGTTGTTTGTTGTGAAGAATGTTTGTGTTCATGATGTATCTCATGATCATCCCTCATCATTGATTGTTTTTGTTATATTGAATAAATTATGAGATCTATGGTCTTATTATAGGGCCTCCACTATTATTTTTCTGTTCTTCATATTGGTGGACCCCATTGCAGGAGTGTGCAGCCTATGTTTTGAGGTTGGAAGTTCAATCACTAACCTATATTGGTGAAATTCATTATTCCTATTTAAATAAATTTTTTATAATTGAAATTTCATGACTGAATGATGAATTTATGTGTGTGGAAATAGCTTTTTGATAATAGATGGGTATCCTCGGGTTGTGGTTAATGAAATTGGTAAATCAAAGCATTATGAAATGGTTTTTCTAAAATGTTTCGCAAACAATGGTTTTGATTAAAACGGATTATTGAAATTGTTTGGGGAATAGAGCTCATGGGAAGCCTTGGATACTTAGGTGGAAGGTGTAGAAAAAAGTACTTGTCCACTATTAGTGGATTCACTCATGGGGTGTTCCTCTACTCCCCAATTCTGTTGTTCTGGGGTCTTCTTAGACCTATTGGGGGGGGGGGGGAGTTACATTCTCTGGTGTTCCATTTCTCTCTAGACTCGATTCATATATAGAGTCTTGATGTGCATGTGTTTTTCTATGACATGTTAGGTTGTCCAAGCTATTATAACCAAGCGTGATCCTTTTCGTGATTGCACATGTGCTTTGGATTATAGTTTTTGGTTTGTACTTTCATGATTTTGATGAAATATGTGATACATTTTTGGTTTTTTTGTACATATATGGTATGGTATATGTATATGAAATTATTTGAAAATGATTTACCCTCATTATTTAGAAATGTAGAAAAATGGGAAATTAAATGATTTTCTATGATTTTGTGTTAAAAACTAGTAATCTATATATCATGCCTTATTTTCTATAAGGTTTATCATGTGAGGATTATTGTATAGAGTGTTTTTAAATAACCCCTTAGAGGGACCCCACTAAACATATTATATCACCCAATACATACCCTTTCAGTTGAGTGTACAAAATGTTATGTCTTTTGATATATGGAAAAGAAAGGAACCCTAGGGAGGTGGTGATGTTTTCTTTCACCTAGGTGTAGGTATCATGAGGGTGAGATGGTATGAATTTTACCATGATATCGTATGGATATTTTTAGAGTATCATTTTGTTTTTTTCATCCTTTGTAGTTGAACTTTTATCCTAGGGATTGTTTTTATACTATTTCAATTAGATCACTTCGGTTATTCCCCATCAATTATATAATATATATATATATTCATTTTTTTCTTCCTTATCTTTTTCTATTTATGTATATATTAATTTTTTATACTTTAGGTGGGGAGAAACTGTTCCCCCGATTTCTTTGATGCTCAGGTGCGAGACTCCATGCTACGGGGATTGGGAACACCCTTTGTGTATATGAAAATTTGGAATGGGAACCAATTTGTGAGGTTATCTGGGTCGGTTATGTTATAGTTTTTTTATAAAAGGATGTATATTGTCAATATTTCTCATCTTGAGGCATTTTCTAGACTAGAGATTGGATTTTTGGGGCAAGATAGGTCGATTTAAGTGAGTGTTTGACCGTCTCTTATTCTGATGAGTCTAAAGTTAACATGGGTTGGTAGGATTGAGGTCTCATATTTTGAGTTCTTGATTTCAATATCATTTTGTCTTATGGTTTTTTATGTTTGAACTGATATTTTTCTATTATCTATTTATTTCTTTTATTTCAGTGTGAAGTAGTATGCCTCTTTGAAAAATTTTGCGAGTTCCTTCGGAGGGTGAAACTAATTCTCATCAAGGGAATCCAATACTGAATTGAATTCTATCATTTCTATTATGTGTGAAGTTCATTCCATAGATCATAAAAAAACCAAAGTATAAAGGTGAAGTACACAAATTTCAAACTTGAATGTCCTAGTGTAAGTGATGGTAATATTTTTTAGTGTATTCATATATGAATGTGGGATTGGACTCGAATGGTTTGAAGAATCTATTCTTCGAGAAGTTTTGTCAAAAGAGGTTGATGATGAAAAATTCATTATATTTAATCTATTTATAGCAAAGAGAATGATTGACATCGTCATAATCCAATCGATTTGCAGAGTTTGTTCATTTTTCACCAGAGGCTGTAATGAATGTCCATCTGAAAGCTCAGAAGGACCTGCAGTTTCGACTAGATATCAGATCAAAGGTATTCATGCAGATGATTTTGAAATATTTAGATATTGTACACATGGTGTTTAAGTAATATATGAATATAGAATGGAAGGTTTGATATTTTCCACCTTCTTTTCCACCTAGTGGTATCTTTATTAGTATTATTGGAAAAAAGTTGATGTGGTAATATAACCATAATAGTGGTGGTGGTGGTTCTCGGTAGAAGGCATCGTCTACACCTACAGTTTTTCTAGTAGTATTAATTTAACTTTATATTAGTGTGGAAATTATGGACACTCATGATGTTATTTTTCATCACCTAAAAATAAGAAAAACGTTTGTAAATGCTATATTCATTTTCATTATTTCTTTTAGGCTCTATCTATACCTCAATATAGTAGGGATCATTTCATCTAAAGGATACTTTATTACAGTTAGATACTTTAATTAGTATATGAATCCTACAACTGGTCTCATGCGTTGATAACCTTCATGTAGTAAATGTATTTCTAGTTGAGGCATATGTGATTCCAGTGATAGTGAGAGGTACTAAATTTATTGAATATTTTGTATAAATTGGTTTATTTTATTCCTGTTCTTCCCAAACATTTATATAAGTCTATATTTTAATATCATTTGACGTCCAATGGATCTCATGTCCTTTCATGAAGTTATATTCACCTCTAGGGAAGACAACATAGTAGGGGTTTTTGTTTATTTTTGGGCACTTTGGATAGATGATTCACAGTTAGTTTGATATTTCATATTTCTCACAATGGATTTGTTTAACATAATCATTAGTTTAATTATATTTTTCTCATCATGATGATGTTTATTTGTATCACCAATATGTGTCATTTCAAGTGTCTAATGGGATATCATGCATCTTTCAAGGAGAGTGGGAGCCCAGGTCTAGTCATCCAGGACCATCCATCCAAGAGATAAAGAGTTTGTTGATTACTATAGAATTTCATCTCGATGGTGTTTCTTAAGTTTTTTATCTTCCCATGGTTATTCATTAATTTCCTGATGTTTTCCATAACATTCTCTACAATTCCTCTAATGTGGGAGGTATAGTTTATGATTGACCAGTGCCAAGTATGCAATCACTTTCATTACCTTCAAATTATATAACTTTAATAGAGATGAAAAATATCTAGATTCCATTCTATGTTATGATGTTGAAAGGGGTTTTTCTCCCTAGTGTTTTTCTTGGGGAAACCCTAGTGTTATTTTTGAAGAAACAATAAGTTTAACATTGAATGTGTGTGGACTATTGGATGTTGAACTAGTAAAAAACTAAAAATAAGTATCTGTTTAATCATGCAGATGACTTTTTTGATTAGTTAATGTTGAAAAAGTGGTATTGGTAGGTTGATATTTTGATAGGATATCCTCATATTAAATTTCGAGATTGTGATATACTATAGAAAACATTCTAGAGAATTTATGGTTATCTATAATATCTTGTGATTTAATTTCATCTAACTAATGATCATGAAAGTTTTACAGATTTGATGAATAATATATTACCTCAATATCTTCAAACATTTATGGTAGTATAAACGGATGGTATTTTGGTTTATTCTATATCTGAGCATGATCATGATCACTAGTTTAGTTCAGTTATGGAAATACCTAGGTTTCAACATTTGTATGGAAGACATTCAAAATGAAATTTAAGGATCTAAGAGGTGTTTTTATTTGAGAACATGGTTTCTAAGTATATCTTATAAGTTAATCCCAGGAAGGTAATGATTTTCTTATATTGGATATAACCATATAATATCTTTGATATTCAAATATTCCTTGGTCTTACAGGATTATATCCACAGCTTTTCATAGATTTATCAAAGTTGGAATAACCTTTTTGAAATATTACTTGGAAAGGGGTAAAATTCATATTGGATTTAAAATTTTAGTTTTCTTTTGACGATCTCTTAAAAATTCAAACATTGAAACCTTTTTTAATATTACCTTATTGTGGTAAAGGGTTTGTGGTTTTAATGATGATTTTTGAACTTGTTTTGGTTAGTTTCTCATACATGATGATCATGTGGTATTTTACGACTCTCGTCAGCTTCCACCACTTAAGAAGAATTACCCTATAATGATTCATTTCATTCTATATTTAATAAGGACGTCAAATATTAAAGGGAATATCTTTTTTTGGATTTTTTCATTGACATTTCTAACCATAAGAAATTTAGATTTATCAATTTGTAGAGAGAGTTGAATTAGTGATAGATATGATTGGTGTAATTCCATTAGATGTTTGACTTTGATATCTCCTACTCCCCTATAGAAGGGGAATGTCATTGCAGACAGTATTAGTAGGAAAATTGTATTTAATTCTATTCTAGAATCAATGGAATAGTGGAACCATATATGAATTTCAGCTTAGTGGATTCTCAATGATCATAAGGATGCTTCTGTTATGGTTACGGATAATGTTTAGTTATCACCATCTCTCTCTATGTCTATTCTATTGAGTGAGTTTCAAGATGAAGAGTTCAATGGATGTAAAGAAACCATTTATGATGTGGATACTATTTTTGGTTAGTGTCTCATTTCAAATAGTATTTTTGGTCTTAGAGATCAGTTTTTCTTCCCATCACATGTGAGGAGATCAATTTTGTTTGATTGGAATAGTTCGTCAGGATCCATTCAACTAGGAAATAAAAATATTTAATATAAAATGGGGAAAAATTATAGTAGCCAAACATGAAGTGTGAAATTGATAATTATGTATCCCATTATTACACCTTTTAACAGATAAATGGATTGCATTTTAAACCTTCTAGTTTCATTTATCCTCTTCCTGTTTCAGTTTGGAAATTGGAAGAGGTGTCCTCAAAACTTTTAGTTTGATTATTATAGAGTCCTAAATGAAAGACTTTTATCTTAGTGATGGTTGATCATTTCTCAAATTCAACACATTTCATTCTATTCAGGGACACATATAAAGATAATGTTCTGGTTAAGTTGTATGTGTAGAAGATTATAAGGTTACATGGGGTTCCTTCAGCTATTATTTCATATTGGGATCCAAGGTTTACATCAATGTTATAGAGGATTATATTGGAGGGTATAGGGACTCAGGACTAATTGAGTAAATCAGAACATCCATTTGTAGACAGTCAGATGGAGAAAGCTATTTAGATTCCATAAGATATGTTTCAAACTAGTTTCTTGTATTTTGGTTGATCTTGGGATAACCATCTGGGACTAGTCGAGATTTTTTATAACAAATGTTGTTAGTTATTGATTATAATGGTTTCTTTTGGGGATCTGCATAGTCACCCATAAAGGTAACTTCTTTGTTGAGAAGCGGTGGATGAAGCTTCTTTGGTGGGACTAATTTTAGTTAAGGATATGTTTGTGAGGATTCAAGCTATAAATCATCATCTGGATATAGTACAATGTATATAATTTTCTTATGTGAATTAGATGCATCTTCCATTGGAGTATTTCATAGGTGAGTTTTTTTCTTCAATGTTTCTCCTTAGTTGGGTCAATGTAGGCATTGACTAAAGGGCAAGCTGGATCTGAGATATATTGGACCATTTTACGTTAATGATAGGATTGGGAAGGTTCTTTAACAGTTGGAATTTATTTTTCATTTAAAATGAATTCATGATGATTGAAACATGCTGAAGATCAAGAAAAAACATCATGATACCTATCATGTTATGATTTTGGAATAGATTTAATTATAGCCACATGTTTATACTATGGAGTAGTTAGTAGAGATCATTGATAGTCAATTGAAAATATTACATGATAAATCCATTCGGTTGGTCAGAGTATGATGGTAACACAGTCTAGATTCCCACATAAAATTGGATCACAAGATATTGATGTGGATGTAGTGGCCTCACCTCATTATAAGAATTCATTCTTCTACATGACTTACTTGGGACGAAAATTCTTATAGTGGGGAATTTGTAACATATCATTATATACCATATATCCTATATTTACTTTCTGTTTATTCATTTTCCTAGTTAGTTGTGTGCATATTGGATCTCCTGATGATGTAGATAATTTTCTATAGAAAACAACCCAAATTTTTGGGATGTATGTTTTTTTAATTATTTGAGTCTGGTTAAAAATGTGTCAATGAATTTTTAGATATCTCCTTAATTTTAGAGAATTTTGAAGGTAGTTTTTGGGATTTTTTGAATACTATAATTTTTTCAGTCTACCAGAGAAATACACACCATGTAATGAGATTACATTCCATGAAATTTTAATAGTGACTATAATGTGATCTTGGTAGAACCATGAATGTTTACATTCCATATAAGTGTTATAGGTTGTGTAAATTTGTAATATCATTCTTTAAAGTATGATGGGTTTGGGCTGTATATGGACTTAGTGGATTACATGGAATATAAATAGATTACATGACTTTTAATTTTCATGATTTGAATTTATGGGGTTCTGTATAGAAGATTTCTATTTCATTCTTCTATAGTCCTCTTTCCTCTAGACCATGAATAACTCTCCAATTATTTTGGGAACCTCCTCCTCAAAAACATAAATTTGGTTTTGATTATTATGGTTGTGTGAGGTGTCTCTCTAGGTGTGTAATTTATCCTTCTTCTTCTTTCCTTTAATCATATTAGAACCATTGTATTATGTTATCTTGTCTATTAACAGGTGGTGTTGACTAATATTTATTTTTTATGGATATATTGTGAGATCTTCCTCTAGGGGCCATTCCTTTGTTGGTTGTGGTGCTTTGGGTGTGCGTTATTGAGGTATTTCATGATATTTCTTCTTTTCCAACACTATTTCATAAATTGGATCAAATCTATATTTCAGTAGACTGATTATGTGGCCTCGGTTATTATTGTTCTGTTCTTCCTATTGGTGGATCCCATTATGACCAATTGTGACTGCTATTTTGATGTAGGTGGTCCCTTTTCTAGACTATGTTGGTGAAAATCATTTATTATGAAGTGATAAATTGTTCTATAAATGAAATTTTATTACTAAATGATTGATTTTTCTATGTTGAAAGGTTTTTTATAAAATATGATTTCCCCTATTTTTGGTCCATAAAAATGGGTTTTAAAATAATTGGGAAATGGTTCATAGAAAATGGTTTCCAAAAAATTGTCTCCAAAAATTGGTTTTGATAAAAATGGATTGAAGAAATGGTTTGTGAAATAAATCACATGGGAATCCTTGATTACTTAGTGGAGAAACGTGTAGTAATAAGCCTCATCCACTACTAGGGGGCTTTCTCGTTGTGTGTTCCTCATCTCCGAAGGCCTATAGTTTTGGGGACATGTTAGACACATTAGAGGGGATCACTTTTTTGGGTGTTCATATTCTCTCTAGACATTATGCATATTTCATGAGGATTGATAAGTGCATGATTTTCTGTGTTAGCTACGAGTGTCATAGATATCTTAACCATGTGTGATCCTTGGAGGGATACTGTAGGTGACTTTTGTTATAGTATTTTGTGTTGTAGATCAATTTTTTATATGATATGAGATATATGATTTGGTTTGGATTGATACATCTAATTTTATAAATGTTTATGAAATGATTTCAAATTGTTATTCATGATTTATTAAAAAAATATAGAAATATGTAAAATAAAAAAAAATTCCATGATTTTGAGACAAAAACTTCTAAACTATATATCAGTCCTTGTATTTATTAAAATTTAGATGATTTGATTATTTTGTTGAGGCTTGTTATGGAACACTAGGGACGTACACTACTACTATTGAAAGATCAAACCCTAAACACAACTTTTTTAGTGTGTAGTACTTGAAATATATTTTGATGTAGGGAATAGAATGGTTCTATACTGGGGAAGTGAGGTTTTTAGCCAAATGGGTTTGAGTATCTTGATGTTGAGATGGTCAGTGGGTGAGAGGGGCAGTATCCCATGATAACACATGTATATTGTTAGTGTACTCGTTTGGTTATTTCATCTTTTACAATTGGAATTTTATCTTAGGGATTATTTCGCTACCATTTTAGTTGTATCACATATGTTGTTATCACAATTCTTTGATTAATATATATTCTTGATTTCTTCCATTGTTTTTTATATAAATTTTTATATGTCTTTTTTTCTCCTTCAAGTTATGAAAATGACATCCCTCAAGTTGTTTTTGATGCATGAATACTGGACGTCGGGGATGGGTATAGAGAACAACCTTCAGGTATATGGATATTTGGGTCAGGTACCTATTTGGGAGGGTATTTGGGGTGGGTTAATCACACTACAAATGCTATATTATTTTTATGAATTTTTTTTACATTGGTATCTTCTATCTCAAAAATTACCAAAATAACCTGACCTTAATTCCCCTTTCATGAAGCATAACTAGAACAATTATTGAATGGAATAAGATCTTTATTAATAAACATATGATATATAATAATGTATATTAAATTATATCAGAATGAATAAATTTAGTATAAGAAGAAATAATAAAATTTATTTTAAAAAACTAGTTCAAAATAATAAATATTACTCCCTCATGTTATTGAAATTTGATAATAACGAACTAATATATATATATGATAATTATAAAATATATTTTAAAAGGTTATAAATTTGAATAGTGTCCAAAAATAGGTTATTGTGACTGTTATTTAATCATATATCATATAAAAGTGCATTATTATAAATCATGATTTAATGTAAGGGACGTTTCATTTGAAATTGTTTTTCATAGTATTTTTTTTATTATTCACCCAATTTTTCTTATATAGTGTAGATAATACCTATTTAATTTAATATTTCATGAATATTATTTAATTGGTGGTATCTTTATATTAATTAAAAGATATATATTTCAAATGTGTTTTATTGAAATGTTACCTAATCCACCAGAATGCATAAAAAAAATATTTTGGAAATTGTGGGTGGTTTCCCTAGAAGTTACATCCATATCTACAAAATAGTAATTGTATTAAGATATAGAAGATAAGAAATGTAGGGAAATCAACATAAAACATATTTCTGAGTATCAACTCAATATTAAATCATTTCATGATGAGTGATTCTATGATTTCCAAACTATTTAGATAATCCTAGGGGATATACATTGGACAATTCACACAATCTTTATGAAACTTAATAAAGTATTTTCCTACAATTAAATTGGAATACAATCATTAGAAACATTTGATAATAATTACTATATTCTATTGATAACCCAACACTTTTAAAGTACACTCTATACCTCTATATCTCTATTTCATTGAAAATGGTACATTATTTTAAATAGTGTATACCCCATATTTTAAAATATTATTTTCAATATACTCTACAAGATATGAAAATTATTCAATTGAATGGGAAAGTGTTTATTTTACATATTTCTATCATATAAAATAGTAATTTCTATATTTTTCTATGATTAAGTAATACGTTCCTTAGGAATTTTATTAAATTCCATGTTAACACATATGGTGAATGCATTGGGATTAATTAGTGATGGGTGAGGCAAAATATATATACCTCTATGATATATAAATATGACTCTTATGATATACTAAATAGTGTATTGTAACATATATTAACTTTTTTTATATTTTTTTTCACAAGGCCTTGCTAGTGGGTTTATGTTTTCTGTGTTTTTTATTTCAATCAGCATGAAATCAGTAATTATTAATATTTTATTGATTTTTATTCCTTCATTTTAATTTAGTTATAATTTTTTGATCATTTATTCATTTTATACATACTATTTTTCTATGACTATTTTATGATATATTCTGCAATACACTACTCCTTACTAAGAATCTATGCTCTGTATTATTTTGTTTCCATTTTCATAAGAAACCTTGAAGATAATAATGTGTAATATTAAATTAAAATATATATTATATAATAAACTATTATGATGTTTTTATATTTTATATTATGTTCTAATGTATAATGTGGAAAATATATATGTTTCTTGACTTCTGTCGCTACTATGCTATTATATCCTACATGAATTATTCTATTATAAACTAATAGTATAATATAACAACGTATAGATGGTTTCTTGATATTGTGTTTATAAAATTCGTATCGAAGAAAGTTTAATATAAATTTTGGGACTAGATTTAGAGGAAACTAATTATTTGAAACAAATGTTACGATAAATCCTCTAGATATTATGAAATGTTTTCCAATAAAATCTTATCGGAATTGTAATTTACAACTTTATATCATACACTAATTATGTGTATTCCATTATATATTGATGGAGACTAATGTAATGAATAATAACTATATCAACATTCATAGTAATTATTGGGATGTTCATTTTGATGAAGTCAATGAGTTTGGAGTTATATCTGATATGACATAACCATATTAGGGAGGTTAACCCAGGTTATAAAAAATATCTTCAATAATATGGATAAACATTCTTGATTCTACAAGGTGGTGTATCTATATTGTACAAATTTATTTGAAAAAAACCTCCCCCATTCAATAAAAATATTAAATAATTGGTAGCTACAAAGTGGATCATGTCCTTAGAAAATTTATTTGTCACTTTGGATAGTAGTGAATGAGAAAAGATTTTCATGGAGATATATCGACTAAAGGGAGATGTGGGTCAGTGGAGGCCACTAATTCATAAAAATAGAGAGTAATTAGAGATAAATTGTATAAAATATTTCAATTTTCTGTATATATTTGTGTAAAAAAACTTTCTACATGAGAAAAGGAATGAAATTCAAATTAAATTCATCAATATCAAGTTTCTGGAGGAGGAAAATTCTATTGACCATGAGGATAACATTAAGAAGATCGATAGACATATGACTATGTATGTATACTTAAAAAAATTTAATAAATATTGTATTTGGATAATGTGATGCCTTAGAAAGGGAAAGAGTCTATAAAACATTTTCATAATATGGAGATATATTCACAAGTTCCATTAAGATAAAAATAATTTCTCCAAGGCTTATTTATTCAAATGCATTCAAGAGAAAAATATTCTCACTAATAAGAATACAAGGAATTTTATTTCAATGGTGGAATAAAATAAAAGTTTAATTTCCCACAATTAATAAATAAGGAAAGAAACACTTGGGGACTTACTTGAATGGAATGGGTGTTTGTTTCATGTGAAAAATACCCCTAGGATCACAAAAGAAAATTCTTGGAAGAAGTTGTTCTTCTTCAAACCATTATCTATATGGAAATTATTTAATAATAAAACTATTGTCCCAAACGTCACAATAATTTTACTGTAGAAAGGATGAGGGAGTAAGGAATAGAAAATTCAATCACTATAGAAGATGTTAAAGTACCAATTGGCATGATAAGGTGTACATTGGTCCCAAAATAAGTTTTTGGAAATATTTATTTAATTTTACCTATAAACACTGATTTATATCATGAATTGTTTTTGAGAACATTAAATGATCCCATAGTAGTCTGAGGAAGGATATGTTAGTTAACTATGATAATGTCATTCTCATTGAAATAATGATTTACATGAACACTATATTAAGATGCATATATATTCCCTAGGGGAAATCTTTATTCACACACATATGGTTCTTTAAACCTAATTATAGTAATGTATTATTTATTATTATATAATAAAACAATTTAATACTGAGACAAGAAGATTATTAAATTTGAATAGGGAATAGAATCCCTTATTTTTAAGGGAGGGACTTCAGCTGCCAAGTATTTTTAGACCATCCTCCGATAGGTCACCTTAATTAAATAATCGGAGAATATTAGGAGAAAAAAATATCTATGGATGGGAATGATATTATATGGATTGAGGATATACCCATTTTATAAAGAAACTAGTCAAAAACTAGCCCAGGATATCATCTAACATGACGCTCAACCTATACATTTTAATTCCCCAAACTGAATTACTGATTCACATGGGTTTGAATCTAGTTCTTGGGATCTTGTAATTCCTTGGGAATTTTTCCTCCCAAGGGAATAATATACCAAATCATTACAATATTCACATACCTAAAAAACTATAACCATAAAATATGAAGTATTATAAGAAAAATAAAAGAATGATTTAATCATTTAACATTTAATACTAGAGGAAAAATTACCAAATAGGGAAGGGGACCAACTAGAATAAAAAAAAACCTACTCTTGACATGTGGGTATACTCCCACAATTTCACCTCCATCAACACATAACATGAATAAAATAATAGTAAGAGAATCCAACCTAAAATACATTGAAGGTATTTCCATTACAATAATGATTTAGAGCAAGGGCCATATACACTTGAGGGAGTGTGTAGGGTGTGATATCACTTTCTCGGTATGATTCCACCAAAAATGATACATTAAAAAAATTATAAAATATATAAAAATGATAGTCTTGATATACTTAAGATCTTCGATCTGTGTACGTCCCAATCTGAGTGTGTAACTACTAATCATTTTGATTATGGGAATTAAATGTATTATTATGATCTGTAGAATTATTTTGGAGGTGGTAATATCGCTTTGTTTGACCCCATCTGTCTCCCCAGTACTATATATGAAACGTCTTAATATTATTGGAAATTAAAGGTTCATAAATAAAGAAAAAAAATTTGGAAAATAACAAAATAACCTTGAGAAATCCATATGTCACTAGGGTTAGTGGGGAACTAAGATCCTCATACTCTTGATGATCCAACCTGGATGTGATGGTGTGCCTCTTTCTCAAGATCACTAATATCAACAATCAATGTTTTTATTGGCATTGTATCCTGACATTTCTATTTTGGGTGGGTCATGATTATTGTACTTGTCCTAGTCTACCCATATAGATACATTTCAATCCCATTTTTATTTATATTTATTTAAACAAGAAAACCAATGCCTTTCAAAATCCAACCCTATAAAACCCAAAAAATTAAAATTTTAAGAGGGAAGAACTATTTTAAAACCTCAGACAAACCCTAACTTTTTAATTCACCAACATTCAAATAGATATAAAAATTTAAAATACATTATAAAATAGTACTATGATATTTAAATAATCCTGTAATTGATAATCACATAACCAACCTTATTCTACTTTGATACCACTATAATCTCATCCACCAAAACAAGACACAAAATGAAAAAAATGTAAAGAAAAAACATCACACAAAAAACATCAACATTAAACCCAAAAGTAATGATGCAGAACACATTTTTTTCAACATAACTATTGAATAATAGGGAACCCAAGAAGAAAGATAAATGATTCCATAAATAGGGAAGAGGATAAGGTAGGAATAATTTACTAAAAGTTTCATGGGTTAATAAATCCCAAATATACCCAAAATAATATATAAATGTCAGTAGATTTTGATTGAAAATGTTCATAGTGATGGAGAGGGTGGAATGAGGAGAAATAGAGGTGTTAGAGGGATAAAATCAATGAAGGGTAGAATTGTAATTTCAATTTTTTATTAATGTGGCAAGTCGGATGGTCCTCCAAAACATGAAAAATACATCTGTCACCTATATAAATTTTTAGGGATATTCCAAATAATTTTATGCGGTGGATCATGGGCATGCACATAACCATGAATCCTAGATGGTTCAATTGTCTTAGTAACACAGTTTTCCCTAGGTCGGCGTATTATTTCCCTTACTCGTGCACCACCCAAGCACCTCCATTATAATTAAAATAATGATTTGATAGAAAATTTATTTTCAAAAAATATAATCATAAATTAAATTAATTTTATTATTATTATATGATCATTTTATGAGACATTAACTAATTTTTTGAAGTGTCATAAAATCAGTTATAATGTTAAAATCAGTATTTTGTAATAAATGATGATATTAACTAGAAAATAAATTTATCAAATCTAAAGAATTATTTTAAAAATGGAGTTCATTTTTTGAATTCTACATGTTGAAAAATGGTTAGGGGATTTTTATTATTTTTCTAAAATATTTGAATTAATGGGGAAAACTAATGTACAATATTTATTAATATTTACCAAATACATGAATTTTTGAGTCATAGATGGTGTATGGATGATGTAATCCCATAATATTTTACTATAATAAATTATTTTAATATATTTAGGGATATGTTTTAAACTATTAATTGACTTGACCAAATATAATAAACAAACGAATAACATAATAAAAAAAACACCCCTATCCTACATAATAAATACCACCTCTCTCCACATCTTCTCCTCACACCTCAAAGTCTTTAATATTTTCAAAATTCTTCCCAATACATGTAAGGAACCATCCTTAAAAATTACATAATCTTGAGTAAAGTCAGAAATTCACATTGAGGATATTTTCTGGTTTAGTGTTTTAAAGAATTAGGCCATAAATATTAAAAAACATCTCATATATTACAATGTAGACACTTCTACTAAGAATCCATTTTTTCATAAAATAAAAACTCTTAAAAGAAAACAAAAATTATTTTATTGATATAAATTTTATTGAATTTTTCCTTTCTCTTACCATGCCTTATACGCTGTGAAAAACATTTAAAAAACTTGGGATGTGAATAAAAATCTCAGTATGGGTTATAAAATAATGAAAACAGTCATTTTTCCATCAATACAAACAAAACATAGGCTCTTTAACACACTCCATGAAATCATAAGATTTATTTATAACACATTGAAATCATAAATAATAAAGGTAACATGTGGAATCCATATCATACTTAAATTGTAGATATCATGAATAAATAGGGAGTTACATTTGGAATACCCATCACATTATATTCCCAAAATCTCTTAGGTGAAACATCAACGTTTACCTCTATCACGTTAGCCACTGCATTGGAGAGCTATCTAGAGCTAACCCGCCCTAGGTTTATCACAGAACCACCTATATATGTAAACAATGAAAAATAACCATAACATACTAAAAACACATAAAACAATCATAATGGAAAAATAAAGTTTCCACACTGAAATCACAATATATCATTTCAAGATATTGAAATAATCATTGCTTTATGAAACCATTTTTAAAACCATTTAAAACATTTAATAAAGAGACGTTTGAATCAAAGTGTCCCATAGATCTTTTTATCTTTTAAACGAATTAACATTATAAAACATTAATGTCTATATAAATAAATCCTTTAAACCATTTTGAAATCATGGTCATTAATGTGAAATATTTAGAAGAATAAATCTAAAAACATTTAAAACAATATTTTAGTTAAAGAGGCCCTTACAACTTCAGAAAATACTTGATTAAAAATAAGTGGTGAATAACATTTGAAAAATATTATAATATCATTATAATAAGGATATTCATGATATAATATATCAAAGGGATATATATACACCTTATAAAAGTGAATTGGTTTATAACAACAAATAAGTCTAAATGGAGTGTAAACTGAGACAGAGTCCCTTGCAAAGATCACATCCTTAGATTAAGGATAAATCAATCACATAACTATTTGTGGAAAATTAGATTACACCAAATATATGTGGATATTATGATTAAAACAATCACAGGTCATTCACATTCATTCATTCCACAACATAATAATTAAGTATAAGTTTAACCCAATGAAATGAAATTGTGTTAAGAGGTTATTTTACAAAAAATCGGCATCCTAACAACGTCACTTAAAAATTTATAAAATGAGTTGATGAGAGAGAAAGGATTATCTCATCACATAGGTGTAAAATTTACACAAATAAGGATATATAAGGACCTATACCAACGTAAGAAAATGAAAATTAAAAGACATGACATAAAATAATTTTTTGACTAAATGAATGTCGTGAAAGGTTCCCTTACTGATTTGGTAACTTATGAAACATACACCCCATGAAAAAAGGATCATACAATGAAAATTTAAATACCCATAAATTATTGTATATTACAAAAATAATACAATCATGGGTAGTACATACACCACACAAAAGGTAATAGTTGACAATATAGCATGAATCTTACGGGAATAAATAGTGAGATGAAAACCCCTTACCTAGTGTCTGATTTGTCATGTTCTCTATTTATATCCCTGAATAAAAAACATTCATTAATTATATGTACTTCAGAACCTTTTAAATTTTATTACTCATTTTATATCACTTATTACCTTGCTCTAATAATCATATAATTATTCATGTTCAAAACGGTCTTTTTGTCGATATTCGGTACTTGAGTCAAAAATGATCTCGTTATAATTACAAATTGTCCATTTTTTCAAAATTCCATTATATATCGAATGATATTAACGATTTAAATATCATATATATCATATATATCCAGTATATATGTACTTATGATATACCATATCATTTAGATATATGAAAATGAAATGCACTGTTCAAGGAGACGGTAGGTCGTACGTACGAATGAACACTCCTTTCATTTATTTTTCTTTGATTTTTAAAGAAATGAAAACCAAATGATATATATTTGTATTATTATTCTAGTGTAATACTAATTTTTATATATTTTACATAAGTTAATTAACACTATACTTTATACATTCCATGTATGGTATGAACGAGTCATAACACTTTGTGGGGGCGGTAGTCCGCACTTTATCAAATGAAATTATCTTGTTTACACATTATGGAAACCATAAAGGTAGGATATAAATTAAAAATAAATAAGTATAAAGACAATATAAATATAACATAGATCACATATACATACAGTTCCATCATAATGGCCACAATGATAGGTGGTAGGAGATAATTTTACAATCATCATTTTGTGAGGTAGTAGTTCACCGTCCACAGAAAAAGTATGTTCGTATCCAAGAGATGGAGGTGTGTGTAAGTGTAGTTTTAATAATTCTCATAAAAAATTATAGTATATTGAGGATCCTGGTGTTGTTATTTAATCATGGAAAAAGAATAAAATAGGGATTGAAGAATTAGAATAAAAGGAAATAACATTGGCGAAGATGTTACCTTTCAATCAGGTAATTACTTTTTATTTGAGCCTAAGGGCTCTCTTGAATTTCCTTCTACCTAGGGAAAGGATTTTCATTGGAAGAGAGGGTTATTGGGAGATTATTTGGGAAGAGGTTTTATGGGACAAGAGGCTTGAGTGGTGTAAGTAATGGTTCAGAGGCGATTCCCTTTTATAATAGGGAGGAGGGGAATTCTAAAATTTTTGAAAGAATTATTTTATTATAAAATGATTTTCGGTTTAAAAAGGTCCCCAACTCATTAAATTCGAAGATAAGATGAATATAAGTCTAAATAAAATTATACAATAAGAATTGAAAAAGTTTTTGATATTTTTTAATCGTTATATTATTTTAACCATTTGATAACATATATAACTTTTACCATGTATTATTGTTTATTAATACTACAAGGTTAATATATTTAAAATAAAATTTCATTTGACCCAAGTTGGATCATTACTGACATTTTTAACATCATATAACTCATTTGGTAGAATCTTAATTTTTTAGGACTATTTTATAATTAAATAAAATGTTGAATGATTAAAAAAAATTATGTCAACATTTATACTATTCTTATCTATACTTTTACAAAAATTCAAACCAACTTGATTTTTTTAAAAACCTTCATTAATTCAAAGATAAGAAGTCATCCGTATATCTAAAATTCACGGATGGCATAAAAAGTTTCGAAATAAATTTATTTTAATATTTTTAATCTCATTTATTTAAAATATTAATTAGTGAGGTAATCATTACATCATCATTGTGTAATAAATAATTTTATTTATATGATTTATGAAAAATTATAAATTGATTTAGTAAAAATATTCATGTTTGTGATATATTTATTTTTACTTTAAATTAGAAGTTATTAATGTCATTACCTTACCCAAGTAGTTTTTTAAAGGCCAAAAGTCTTACCCAAGGATTGTCTTGGTTGGCCATGACTCATCCAATAAGGTTAGGACAAGTTTTAAGGTAATTATATATTATTATAATATTATTTTTACCTTAAATTACCCTATTAACCTTTAACTGCGGTAAATAAAATTCAAAAGTTACTATTCTCCAAAAATTATTTTCATCCTATTGAACCAAATTTTACTTACTAATGAAATTCATTTATGTCAGATTTTTTAAATTCAATTCACATAAGCGGTAAAATAAATGAATTTTTTTTAACTACTATGTTGTAATTTTCACTATTTATCAAAAATTTCATGTTTTCATAAAAATACCAAAAATTCACCGAAATATTATTTTGATATTAAGAATTCAAAAATAATATGTATATTTAAAAATAAAAAAACATAAAAATTGAATTAATAAATTCAAAATTAGTTCCCATATTCAAAACTAGAAGCGTGTTTCTATGAAATAAAAACTACCAAAAGATTGACATGTATTTATGTCCTATTTAAAAGTGAAATTGCTTCCAATGTCCAAGATATGATTAAATGGTAAAAATATAATCCAATTACACTTTAAAACATTTTAAATAGATAATTTTACCATATAAATAAATCCAATGAAATGACAGTTTTGTCTTAAAATGCTGTAATTTTCATTAATCATTAAAAAATAAACTTTATCAGAAAAAATATAAAAAATTACATAAAGTAAATTTTGATGTCCCGATTCTAAAAAAGAAGATAATTTTTCAATTGTATCATATACATGTGACAAAAAATAGAATTAATATGGGTTCTCCATGAAAATACGATAAAACAAGTTTTTTAAAAATATTAGAGTTTTTCATGCTTAAAATCAGATTCATTCCAATGTTACGTCCCTAGGACTTATTGGATAAAAGTAAAAACATTTAACAAATACTTGTAATCATATTGTAGTTAGTTCTATTCATTCTTGACAATATAATGTATATGCATTAATTACCTTTTAATAAAAATAATATTATTATATTTTTTCGATATAACTCAATGTTGTGTCCGACATATGATTTCAAAGAATCTCATTGTTGCGTGTTGAGTAAGACATGGAACATAACATCCTCTTGAATGTCAAATTAATATTTATTTCACAAATATGAATAAATATGAGAATGACATATTTTTTATTTACATAGGTTGTTACATCCTTTTCCCCTTTTGGATATTTTTTCTTATCAATTTTGTAATTGGTCTAGGAAACATCATTTAAAGTCCCACAATGGAAAAAGAGTCATTAAAACTATCACTTTAATAGAAATAAATATAATTAAAAAGGTCACTCGAGATGACACATGGGAGGATTCCATGTAGCAAAACATGGATATGGAAGAGAAACTAACTATCATGTTCTGATGGAGAGTGATAGAAAACATGATCAGGAGAATGTTAACTCCTATAAAACCAAAAACATGTGAAATATTAAAAGGTCTTTGATTCTCTAGTAGTAAAAGTAAATAGACAACATTTTTTTGTTTCATGTCCCATTTCATAAATTTGAGGATTTATTTTACTACTTAGAATAAGAACAGAGGTAAATAGACTTAACTTCTATGTATACTTTCATCCTTTGATACATTTCTTCCATAATCTCATCTTTTCTCTAGAAGATAAGTATTCAAGAGGACTTGGTCACCCCTGAAGTGCTAAATTCATCTTCTAGAGAATGAAATAATCCAAATAAGATGAAATATATATTTTATATGGCTTTAAACATTAACCAATACCAAAATGGTTAGTATGTTATTAGATAATCCTTAAAAAGGATAGTACATTATAAAAATAAATACTACTCTAAATCCCCAAAATTAGACAAAAAATAACCAAAGTTCAGAAAAGGCCATTCAATAAAAAACTATCCTTACAATTCATAAATGTAACCCAAACTATGATTGAAACCCAATACCCCGAAGGATTTAATCACATAGTCTTCTATAGTAAATATATACATTTGTCTCCAAATAACATTGACTACTCTTAAAGTCTCATACTAAAGAGTAATTAACCTAATCACATATTCTCTATGAAAGGTTAATCATTTCCATAAATAATCATATTTCTATATGTTGACAATAAAAACATATATTTCTTCCAAAATAAAATTTCAACCATTACTCTACAAATGAAATCTGGTATTTTTCTTATTTTTTTTAAACATTTAGTGTTCCTAAAAGTGATAATGAATTCAAAAATAACCTTTATTATTTAATCACCAAATCATTTTCCTATAATAATGATATCCATATGAAAAATAATAAGTTCCCAATATCAACTTATTCTTGATACATAAAAATATTTGACTAAAAAGAATATGTCATACAAACTAGGGACTTCATGTAGTCTAGTGGAAGGCGATAAAACCCAGTTTCACATTGGTTTTGGATTTTATTCCCACAACATATTCTAACGTGATGGGTCATCACAAGGTCTGTGTGTTGTCCTTTTTATAAATATCAAAAATACCCTAATATTATTTAAACTCAATGGTTTTATAATACTTCTCATTTTCATCCCAACTCAAAATGACCTCAATATCTTAATTAATGAAGTCATATATATATATTGAAATTTTGTTTACCTCAATAAAATAACACAATTCTGAAAAAAAACATCATACCTTGATCATGGTGTCCACATAGTTTCATCTTCATCTTCTTCATGTAGATAGATGGTCCATGCATTGCAACAGTGATTTAGAGATCCATTAAAATCATATTCTTCCTTTATCCAAATACACATTGTACAACTTGGGTCATGTGTGTGTTCACAAAAAAATAGTTTCTATAAATAATCCTATATGACATATAATTTCAAAACGTCTGATAAATGATTCTTTTTATAAAACAGTCGAACCAGGTTTGAGTTGAAACAATCAATTAATGCTCCTTTTTAAATACCATAAGTATGGACTGAAATACTATAATTTAAAAGAAAATATAAGAATTTTGTGAAAGGGTCTTATTCTTTAGCACCTCTTTCAAAATCATAATATGCTTCAAAATCTTGTGATAAGGTAAAAATTTGGAAAATTCCTTGATACTATTTTTCTTTCTTGAAAATATGCCAATATTGAGAAAACATGATTTTATTAAATACTAGCCATGATCCATGATAGTATAGACTTATAAAGGAGGTTTTTTATATCTCAAACAATTTCTTATAAGTGAGTTGTATAATAGAAAATGTTTTAGAATCTTCTGGACATGTCTTTATTATAATTATTTCAGGCATGTAATCATAATGAGATGTGAATTTTGATTGAGATCCTCCTCCTTCCATTTTTAAAAGACATTCCATGATCTAAAAAAGTTACAAAATAATGGTTTAACTTAACGAGTATACATAGTGACTAACCGTGTGTCTAATAAAAACTCTTAATCCAAAAAGTAGTCAAAACTAACATTTGATACCAACTATAATGCCCCATCCTTATACATTACATAATCTTATGTTATGTCAAGAATTCACATTGAGTATTTTTTGGTTTAGAGTTCTAGAGAATTATGCCATAAATAATACAATACATCCCAAATATTACAATGTGGACACTTATACTAAGTCTAAATTTTTTTCATAAGATAAAAACACTTAAAAGAAAACAAGAACTCTTATCTTGATTTTAATCTTCTCCAATTCTTCCTTTCTCTTACCTTGCCTTATACCCTATGAAAAACATTTCAAAAACATGGCATGAGAATAAAATGCTCAATAAGGGTTATAAAATAATGAAATAAATCATTATCCCACTAATACACATAAGATCTTTAACACACCTCATGAAATCATATGATTTATGAATAACTCCTAGAAATCATAAGTCATATAGGTAACTTATGGAATCCATATCATACAAACATTGTAGCTATCACAACTATATAGGGAGTTACATTTTAAATACCCATCATAGTATATTCCCAAAATCTATTAGGAGAAACATTAATGTTTACTATCATCACGTTACCAAATGCATTGGAGAGCTATCTCGGGCTCTCCAACCCTAGGTTTATCATAGAACCACCCTTATATATAAACAATGCCCAATAAACATAACTTCATAATAACACATAAAATAAGATTAATTAGAAGATAACATTTCCACATTTCAATCACAATATATCATTTCATGATACTGACACAATAAATTCTTTATCAAACAATTTTCAAATCCATTTAAAACATTTAATAATGATATTTTTGAATCAATGTGTCCCATACCAATTTAAAGCTTTTAAAATAATTAACATTTCCAAAAAATAATGTCCATATAAAAAAATTCTTAAAAAAATTTTGAAATCATGTTCATTAATGATAAATATTTAAAACTTTTAAAACTATGTTTTAGTTAAATATTCTCTTACCACTTGAGAAAATACATGAATGAAAATAATTACACAATTACATTATAAAAATCTTGTAATATCATGAGAATAAGAAGATCCATGATATAATATGTCAAAGGGAAGTATATACACCATATAAAAGTGAATTGGTTTATAACATCAAATAAGCCTCATTTGTAACACCCCAAGCTTCCACGGTACGATTCTCTTTGAATAATACAGTAGCGTTTGTGATACACAACTTCGAGATTCTAACACACTGCGACCAATCAAAGTAACCGTTATGGATAGTAATACCCAATTTTTGAAATTTTATTAGTTTTATCTTTCAAAATGGACTTCATTTTTGGATTCAGGATATTGAAATTAGCTTAGGGTGAATTTTTGGTACTTTCCTGATAACTGTCATATTTTGATGAATAGTGAAGATTACTAAATTTTAATTAAAAACAACTTTTTTAATCGAAATAATTAATTGTGATAAATTATGAATTTGAGTGGTTTAAAATTATATTTACAATATATTTTTACAATTTAATCCAATGTTGGTCATTGGACATAATTTTACATTTAAACTAGACATAGACAAGTGTCAATCTTTTGATAGTTATTGTTTCTTAAAAACACACTTTTTGTTTTGATAGTGGTAATTAATTTTAAATTAATAAATGAAACTTAAATGTTTTGAATTTGGTAAAATAGACTTCATTATTGACTTTGAAATATCAAAATTAGCTTAGGGTAATTTTTTGGTATTTTTCTGAAAACTTTTAATTTTTCATGAATAGTGAAAAACGCTGAGTTATAGTTTAAAACCGAAATTTTATTTAAATAATTATTTATTTTATTTAAATTATTTAATGTAAAAATAGATAAATAATACCTATATAAGTTCAATGTAATTCATTGGGGTCGGTTTATAATAATTTTAGATATATAAAAAGTTTATTGAACTTTTCACCATCTTTTACCCACCTGCTAGGAGAATTTGGAAATTCACGTAAAACTTAATTTTACCGCTTCTATGAGTGGAATTTTGAAAATACGAGAGACACAGTTAATATCAAGGAGTAAAATGCGGTTCAATAAGATAAAAATAATTTTTGGGGAATAGTAACTTTTTACTTTAATTTACCACGGTTAAAAGTAAATAGGGTAATTAAGGGTAAAAATGATATCAATATTAACCTAAAACATGTCCTAATTCTATTGGACAGGTGTATTTAGACCAAAAACAACATTAGGAATAAAATATGACCCTTTAGGTCCACTTGAATTAGATTATGGCATTTATTATTATTTAATTCAACGAAGAGCTAAATGAATTAAAATCAATGTTTAATAACTAAAACATTTTTAATATAGGGTTATACATAGGATAAATTCAATTATAAATATTAAATAGAAAGATAGAAATATTTCCTACATAATGGTATTCTAATTTTAATTTTTAGACATTAAATAATAAAATTTATTTATAACACAATGATGATGCACTAATTACCTTATTAATTAAAGAATCAAATAAATGGTAATATAAATATTAAAATAAATATAATTTCAATTTTTTTATGACATACACGAATTTTCTAGGTGACTATCACATATTAGGGATGATTCAGTGCATCGTGTTCGAAGTAATTAAGTTTGGATGACTTTCACAAAAACAAAATACCAAATAGTGTCAAAATTGACATAAAAGAGTTTTTAAAACAAATATTATATTATTAATTGATATTAAATTACTAAAACTTGAAGGTTCAGAAAAAAGACTTTTATCAAGATAGGCGTATCATTAATGGACCACTTGGGGGTCGGTTGGTGGTATATAGTATGTTTAGTAAGTATATAATATAAAATTACCAAGTTACATGGTAACTGTCAAACTAATTAACCAAGAGTTAAAACTAAACGATAAGGTTAATATAATGTCCCAAACATGTCTAAAATCTATTATTTTAAAGGATTTAGACCCATACCCACCTTAAGCTTTGAATAATATACTTTGGAGCCATTATAAACTGAATATTATTTTATTATAAAATACTACTTTATGTTTTTCCTAAAGAGCCCCTCCTCCCCTTTATAAAAGGACCCAACTTCTAACCATTTCTTCACACCATCAAAGCCTTTCTAATCGGCAAAAATCTACCCAAATACTCTCTAAACTTCCTTAATTCAACCTATATGCCTTAGTTGTATCAAAAATCCAACTTAAGAAGCCATTTTGATCAAATCAAAATATAGAAATCGAAAAAGAGGTAATGTTTTCACCACCATCTTTCAAGTTCCTTTCTTCTTCAACATCTTCTTTATTTGTTATTTCTATTCTAAAATGATACTTCTGGTATTTTATATATACTGTGATATAATTATAAATATTGTACCACCATATTCAGTATTCTATCCATCCTTTTAATGACATGTCACCATACGTGCGTACGTACGGCTTACCGTCTCCACATTGTGGTGTAATTGTTATTCAATACATTATTATTTGGATGGGTATAATAATGATGTGTATTTGATGTAAATAATAAATATAACATGATAAGGATTCTATATATATTATATACCATCCAATTATATATTATATTAAAATCAAAAGAATGATATTTTCACTCGTGCATAGGTACGGATTACCGTCTCCATGACGCGATGATATTCATTTTCAAGATCACCCTTCATCGACGATTATAAAAATATATATTATAGATAAGTATGTAATATATGAAATAATAATGCTAATGGAGAGATATATATATTTATATATATAAGTATTTATGTACTTACATATATCATATTCATTTACTTCCGTTTAATACTATATGAAAACGGAAACAACGTTTATATGTACGTACAGACTACCATCTCCATAAAAGGTGTTTTCCATTTCATATATATGTCTATTATAAATTTTTATATTCTAAATATATATGATAAATAAATAATGTTTTATATTTTTTAAGTATTTAAATAATGATCTATGTGATACAATCAAGAGTAACAATTTAAAACAAGTACGATAAAGAAAGCGATTATTACACGAAATATTAATATAACATGGAAATAATTATTAAATGGGTAGTATAAAGTCATAATGTAATAATGTGTGATATCATAAATATTAATATGGTTCTGGTATAATTAAATAACATACTATATTCTTCATACATGAGGCTAAACGTACCCTCAACTAAAGGAAAGTGCAAGGTAAGAGGTTTTCATCTCACTACTTATTTTCGTGAGATTCATGCCATATAGCCACCATTAAATTTTGTGTGGTTTATGTGCTGACCATAATTGTATTCTACATGTATTACACTTTAATTTTTGTTTATTTACATATTCATTGAATGATACCTCTTTCATGGGGTGTATTTTTCGTAAGTTACCACATTGGTAAGGGTTAATTCCCCAATCTCATTATTTTCCATGATTGTTTATGTGCAAGTATTTAATGGGATATGTTTTCTAATATATGAATATTTTTCATAAAAATGATTTCAAAATTAATATTTTAAGGATTTTTGAAAGGTACACTTTATCAATACCATAATTTTAAATGTTTTAAAGTTTTATCTTTCTAAATCTTTTTAATTAATGTCCATGTTTTCAAAATGATTATAATGATTTATTTATATGGACAAGAATTTTTTGAAATGATAATTCTTCTCAAAAGTTTCAAAAAATTATGGGACACTTTGATTAAAAAATCTCTTTTAAATTACTTCCTTTATAAATGTGTAACTTTTAAATGATTTTATAAAAAGGATATTTCTCTCAAAAAAATTTACTCATCATTTTCAACTATGTTAGCATCCTCTACAGGATATTATTTTTGATTTGGGTTGATTTATTATATTAAAATATTCCTTATTGTATTGAATGTGTTATTATATGTTTGACTGTGGATTTTCTATTTTTATACCATTCATGATTTATGGTTAATGTATTTAAATTTCGTATGCGAGTTTTAATACGAATGTTTATGTTATGTTTCAACTATTCATATGAGGAATGCATCGGAAAAAGTAAGTGACGGGTGGAGCCTGCTATAGCTCCTCGATGCATCAGTAGGTCTCATGAGACAAATTAGTTCCCTGGAATGAGGCCTTGAAAAAAAATATTTGTAGTCTTGGCACGAGGCCTTGACTATGTGGTAATGATGTCCGACGTTAGGCATTCCTTCATTATGAAATTAGTTATTACATGTGATTATTCGACTAGTAGAATATCCATGTGCATGTTTAAATGGTAATGTTTCATTTATTTTTACCATATTATGTCCAAGTTTATGTTTAAAAGGCCTCTGTTTTTATTACACATCTTGCCTTAAATAGTTTATACTTCCGCTAAATTATTTACCCTTACTGAGCATCTGAGCTCACCACTTTATTATGTTTTGTTTTCCCAGGATTCCACGAAGTGTATTATGATTGATATGAAGGGTTAAGCTACAGGGAAAAATGGAATTTTAAAATAACTATCTATTTTGTGTTTTATGTTTCAAATTGTAATGTAATGTTAATGTATGTAATCTATTTTCTAATAATACTAAATTGATCGGTCTGTTGGGACATGATTCCTTGTAATAATGGCAATATATTAAAATAATGCACCAACTCTGGGTAACTTGGGTCGGGGCGATACAATTGGTATCAGAGGAAGTTTACCAATTGTAACAACCCGATATTTTATGATAAGTATTCTTTTTAATTTATTTTATTTCATGTGTTTTACACTACCCCAAGATTAGTTTGTATTATACAGAACATAATATTAGCTTTTAGTATACGTAACACTATTCTTGGATCATGTTACACATAATTTCATGTTTGCAACATTGATTGAATATATATATGTATATATATATATATATTCAATGTATAAATGAAAAATGGTTGGATTCTATTATAACGAAACAAAAAATGAGTCTTCCAAAACATGCTACCCTGACATGGCTTGCATTACACATAATCGCGACCTTCCTCGATAGCTTGTGTTGTATGCAATACCAGGATTCACTAAACGACGATATATTATTATAATATTATTATGGACGAGCCGTTATGTATATTATTAACTACATTTTGAATTTTATAACTTTATTATTCATCTTATAAATTTTTTAAAACATTTTATGCGAACAAAATAAATATTTCGTGTAAGAAAAGCATTTTTCAAAAAATGCAGTTTTGCTGCCTTTTGATAGCTCACACACATTAAATCTAGTTTTTGACATGTTTATAAGTTCAATTTGAAAAAATCAAATTCTTCTTTTGAATTAGGATATAAATATTTACATTGGATAAAGTTTTGATATTTTTCTGATAACTTTCATTTTTAATGAATAGTAAAAACACGCTATATTTTAATTAAAGACAACTTCTTTCATCGTAATAAATTATATGGTTACATTATAATATTGAATGATTTTAATGTATAAATAGAATATATTTTTACAATTTAATATAATTTATGTCATTAGCATAGATTTTACCTTGAATTCGTAGGTTAAATCAATTTAATCTTTTGCAATGTTTTAAACAAAAACTCGTTTTCTTTCGACTACGGGATTAATGTTAATTTAATTTCTGAAACTTTTGTGTATTTAATTTGGAAAAATGGATTCCATATTTGGAATCAGTGGGTCCAAATTATGTTAATAAGATACTGTTTATTTTTGGGGATTATGAATAGTAACTACGGTAAATTTTATTTACCATAGTTAAAGGTAAATCGGGTAATTAAGAGTAAATATAAGATTAGAAAATTATCCTAACACCTATCAAAATCCTATTGGATGACTAAAATTTTACCCATATCACCTAATGGTAGGATTAGAATAATTTAATGCACTTTTGTCCATGAAAAAAATTTAATTATTATTAAAACCAAAGAATGTGACAACATATCATTTTCTTAAATCTTATATGTATAATAATTTAGTGATAAACATCATGAAACTTTGAACATAAATAGTATAAAAAAATATAATAAAATTATCTACATCATATGAATTTATTTATAATTTTTAGGGATTAAATAATTATCATTAAAGGTGACATAGTAGTGATGTTGAAATTATTTTATTAAGAGAAATATCAAATAAATGGTTTAAAAAATATTAAAATAAATATTATATAAACTATTTAATGTGATTAAATAATTTTTTGGATAAATATGACATGTTATGAATCTATTAAAGCTTTTAGTTCAAACATATCTTCTGTATATTGTTTATTTAAATTCAAATAAATGAATAGTGTCAAAATTCACACTATTGTTATTTTATAAATATAACATATTATAAAATTGTTTAAAAATCACAAAAATATTTAAAAATTATAAATTTAAATTTATATAGTCGAATATTTCATAAAGTGTCAAATTATTGAAAATACACAACATATATGTAATTATATATAATAATTTAAAATTTAGAATCTTATTACTATAAATAAAATTTAATAGATTAAATAAGGATAAATCAAGTTGATAATGTTTAAAATAAATTCCCTACATGTCTAAATTTTATTGGTTGATGATATTACAACCCTATCTCATCTAATATTCAAATTGAGTCATTTTTGGAGGTTTTTATGTGGGGTTTAAATTTATATTAAACTTATATTTTTGAGGATTCCAAAGGTGCCCATCTCCTCCCGTATAAAAGGGAATATCCTCCCTCTCGTCCTCACACCACTTTGTGCTTTAATGCTCGGCCAACCCCTTCCATATTATCTTCTACACTTCCCTATAAACATCCTAGAGGTCCTGGTCTTCTTCAAAGACCAATTTTAGTTCCCTAACAGGAGGTCCCAAAGAGGCTCTTCAAAGAAGTGGTAATGTCTGTTACCGATTCTTTCATCTTCATTTATTCTTATACTTCTTCTTTAGTTGTTTTATTATGAAATAATAACATCAGTATCACTCATATACTGATATTTTATTATAAGTATGAAATTACTCTATTTCACCATCTATACATCATACAGAAAATGAAATCACCACGAGTGCGTACGTACGGAATACCGTCTTCACGCTGTGGGACATTTAAACATTCTGCCCACTCTACTGAAGAAAACGACATTTCTTTTTCATTTAAAAAAGAACTTACCCGATTCTCATTCTCAGACTTCTCGAAGATTACGAATTTGTAGAACTGTTTCACTAACTTCGGGTAGTAGGGACCATTTTTATTTGAAAAAAAATCTACCCATTTCTGATCTTCCAGAATTGCAAGCACCAACGACTTGCTTGGTAGCAGCCAATCTACGCATAGCTCCTTTTCAATCACAATATCTCTATTCTGCAAATGAGGGTTTTCTGGTCGCTTTCCCGACCTAGTTCTGACATTACTTCCACAAGCTTCTTGCTGCACTTTCTGCTTCTTTGTTTTAGGCTCTACACTGTCATCTCTGCTGGCAGGAATCTTGGTTTTTGCCATCGCAGATTTAGGGTTCTCAGTCGATTAGGGAGCTAAGATTCAAAGGTGAAAGGTTTTGGGTCCGGTGGAGTGAGAAGCGGTTTAGGCATAGTTTTATCATGTAGGAATCATAAATAAATGAATAAAGTAAAACAAAAAAAATGATTCATATTCTTGGCGGCAGACAGAAGTTTTAAAACATTGTATCGGTGAGAATTGATCATCGGTGAGAATTTCAACATCGGTGAGAATTGATCATCGGTGAGAATTTCAACATCGGTGAGAATTGATCATCGGTGAGAATTTCAACATCGGTGAGAATTGATCATCGGTGAGAATTTCAACATCGGTGAGAACTGATCATCGGTGAGAATTTCAACATCGGTGAGAATTGATCATCGGTGAGAATTTCAACATCGGTGAGAATTAATCATCGGTGAGAATTTCAACATCGGTGAGAATTGATCATCGGTGAGAATTTCAACATCGGTGAGAATTGATCATCCCCAGCTCATGCCTAATGTAACTTAACCTATCATAACTTAAAGGTTTAGTGAAAATAACAGCCAATTGATGTTTAGTTCCAATAAATTCAAGAGTAATATCACCTTTTTGATAATGATCTCTCAGAAAATGATGTCTTACATCTATGTGTTTGGTTCTAGAGTGAGATACAGGGTTCTTAGATATGTTTATTCCACTAGTGTTGTCACAGTTAATTGAAACATGTTTAAACTCAAATCCATAGTCCAATAAAGTGTGTTTCATCCACAAAATTTGTGCACAGCAACTACCAGCAGCTATATACTCCGCTTCGGCAGTAGACAATGCAACTGAGTTTTGTTTCTTACTACACCATGACACTAGGGATTTCCCAAGTAAATGACATGTTCCAGATGTGCTCTTCCTTTCAAACTTACATCCAGCAAAGTCAGCATCTGAATAGCTAGTTAGGTCAAATTATTTTCCTTTTGGATAAAACAATCCTAAATGTATAGTATGCTTAAGATATTTAAAAAACTTTTTAACAGCCAGTAAGTGTGATTCTTTAGTATTAGATTGCAATCTAGCGCACATACATACACTAAACATAATGTCTGTTCGACTAGCAGTAAGATAAAGTAGGCTCCCAATCATACCTCTGTAATTGGTTTGATCCACTGGTTTCCCATCTTCATCTGTATCCAACTAATAGGTAGTACTCATAGGTGTATCATTTTCCTTAACACTATCCAATCCAAAACGTTTTAAAAGATCTTTTGTATATTTACTTTGATTTAGAATAATTCCATCTCTAGTTTGAAAAATTTGAAAACCAAGAAAATACTTAAGCTCTCCCATTAAGCTCATTTCAAATTCATTTTGCATATTTTTTGAAAAATCAGTACATATAGAGTGTTTAGAAGATCCAAATATAATATCATCAAAATAGATTTGTACAACTAAAACATCTTTAGAAATTCTTTTAATAAAAAGAGTTGGATCAGCAATCCCTTTAGTAAAACCTTTTGAAATAAGAAAATTGCTGAGTCTATCATACCAAGCTCTTGGAGCTTGTTTTAAACCATATAATGCTTTAGATAGTTTAAAAACTTGATTTGGAAAATGAGGGTTTGTAAATCCAGGTGGTTGTACCACATAAACATCTTCAATTATAAAACCATTTAGAAATTCACTTTTGACATCCATTTCATATAACTTGAAATTCAGATGTGATGCATATGCAAGTAAGATCCTAATAGCTTCTAGTCGAGCTACAGGTGCAAAAGTTTCTCCATAGTCTATACCCCTTTCTTGACTATATCCCTGTGAAACTAGTCTAGCTTTGTTTCTAACTATGTTTCCTGATTCATCAACTTTATTTCTAAAAACCCATTTTGTGCCAATTGTCAAGGTGTCCTTGGGTCTGTCAACTAATTCCCAGACATTCTTTCATTCAAATTGATTCAACTCTTCTTGCATGGCTATTACCCAGAATTCAACATTGATAGAATCATTGATATTTTTGGGTTCTAGCTGTGACAGAAAAGCTTGATGTTCAACCTGGTTCCTTAGAGAAGCTCTAGTTTGTGTTCCTCTATCAAGATTACCAACAACAGCATCTAAAGGATGATTCTTGAGAATCTTAGTTGATTTGGTAATGGTTGGACTAGAAACTTCAGGTTCATCTATAGGTTCGGGTTCAACAGAAGCAGATTCTGGAAAAAGTCCAGAACTGGATGTTTTTATAACAGGTTCTTTAGATTTATCATTAAGGTCCAGAATAGACAAATCTTCTTCAAGATTCTCAAGATAGGTTTTAGGCTCATGTGGATCAGTTTCATCGAATTTGATGTGAACAGATTCTTATACACATTTGGTTCTCTTATTGAAAACTCTATAAGCTTTAATTGTAATAGAGTAACCCAGAAAAATTTCTTCATCGATTTTGGGAGCAAACTTATCCAGATTATCTTTAGTATTAAGTATAAAGACTTTGCAACCAAAAACTCTGAAGTAATTAACCTTAGGCTTTCTATTGTTCCACAACTCATAAGGGGTTTTCTTAAGAACAGGTCTGATCAAGACTCTATTGGTAACATAACAAGCTGTATTAACAGCTTCAGCCCAAAAGTAAATAGGCAGTTCATATTCATTGAGCATGGTTCAAGATATTTCTTGAAGGGTTCAGTTTCTCCGTTCTACTACACCATTTTGTTGGGGTGTCCTAGGGGCAGAGAAATTGTGACTATAGCCATTGTGTGAGCAATAAGATTCAAACTCATGATTTTCAAACTCACGACCATGATCACTTCTTAGGGTTTTAATCTTAAGTCCACTAAGGTTCTCTACAGACTTGGAATATTTAATGAAGTAAGGAAAATCTTCAATTTTGTGAGCTAGAAAGTATACCCAAGTATATCTACAAAAGTCATCTACAAGGACATAGACATAATGCTTCCCATTTAAACTAGAAACTCTTGATGGTCCAACCAAATCCATGAGAACCAACTCAAGTGGTTGAGAAGTTGAGACTTCTTTCTTTGATTTAAAAGAAACTTTGTGTTGTTTTCCCTTTTGACAGGGATTACACACTTTGTCATTTGGGAATTCTAATTTAGGTAAGTCTCTAACTAAGTTTTTCCTAGCCAGTTTTCTGAGTGAGTGAATGTTGCAGTGTCCTAATCTTCTGGTCCATAGCCAAGATTATTTATGAAAAGTATTCAAACACGAAATATTTTGTTTGGATAAAGAATTTAAATCAACAGCATAAACATTTTCATTCCTTAGAGCAGAAAATACTAAAGAATTTTTGGAGTTAAAAACATCACACGAGTCATTTTCAAACGTGACATTGAAACCATCGTCACATAATTGAGATATACTAAGAAAGTTATATTTAAGTCCATCAATGAATAAAACTTTAGAAATTAATACTGAGTCAGTGTTACCAATCTGGCCTAGGCCGATGATTTTTTCTTTAGAGTTGTCACCAAGGGTGACATGACCTCCATCAACCTTTATTAAGGTCTTGAAGAAAGAATAATCTCCAGTCATGTGTCTTGAGCACCCACTGTCTATATACCATATCTTCTTATGACATCTCTTCAAGCAGGTCTCCTATAAAACAGATTTAAATAGGAAATGACTTTGGTACCCAGATTTTCTTGGGTCCAGATAGGTTAGCAATCAGGGATTTAGGTACCCAGATTTGTTTTATTGGTTTTATAAAATTAATAAAAGTAACTAATTTTGAAAGATATACTTTATTTGGTCTATAACCATATGAATATATTGTTGAGGAATATGAATTTCCAAAACTGGAACTAGCAATATTTTGTCCAGACTTTGGAATAAATCGGGTTCTGGTGAACTGTCTCTGTCCTGGTTGGTATCCTAAACCAGTAGCATATCTAGGTGCAACTTTCTTTCCAAGCATTTGAGTTAGAGCATCCTTTCCATTTATGATTTTTTCTAAATCCTTTCTAAGTTTCTCATTTGACAGTTTTAGTTCTGTATTTTCCTTTAGTAGTTGAGCATTCTTTACCTTTTCTATATCAAGATCAGATTTATGCTTAACACTTAAAGCATACTGTTTCTTTAAACCTTTGTATTTGTCTTTAAGCTCATTACAGGTTTCTTCCAACATATCACAGTACTCAAATAGTTCATATTTTGACATGTTTTCCGAATCAGAATCATCTCCAGAATAATATGAATTTAAAACAGGAGTGTGCGTTGTTACCTCAGAAGTATTTTTCATGAAACACATGTTGGCTCGATTTCTTTCAGAGTCCGAAGATTCGGCTTCACTAGTGCTATCTTCTGAAGCACTCCAGGTAACCTTCATGGATTTCTTGTACTTGTTATCCTTGTATACATACTTCTTTCTGTATTTCATCATTGGACAGTCTGCTTTTATGTGTCCTTTTCTTTTACATTCATAAGAGACAACTTCATCTGATTTATCAGACTTCTTCCAATCATTTTTTCAGTGTACTTTGTTATCATACTTGCCTTTGTAGTTTGACGTTCTGAAAAACTTCTTCTTCCTATATAATTTCTTAAATATTCTAGCAATGTGAGCCATCTCAGCATCACTGTCAGAATCATTCTCACTTTCCTCACTGCTTGAAATTTAATTGATAGCTTGAGGCTTTTCCTTATCCTTATTCTTTGAGGTTGTAGTCTTGAAGGCAATAGACTTACTTTTAGGTCCATCATCTTCTTCTTTGTTTACCTTGAGTTCTTCTTCATACATCATCAACTTACCAATTAGTTCCTTGACTGGCAGTTCTCCAATGTCACACGATTCTCTAATGGAGACAGAGGTTCCTCTCCATCTTTCAGGTAGACATCTCAAAATTCTCATGATTTGTTCCTTTGCTGGAACATCCTTTCCCAGAGAAGTCATTGTTTTGACAATTTCATTGAACCTGAGATACATATCAGAAATGGGTTCATCAGGCTTCATCTTAAAATTATCATACTTAATAGTATAGGTATTCAATCTCATCTCCTTAACATTAGTTGTTCCTTCATGAGAAACAGATAAGGTATCCCAAATTTCATATGCAGTTTTACATGCAAAAATTCTATTAAATTCCTTATCTCCTATAGCACAGTACAGAGCATTCATAGCTTTACAATTATTATTGTAAGCAGTCTTTGTAGGTTCATCCCAAGTAGATCTATCAGTAGTGGGAACTTTATATTCAGATTCAATAGCAGTCCAAATATCAAAACTCATGCTTTCTAGATGAATTTTCATTTTAAGTTTCCACTGAGAATAGTTATTTCCATTAAAGAAAGGTGGCCGGTTAGTAGCAGCACCCTCAAATCTATTATCCATTATAAACAAAATTTAAAGAGATAAAAATTTAGAAATAACAGAAATTTTAAGATCTTTAAAATACAACTAAAATCACAGTTGCAAAATAGAGTACTTTAGAAAATATTTTCCAACCTCTGATACCAAATGTTGGTCGGAGTGGACACTCAAGAGGGGGGTGAATTGCGTTTCAATTAAAAATTCCGATAAAAAAAATTTCTATTAAAAACCCCCAATTTCAAAAACAGATTAAACTGTAGTGAATTTACACAGATTATAAAGGTTCAATTAGTTTCTCAAAGATTGATTAGTTCTCAGTTAACTTAATCTTATGATTAATTTAACTTTTGAAACTAACTTACTGGTTTACAATAAATATAAACACTTGCGAGTTTAACCATCAATGTAGCCTTGAAAATAAATTATATTTCAAAGTAATAGTAGCGGAATATGAAATAGATATGTATTGTATGGATATAAACTTTAACTAAAAACGCAGAGGAGTTAACCAAGAGGTTCAGTCTCAAGTCGAGACTTAGTCCTCTGAAAAGATTATATAAGGATGATCCACACCCTGGATCGGGGTTCAACAGTTTACAACTGTCCAGGTCCAAGACCTCTACTACTGTTATCCGTGGGAAACAAAACAACAGTAACCAGCTGTCCAGGTCACACACAACCTCTACCACTATCCACAGTGGGAAAAAGAATGAAAAGATAGAGAGTGAGGAATTACAAATCCTCCAGTTAAGGTTCAGGAGACAGTGTGTGTGTAAAACACAACAGATAACACACACTGCTCGTAATGTAAAAAGTAAATCACAGAGATAACTATTTAGAGAAGAGAAATGGCTCTAGTGATCTTCGTGCAGCTCTTGACTCCTTTTGTTGATTAAAATTCGTTCTGAGTCTTCTTCTGGTTTTTGTCTGGAAAAGAGAGTACCATCTGCTTCCTTGACTTCCAGGTTCAGCTTGTTTATTGGCTCAAAGAATGATGAGTTTTGTGTGCTTCTTCTTTAACATAGATTGCTTGATGTATGCTCTATGTTCTAGAGGCTGGTAGTAGTAGTCTCGTGAGTGCAAGTTCTCCAGTTGATCTTGGCACGTTTTTAGCTTGATCGCTAGTGTGTTCTGTGTGCTTGATCTCTTTTTGTATATTTTCTCTCACTTTCTTTTTGATACATACACGATGTCCTCTTTATGCCCCTTTTTGTCTTTTTGAGAAGAAGGAATGATTATACTTTATGATCGTACTTGGTACGGTTTCCTGAAATGGCAACATAAATAATTTAATAACATTAAATGCATCAAAAGTAACAAATGTAACCATTAGTATAATAAACAAATAGTGTCGAGGATATAGGATTTGACTCTACAGTTCATTATAGGTAGCCGATTGATTGTAGACGTGTACGGTTGACTCGGTGTAGGGATCTTCAATCGGTAGCTCTTCAAACTCTTATCGGTGGCTCTTATCGGTAGCTCTTATCGGTAGCTCTCTGTGCATCGGTAGCTCTCTGTGTGCATCGGTAGCTCTGACTATCGGTAGCGCTGGCTATCGGTAGCTCTGGCTATCGGTAGCTCTGGCTCTTATGCAAACAACATCTAATTGACTTAGAATTGTTTCAAAGCTTGTATAAACAAGGATAATAGAGATTAACATAAATCAGAGATTATTTAAACATTATTATTAACTTGATCACTGATTTGAAATAATTAAAATGTAGATCATCAGTAATTGAGAATAGCATAATATATGAACACATAATTGGGATTATCAAAACAGGTGAGGTCAACATACACTATTTTCATCCACTTAATAAGATAAATTTCATCCTTTATTTGTTATTCGATTTGTTTCCAATTTTATCACATTTCATATTTGAAGATGAAAATATTCAAGTTGAATTTTTTATTACTAAATAGAAAAAACAAAAATTCAATGGATCAGAAGATCTATAAAAAGGATAAATAGTTATTCCTCATGTTGCTATCCACTAAAAAAAATAGGTTATAACTAATTAAGATGATATTATACATTAATATTTAAAACCTCTATAATAACACATAAATATTAATTTAAATTATTTCATAAACAAGAAACCTAAAAAATCATTAAAATATTGAAAACCAAAACTAAATCCAATAAATATATAATGATTTGATCATACAATATTCAAAGATAAACTTAACAATTATATTTGAATGACATTAATCACTCTTAATTTCACTTAAAAACCAGAATATAACATTATCATATATTCCCAATAATATGATAATCCTTTCCATAAAATACCTAAATCTTCATAAATCCATAACAATGTCTTTTTGGCTTCCAAATTATAATTAAAAATTTGTTTCTCAAAATAATTATATCATTGAAAATAATATTTTCATGTACTTTAATAATATAGAGATCCCAATATTTTGAAATTATTAAAATATAACCTTAATCACATTATCAAAAGTCAACATTTTTAATCCCATGGTAATATATATAATAGATAATATTTTTCCAAAATTCAACAAACAATTTATCGAAATTTAACATAATTACCTCAAAATCAAAGATCTTATTAACCCAAAATGTATCATCTGAGATAAATAAATAATATAAAATTTCCACATTGATTAATATTTTTGAATTAAATATTAATTTTACTTTAAATTGGATGCTATGTTTGAAGGCGTACCCAATATTCAACAATTTGTTTCTTTGAAATCTTATATCACGCACAACGTTGAGTTATACCGAAAAATAATATAATATTATTATTATTTTAAATAGTTGTCAACTCAAAGTCGTCGTGTTGGTTGAAATTAAAATAACTCAATAAAATATTATTATACATGTTTGTTATATCTTTTTACATTTATCCAATAAATGTTATAAGCGTAAAATGTTAATGAATCCAATTTTAAGCATAAACACTCTAATATTCTTTTAAAGGTCGATTTATCGCCTTTTAATAGATAAACCCTTTTTAATCTACTTTTTCTCACATTTATATGTTATATTCGAAAAAATAACAATCTTCTTCATAATTTGGACATCAAAATTTTCTTTGGATTAAATTAGTTTATTTTTCTGAAATTGTTCATTTTTAATGAATAGTGAAAAATACTGCATTTTAATTCAAAAATACATTTTAATATAATTTATTTATAAATTTATATTATTATTATAATTTGTTTTGAAGTTTAATTGGATTTTATTTTTACCATTTAATCCAATTTCGGTCATTGGAAGTAATTTCACTCTTAATTTGGACTTATACAATGGTAACACTTTTGCTAGTTATTATTTCTTAAAAACACATTTTTTGTTTTGACAATGAGAATTAATTTAAAATTAATTTCTACTAAATATGGGTTTTTAATTTGGAAAAATAAATTTCTATATTTGGAATAAGGAGGTTCATATTTTGTAAATATGTAAATTTTATTTTTAGATATTTTGAAAATTTACTTTAGTAAATATTTTATTTACCATGGTTAAAGGGTATTTCTGGTAAATAAAGGTGAAAATAATATTGTAATAATATTAAATTACCCTTACACTTGACCTATCCCTATTGGATGATGAATTTACGACCATGGTAATTCTTGGGTCTATTTTGGGACCCCATGGAGCCACTTGGGATTGATAATGAAACATTATATTAATTAATTTAAATTAAGATCATAAATGACATAAACCTCACTCTTTTTACAAAAACAATTTTTATATGGGGTAATATAAGTTATATATTTGGATATAAATATTATTGGGAATTTTAAAATGATATCCTACATCATGGTTTTTTAATTATAATTTTTTTATTTTAAATATACAAATTTAATTATCACACAATGGTGATGTATTAATTGATTCATTAATAAAGGATTCAAGGAAATGATATTATAAATATTAAAATAAATTTATTTTGAACATTTTTATTCCATAAAATTATTTTATAGACTAGGATGACATGTTATCTTCGATTTAATGAATTTTTTTTCGAAAAAATCATGTTGTTTAGGACATTATAAAAAATAAGGATATCAATTGTATTAAAATTGACATAAAAGTGTTTTTAAATCAGTTAAAATTTTAGTAAATTATAAGTGTCCTGAAAATCTAATACTCGGAAAAATTACATATATTATGTAAATTTTTTTTAAATTATCCATTTTTGATCTCTAGGAGTTTTATATGAAATATATTAACCATATAGTACGAATATATTAGAGGACATGGTAAAAGTTAAATAAGTCAACAATGGGTTAAATAAAACATATAAGGATGGAAAAATATCAAAAACCTGTCCTTTTATTATTGGAAGATTTTATTTTGACTTATATAAAAATTAACATCTAAATAATTAAGTTTTGGTCCCTTAGAAACTAAAAATAATTATATAATAATATAATATTTTCAAACTTTCCTAAAGAGCCCCTCCTCCCCCTTATAAAAATCCATCACTTATAACCCTTACAAATACATCTCAAGCACCATTGTATCATCCAAAATGTGACCATATAAGCTATAATGGTCACTATATTACTCCTATAATCCTTAATATAGGCATACAACACTTTAATAAATCATTTCCATTCAAACCAAAGGGAGTTGCCCGATTTAAAGGTAATGTCTTCTCTCATGTTCTCTGTATTTATTTTACTTATTCACTCCCTATTATCTAATAATTCATTGTTTACATAAACAAACATGTATCTTCAATATAATATTTTGTTTTTATGATAAGTATACAATCTACACTTACACACACCTCCATCTAATGGATAAAAACATACTGTTTCAGTGTACAATGAATTGCTACCTCACAAAACGATGATTGTTCGATATCTCCCACCACCTCTCATGGTGGCCATTATTATGGAAATGTATTTATATGTGATATTTATTACCTTTATATTGTCTCCATGATTTTTTATGTTTCATTTTTATCATAGGTTTATTGTTTCCATAATGGGAAAATACAATAATTTCATATGAGGAAGTGCAAACTACCGCCCCCTCAAAGTGATACGACTCATTCCTGCCATACATGGAATGTGTAAAGGATTGAGTTCTGAATGTATATATGATATTATACTTTAATTATTATATAACTTTGTTTAATTATAATTTCACTCCATTAAATTCTAAATAGAAATGAATGTATCATTCATGCGTACGTACGACTTACCTTCTCTATGAACGATGCATTTCATTTATTATCTCCAATTATTATGTACCCGTATAAATACATATATATATATATAATAGATATAATAGATATATATGATATCTAAATCATTAATATAATTTTGGAGATAATGTAATCTTGACCAATTGGACAACTTTTAATTATAGGAAGTTCATTTTTTTACTCAAGTACCAAATTTCGACAAAATGACCATTATTAACTTAAATGATTAGGAAATGTTTAGAATTTTTTAATATGTAATATAAAAGGAATAATAAACATGAGAAAATGTTTTAAGAAAGTATAAATTAACTTTAATTTAATATTCATGATATTAAATAAAGAATGAGTCAAGTCGGACACGAGGTAATGTGCTTCGTCTCAATCTTTGTTCACTGAGTCATATTTTTATTTGTACACGACATTATTTTATATGGTTTATAAAACTCTTTGAAATTTCATTTCATTCAAATAGAATCTTTTTTATGTTTTTTTACTAAAATAGAAATGGAATGTTTCTCTTTTAACATCTGCGATGACAATGAACCTTCCACCGCTGCGAGTGTTATTTGATATTTTTCTTCCTTAACAATCCATATTTTTTTAAAAGGAAAATAAATATCATATAATCTTGTATGTATTTTTGTATTGAAAATGTTTTTGATAATGAATTGGTTATGTCAATATATTTAAATGATATATTGTGAATGAAATGTGGAAATGTAATATTTCCTTTATGTTTGTTTTTATGTGTTGTGATTATGTTTTGGTTATTTGGAATTTTTTATGTATAAGGTATGTTCGGTGATAAACCTAGGGTGGGTGAGCCTGAGATAGCTCTCCAATGCATTGGGTAACATTATGGAGGTAAAAATAAATTTTTATACTAAGAGATTTAGAAAATATACTATGATTGGTATTTCAAATGCAACACCCTACATATCCATGAATGATACAACATAAGTATATTATAAATGCAACCAGACACATTTATGATTTATGATTTCAATTTGTTATTCATAAATCTTATGATCTAGTTTCGTATGATAATAATTGAATAAAAATATTTCATTAACTAGTATGTATTTATGGAATTCCATTTTCTTTCATTATTTAATAATCCTTACTGATCGTTTAAAGATCTTCCCATGTTTTTTTGAAATGTCTTTCACAGGACGTAAAGTTGAATAAGGTTAAGGATAGGAAAATGGAAAAATCATAATATAAAAAATATGGAACTATACATGACTCTTTTTTTCAAGAGTTTTTATATTATCAAAAAATGGATACTATGTAGAAGTGTATACTTTGTAATATTTGAGATGTAATGTAAAAGTTACTGCCTAATTACTTAAAACCCTAAACCTAAAACCATCCCCAATGTAATTCATTAGTTACTTCTAGCATAATAATGTGGGGATTTTATATATCATATAAATTTATTAAATTAAATGAAAATTTAATTTTCCTTATAAATGGGGTGATTTATGATAATTTCGAATATATTTAACTTTTATTTTTCAGTGAGTAACACAAATTATGGTTTCTATAGAGAGTTACACATCAATATAGATTTGACATATTGATTTTGTGGAGGGAATGTTATTTAAACAACTAGAACAATTAGAATCCTGAATATATAAGTGGAACAAAATGAAGAAGATATTTATATTATGTAACATCTACTGATTTTTAAAAGAAAACAATATGTTCAAAATCATACAAGATACGCCACATCGAGCTCAAACAAACGACTAAGTATTATTATTTAAATGTGAAAAATATTTCATATCTATTAAATTGGTAGTTATGAATAGTATTAACAGATTTTTTAAAATATATGTTTGGATTCGTTGGTTATTAATTAACAATAAATTAAAAAACCAATTGAATGTAAAAGATTCGTTTTTATAAGAGAATTATTTTTTTATTCCCACAGTAGAATTTTATCTTAACAAATTAAATTAACAAATCCTTGGGGAATATATTAATTGAATGTATATTTCATATATTTAATAAAACGTTTTCAATTCATCCAATAAGTTTTATAGGCTTAATATATCAATAAATCTAATTGTATGCATTAAAGCAATATTTTTCTAAAAGGAAATTGTCCTCCTTTTGATGGGAAAAATTTTTAAAACTAATTTTTTACATTTTTAATGATTTAATTTAGAAAAATATATTATTTAAAGTTACATATAAAATTTATCTTAGGTTAATTTTTGGCTTTTTTCTTATAAGTATCATTTTTTGATGAATAGTGAAAAAACTCTATTTTATTTGAAACATGATTTTTCATTTAAATATTTATTATCATTGTATTGTGTTTTAAAATTATTTTATACTATGAATAGTAAAATTATTAATAGAAAAACTAATTTATTTTATTAGAATAAATTTAATAATGAAATTTTATATAAGAATATTACCTGCTTTTGATTTTTTCACATTAAAACCCACATATTTCATTATGTTAACAAGATTAATTTTAAATAATTTATTTTTCTATCATCTGAATATAATTTTTTAAAACAGATGAAACACATGTAATAATAAGGTTTAAATTATGTTATATGGTCATTTTTTTAGTTATAAAAATTATACCGTGGTAAAACCAATTTTTACCGCAATATAGGTAAAATAATGAAAAGGGTTAAAGTAAAAATGTTAGTGGCATGAAATAACTAAAAAATAGACTATATGAAGGGTTGTTTAAGTATTTATCAACCAAAATAACATTTAAAACAATAATAATAATCCAAAATTTTCTAAATTAATTCCACCTCAATGTGGTAGGATTTATTTGTAAAATAATTATTATTAAATCCATTAAAACCACATATCCTCTAGTATAAATATTACCCCTCACCCTCCTATTTATCCTAAAAAAACATGAATCAAAAAAATATCTTCCAAACACTACACTACACATATTAATCACTTCCATGTGGTTCAGTTCTCAAAAAATAAACAAATACATTTTCCTCTGGGAGTTTCTCAAGCAAGTGATATTAATGAATTGTTTTCCTAAAAAAACCTCTCTTAATTTTCTTTTCTTATTCCATTTTCACCTAAAATAGTTCATCCATAATTGAATTATAACACAATAAACATGCATATAATTTATTATTAGGATTATAATTTAATATATCATATCCTTTCCATGTATCATCCCCTCTTATTCAATGCAACAAAAACCATTGTCAAACTTATGGCTGTTAACCATCTCCATAAATAATTATTTTTTATTTCCATTATAGCCTTCATGGATGTTCATGAATGTATTATTATGGTAAAATAATATTATAACAGATATATTATAAACTATTTTATATACTATAACATATATAAACTCATAATATAAAAAATAAAACTAGCTTGTGGAGTTTGAAAAAACCTCCAAAATAAACTAAACATTAATCATTTACATTTTATCAAATGAATCATCCTCATACAAGAAAAACAAATAACATATGGAAACTTAATATTTCTTTTAATTATTTAATACTATTTAATTCTACTTCTTTATTTTTTCCCA